>CM033106.1:17495422-17622243 GCA_019321725.1 Paulownia fortunei
AGAGCGAAAAGCAGCACGACGACTGCATAGTACAACACACTGCCGAGTGCTGCGCGTAGCCATGGAGTGTCCCACACCAGACGCTTGCGCAACCATTTTTTTTTTCATGTCCTTTTCTTTTTTATTTTAATATTTAAATAATTTAAATAATTTAATTAAACCAAATCCCAATCATCAATTGTAATAATCATGCAAATCAAATTTAGCATGCTAAAAATGAATTTAAATGATTTAAATCATGCACACAAATCCAAATATTCACTAAATAAGCAAAATCGTAGTTCTGATATCACTGTTGGGTTTGCTATAATCGCATACATAGTGAAAAATTTAAAATTTTATAAAACATAAATTTATCCCCTTGATTTGAAAGCAATTCTAACGATCATGCTTCATCAAGTGAAAATATAAACAAATATATTAAATTTAGGTTATACTTTACAAGCATTCCGGTTGTGATGTAGAGAATGAAGTAATCAATTGCTATATTATTTGCTTATTTGAATTCTTAAAATTATTTTCTATTCTAGATCTAGAGTAATATTTGCCCTATAATCCAATTAATGGATTAAGAACAAGCTTTTCAAAAACAATAAAGATTAATTCTTTAAGTTCTTGAAATTTTGAAGTGAAGGGAATTTCAAGAAATATATTTCCTTTAAAGAACAAGAAAATAAAGATTTTCAAGAAAACACATTTTCTTTTCTTTCCTTGGAGAGAAAAATAGAAGACAAGACAAAATTATTCTCCTAAAAAATCACTATACAGTTTTCGGCCATCCCTATGTATATAGGGACCAAAAATTATTTTATTCTCCAACTCTTGGAGAGTTTGTTAATTTTGAACAACTTCAAAGTTTAATTTTGGTACGATTCTAAATCTTCCAACAATTTTTCTTTTTCTCTCTCCAATGTATGTGGACTTATTTTGAGACTACATTAGTCATCAAGAATAGTCCATATACATTCTTGATATTAATTTGAACTCTTTAAATATTATCAAGAGAGATATATATCAAATATATTTATATAAAATAAACACCTAATGGCCGATTTTTTATCTCATAAAAATCAGTCATATTATATTTAATTATATAAATATATTAATTAAATAAATCATATTTACTTTAATTATCCTCTTCATTTTCTAGTGGAGTTCTTCAATGATCCACTTTAATTTTTAGATTTGAACTTAAAAAATCCAAGAATCAATCTAATTGATTTAAATCCATATTAATCAGTCCAATTGATTAATTATAATTTTACTCTAATTGGACTTCCTAATCAAATTAGATCTAATTAAATAATATAATTATTTAATCAAATAATTTAATTTAACCCTTAAATTAATTAGAATCCCTGATTAATTAATTAATCAATATTAACTAATTAATTTCCAACTATTGGAATAATCTCAAAATAGAAAATATTACTTTTCATAAAGATGTGTGACACTCTTATGTTCACTACTAAGCTAGTAGTGGCCTTACAACATTTGCAACTTAAGAATAACAACTATTTTGATTGATTAATCCGCTTAGAATTAACTCCTAAATTTTAAGAACCTCACAATCCTTGAAAAGACCTAGCAAGTAATCATGGCAAACTAGTCTTAGGTAAAATAGCGAATAAACCTATTTCAGTTGCGAGTATCATACACGTACGGTCCTTTCGACAGCTAATCTCCCTATTGAATACAGGGCATTTATTATAAGTTAAAATCCTAAATGATTCAATAAATGTGATAATTACAAGTTCTAATTATTTCTGATGAATCAAGATTCATCATGCGTTGGCCAAGGTGTTTGAATCTCGAACTATAAAAACATAGTAGATTCCTTTGTTAAATAAAAGACAAGTGTCAAATTATATATTGGCCACTGACAAACATCTATGCACACCAGTGCAACACCCAACATACCCTCTTTATGATTGTTAAGCAATCAGAAGATATATCAAAGTATTGCAGGATGCACATAAGGCTACTATCATACCTCAAGTCCGAGGACAAGCCGTGCACTATCGCAACACATAAATTCTTCTTTTGAAAAGCAAAGTCTCCAACTAAAAATTTCCTACAGGCCATGTTTAGTGTACTTATTCTCTAACAACCCACATACATGCCCTTACATATCTACGCTAATGCCAATGGAATGCAACATCCTTGTCTTATAAGCATGTGTCGTATACACATGTTTTACTGTGCTATTTGATGCCCTATCTCAAAAACCCTCGACTCATAACTTATTTAATACCAAATCCTTAGAGGCATGTTCTATGAACGCCATCATTTGCGCGACCATGCCCCATAGCTAAATTTTGGTCTAAGAATTTTATCTAATGTGCAGAAAAAAAATACAAGACATAAGATAAAGAAAATATTTTTTTATTAATATGATTCCAGTTAAGATTGTCTTACAAAAGAAAAGAGTACAAAACACCCAAACTAATTGGGGCATTAGACATCCTAACACTAATTGCCCATATAATTGAAGTTTTGGTTATTCATAAAATTTACTTGCTTATTAGACTCCTATGGATTGAAAGAAGAAGATGCAGTAGTATCCACTCCTTGAGATGTTCCATTCATGGTCTATGTGGTAAACTGATTGGATAAAGTAGAGACTTATGCAACGAGAGCAGTGAAAGGATCTAGCTCAAGAAAACCCAGGTACCTTCTTAACTGATGATCTTTCAGAAAGCCACTGATAGTTGTTGGTTGCCATCTCCTCAACCAGTATATGCACAACACTTGTAGTCTTGGACATCAAAGTACCACCAACTGCAACATCTATGATTGTCCTTAACTAACCACTTAATCTATTGTAAAATTACTAAATTTGATAATCCTCATAACTATGTTGCAGTTATCTTCTCAAAAGATCCTGGAATTGTTCCCATGCCTTATGCAATGGTTCAAAGTCCATCTACCCAAATTGGGCTATCTCACTTTTCAATTGAAGAGTCTTACTAGGTGGGAAGAACTTAGCCAAGGAACTTCTGAGTTAAATCATTCCAGTTAGCGATGCTCCTCAGTGCAAAAGATTATAGACATGATCTTGCCTTGTCTTTGAGAGAGAATGGGAATAAACGGAGTTGATAACCTCATCTGAAACCCCATTAATCTCTATTATGTCACATATCTCTAAAAATATAGCGAGATGAGCATTTAGATCATCCAATACACTTTCCCAAACACATTCTATTACATCATTCTAATAAGTGTAGGTTTCAATTCAAAGTTGTTTACATTAATTGGTTGGCGCACTATTCCAGAATAGTTCTAATTCATGGTTGTTTAAAAGTAATCCTGGATAGTTCTCTGTGGTTGTAGCTGTGGAATTGGTAAAATTTTCACTGTTGTTGTTATTGTTCTCCATTGCTCAAACTTCAGTTTTCCTTGCTGCCCTTATTTCTCTCAGTGTTTTTTCAATTTTTGGATCAAAATGAAGCAATTTAACACTTATAGTTCTTTGCATGAATAGTTAACACACACCAACAAAACAAAACTTGCTTAATACAAAAAATAAATCTAAATTAAAATCAAGACTATTTAGTAATGACATTAATGCAAATAAGAAAACAATCCCTGGCAACGGTGCCAAAAAATTATTTGTGAAATTCCTACCTCAAGTGTACAGTGTCAAGTTTTGAGTACAAGTGGTGAATAGAGTATCTTCTCCATAGGGATGATATCAAATATGCACTAAATGCTGGAATTATAATAGTCCTAACTTTATCTAGATGATTTAAGTAACAATTGCAAATAATTAAACTTAAAATCCTAGAGTTAAACTAAAAAGTTCATTTAAGCAATTTATTAAACATTTAGTAGACGATCAATTCTAGAGGTTTGATTCACCTAGTTTTCACCTATGTTCATCAATCCAATCTATCAATTTCAAGCCAATAATTTGTAAGTCAAGAATTCCTAAAGTTATCAACTCCCTCTCTCAAGTACTGATGAGCGGATTTTATACTCAATAACTGAGTACCATTTGCTTAATGTTTTGATTAGTTTTCGAGATTTTTGTGAGTTTTATTATCGTTTTTAGTCTATATTTTGCAGATTTGAAGATGAAGGACTAATGTCACTTGGATGTCCTAAAATATACATTCATCTTATATTTTTTTTAAAAAAAAAAATTGACTTGGAAATAGTAGCTACAATGCCTAGGCGCTGCAGCTACTGGAATGCAATGCCTAGGTGCCGCCAGACGGGATTTTAATTGCAAAATGGTTATTTTTCCCTCTTTAGGGCATCTCCCATCTGATTTTTAACATTCCAAAAGCCTCCAAATCATTTTTTTGGGGAAGAGGGAGAAAGGAGAAGAGTGTAAACAAGCCAAGAAATAAGAAGAAGAGGAGAGGAAGAGAAGAAGAAGATGAGAGATTTCTTCCATGGCTTGTGAAGAAGATATCTACAAGAGAAGAAATTCATCCTCTTCCAAGTTTCATTTTTTTTTCTCTTTCTTTCTTTAATTATGTTCATGAATATTGTTATGTTATTATTCATTTTTACCATTATGAACTAATTTATTTTTCTAGCGTTGTGATATAATCTAATTAAGATGTTTTGAAATTTGTATCAATTCAATTCTTGATTTATTTTTCAAGTTGAGTTTTCTACATAGTTCTTAATGCTTTCAATTACTTGGCCACTAATTGAATGATTTGATAATCATATTGACTCGGGAGGTGATATATGTATCTAGTTCTATGTGTAGAAAATCATAAATTTCATGTAAGATAGGAATGTACTTGCATGGTTTGTGTAGTCTTGTTGGAGATCCATAGAACCTAATGAATTTTTTATTGTTGTAATTCACTTAGGAATATAGTGAGTTAGCAATTGACGATATTTTTGTTAGACCTCCGGAGAGGCTAGTGGATAATTTAGGGATTCTAAACTATCACTTGGAAATAAATTGAGATTGATGAGATAAATTACTCAATTTGGATTAATTATGGTGAAATCATAACCCTAGGCTTTTAAGTATTTGAATTTCATCATTAGTTGATTTTTATTATTAGTTAGTTTAAATAGCTTTAGTTTGTAATCATAAACACAATCTTGAGTTTATTTAAATAAAATTAGAGTTAACATAATTTCGGTACATAATAATTCAACAGTTCTCGTGGGAACGGTACTTACTTATCATTTTATTAATTGTTAACGATAACGTGCACTTGCGTTCACAAATTCCACAATAAGTTTTTGGCGTCGTTGTCTGGGACTGTTTTGTTTTGTTAATATCGATACCACATAACTTTAATTTTAATTTGAATTTTTCTTATATTTTTATTTTTATTTTTATTTTATTATTTGAGTGTATTCCTTGTTTATTATCGGAGGTGTTTTTTGTTGTGTGTAAGATGAGCAGAAAGTGGTAGATGAGATTACATATAATTCATACTATTGGCCAACTGAATATAACATGACAAATCAAGCTTCAAATCAGGCCTTTGGAATGAATCGAGTAGATGCCATTATTGCATTAACTGCTCAAGTTGAAATCCTTTCAAAATAGATGGAGAAATTTCTTGCAGCAAATGCTAATCATTCACCATTCAAGGTGTGTGAGTCATATGGTGGTTGTCATACAAGAACACAATACCAAGATAGCAATTGATTTGCATCACCATACGTCGAGCATGCTGAATATGAGTGGAATTATGAATAACTGCAAAGTTATGCTTTCTCCAACACTTATAATCATGGATGGCCAAATCATTCTAATGCTTCATGGAGAAATGATGAGAATATGATATGGCATGCACCAGTTACCTACCATTACAGAAGAAGAAAAGCCTTGAAGAAGCTTTTGCTCAATTCGAACGTACTACCGACCAAATCTTATTGCGAACTGAACCTAATTATCTATTACAAGAGAAGAAGTTTAGTCTTGAAGAAGCAATGACTCAATTAGCAAACACTCAGAGCCAATTCATGTTGGAAGCTACAACTGATGTCCAAAATCCATCATTACAATTTTAAAACTCATAGATCCAAATTAGTGAGATGGATAACATGTTTTCCAACAAGAAAGCAAGATAATTTGCCTTACACACCTGAGGCAAATGGAGAGGGCAAAGACTATTGTGATGCTTTTTGCTAAGCGATGAAGAGATTAAAACTATCTTGTGGGTTAAAAAATTGATCAAGGGTGAACAAGAGGTATCAACACAAATACCTCTCGTGGAGAATAGAGAAGATCAAGAAAATGTTCAACCAAATACATCTCAAGAGTCATCACTAGGAGTTTCTTATCCTCATCTTCTACAAATTAACAAGCTTATATCAAATATTATGGAGGATAATACCAGCATCTCATCGCACAAGCATGAATCGGAAAACAAAAGTTGGGAGATTTCTCATTAAAGCATTATGTGGTGGAAAATAAAGATGTATTTGAGGATGTTGACAAGCTTATTCTTTCTATAGATTTCATCATCCCTGACATTGAAAAGGATAAAAATATCTCTCTCACACAAGGACAACTATTATTTGTCATCGGGCATGCACTCCACAATGTAAAAAAGGCACTTCATTCCATGCCAGATTATACTCACTATGCTTATTTTTGGGGATCACCTACACTTCTGGAGCATACAAAGGCATGTCATGAAAAACACTTATTTTTGGACCCCAATTGAGGGAGAGAGGAGAAGAGTATAAACAAGACAAGAAACAAGAAGAAGAGTAGAGGAAGAGAATAAGAAGATGAGAGATTTCCTCCATGGTTTGTGAAGAAGACATCTACAAGGGAATAAATTCATCCTCTTCCAAGTTTCATTTTATTTTCCTTTTTCTTTCTTTAATTATGTTCATGAATATTGTTATGTTATTATTCATTTTTACCATCATGAATTAATTTATTTTTCTAGCGTTGTGATGTAATCTAATTAAGATGTTTTGAAATTTGTATCAATTCAATTCTTGATTTATTTTTCAAGTTAAGTTTTTTATATGGTTCTAAATACTTTCAATTACTTGGCCACTAATTGAATGATTTGATAATCATATTGACCCGGGAGGTGATATATGTATCTAGTTCTATGTGTAGAAAATTATAAATTTCATGTAAGATAGAAATATACTTGCATGGTTCGTGTAGTCTTGTTGGAGATCCATAAAACCTAATGAATTATTGATTGTTGTAATTCATATAGGAATATAGTATGTTAGCAATTGATGATATTTTTATTAGACCTCGGGAGAGGCTAGTGGATAATTTAGATTGATGAGATAAATTGTTCAATTTGGATTAATTATGGTGAAATCATAACCCTAGGCTTTTAAGTTTTTGAATTTCATCATTAGTTGGTTTTTATTATTAGTTAGTTTAGATAGATTTAGTTTGTAATCATAAACACAATCTTGAGTTTATTCAAATAAAATTAGAGTTAATATAATTTCAGTACTTAATAATTCAACAGTCCTCGTAGGAACGATAATTACTCATCATTCTATTACTTGTTAACGATAACATGTACTTGTGTTCATAAATTCTGCAACAAGTATTGATGATTATGAATTTTAATCCAATTTTGATATCTCAATAAAATTATAAACTAAAACCTTATCAAGTTCAATGAATTCTCTCACAAGTCTTCAAAGCGTAAATAAGCCTTTCAACTCTATGAATTCCTAAGTTGTGCTATCTTATGGTCGTGTATTAAATTTTCTCACTCGAGTGCTGAATTTTATACACCAAACAATCTAGATTATTGATCAAATAATCAAGATGAAATAAAAACAAATAGCACAAATAAATTAACAAACTTGAAATTTGATAGATTAAATCTTAAAACATAGGATTCAACTACGGCTACATCAACTCCTAGAAACTAGAATTTAGTTCATCACTCATAGACAAGTTTTGATACATCGTATGAATAAAACTAACAAAATAAATAAATAAAGGAATTGATAAACAAGAGAAAGAATCCTCTCTGTATCCAGACAAGAGATGTCTTAAATTATCTTTTCCAAACCCTTGCTTCATTTCCAGCCGTCCTTGTGCTCTCCAAAAGTGCCAAAACTCCTGGGAAAGAGTTATAAGTTGTTCATTTATATCTTGTCCCCAAAGAAAAATTTAAAACCCTTTTTCGCACAAAATTTATAAGGTGGCGCTGCCATTGAATCTGGTGTCGTAGTGCTTGAAAGAGTTGATACACTACCTAAATTTTCCACCTCGCATTTAACAGGCATCGCGACTCCAACTTTGGGGTGTCGCAATGCCAGACAAAATTAAGTTTTTATTCATTTTTAGACATCCGCATCGCGACTCCTGCCTCAAGCGCCGTGACGCCAGATTAATAAGTGTATATTTCGATATATTTTTATATCAAATTCTTTATACTTTTCTTGCTTTATTCTTGTTAATATTATAGTTTTATTAATGTTTTCTGTTAGGTAATCAATGAACAAAAAGAGATCAAAAAGAGCCAAAAAAAACAAAGAAGTCAACACGTTTCTTGAGCAAGTTGATAGATAATATTTCATTAGATCAAAGAAGTATCACAATTAGATGAAAAGGGCCATTTTTCCTAAGTCCATCATGTGTAGATAAAAATATATGCAAGAAATTACTTGAGAGTTTGCAAGTGATTGTTGGGCTTGCATTAAATTCAAAATAAGCATGTTTCTCAACTTGTGTAGTTTTCATATTTTAGACATAACTTCATAGTCAAAAGTCCTATGGACCCCAATCTTACTTCATTTAAAAGCTAAGAGATAGAACTACAAATTTGCTATCGGAAGTTCAGCCCAATTCGTCATTGATTATAGCAAAACATTTGTCCAATTATGTGCATTGGAAAGGATCTATCTATGTTGACACATTTCTTTAAATCAAGCATAACTTTCTCTCAAGTAGTTTGAATTAGGTGATTCAAGTTGGAAAATAAAGCTAATAGAAAATATACAGCTTTTATATTGATCACTTTTCCAAAATCAGCTGATTTTATGGAGAAAATAGTATGACAAAACTCAAATCTATAAAGGACATATGAATTTAAAGCACATTTGAATTTAATTTAGAGTGCATTTAGAGTGAATTTGGAGATGCCAATTTAGGCATTCTTTTACTGTAAATAGGGGCTCGTGGTTTCTAACACACATTTCTAACTCACATTGCTACTAAAAGAGTAATATCGTAATCCTCGGCATTTAGTTATAAATAATTTTAAAACTTTATTTGAGTCGCCTCCACACACATATGTCATGGCTGAAAATGAAAGTGTCCAAGATGAAAATAAGAATCAACAGATATATACCATGCGTTATTACTTGCAATCTCCTCAAAAAAATTCTCTTTCTTGTTTTATTTTTTCTCTCAATGAAAATAACTTTCGATTCAAGTCAGGTATGATCCCTTTACTTTCTAATTTTCATAGTTTAGACTCTGAAATCCCTTACTTGCATCTCAAAGAATTTGATGAAGTATGTGCCACTTTTAAAGATCAAACTTGTACACATGAGATCGTTAAGCTCAAATTATTTTCTTTTTCTTTAAAAGGGTTTAACTCTTTAAAACTTGGGTCAATTGGCACTTGGTAAGAAATGCAAGCTGAATTTTTTAAAAAGTTCTTCCCAACTCATAAAACTAATGCTTTGAAAAGACAAATCCAAGTTTTTTCTCAAAATTCTAATGAATTTTCTTTCAATGTTAGGAAGGATTTAAAGATTTGTTGAATTCATGCCCACATCATGGTTTGAAAAATTGTGCTTAATTAGTTTCTTTTGTGAAGTTTAACTCCTAAAACAAAATATTCTGTTGAAATAATGTATAATGGTGAGTTTCTCGATAAAAAACCTGATAAAGCCTTAGAATATCTAGACCATTTAGCAGAAAACTCTCAATCATAGCATAATGTTAATTCTTCCAAATGTTTTATTAAATCTAATCTTACTAATAGTAATAAAGGAAAATATTATCTTAGTCAAGAAGATGATCAAAATGTTAGGATTGCTAGTTTAATAAGAAAAGTTGAGGCCATGGAACATAGAAAAGTAAAGAAAATTATATCTATGCAAGATGAAAAAGTTTGTAGCATTTATGAACTTGTGGGACACTCCACCAATGAATACCCAAATAATCTAGCACAAGTAAATATCATGAACATATTCAAAAAGCCTTTTCATTCTTCATATTCTGAAACTTACAATCCACAATGGAGAAATCATCCCAATTTTAGTTGGCGAGATGAAAATTGTACCCAACCGCTACATTCACAAAACCCACCAAACTTTTCTTCTTATCCAACTCCACATACAAATTCCCTTGAGGAGACTTTGCAAGCATTTATGCATGCACAAACAAACATCAATAACCAGACTTTACAAGCCATTAATGAGATCAAAAACACACTTTCAACATTGATAGATTCTTTGCGTACTCATGAAAAAGGTAAATTTCCTACTCAACCTCAACATAATCCTTCTACTCAGTATTATGTTTCTTCTTCAAGAAAAAATTCAATCTAGGAGGTTAATTCGATCACAACTCTTCAAAATAAAAAAGTTATTGACAAAACTATTCATCCAAAGGAGAATCTAAATTCGCTAACCACTCCTAAACCTCTATCTCATACTTATGTAATACCTCCACCTTTTCCTAGCAGGTTAGCAAATTCTAAGAAAAATGAGCATGAAAAGGAGATCCTTGAGACTTTTCAAAAACTAGAGATAAACATTCCTATTATTAAGGCGATCAAGTAACTGCCTTGATATGCTAAGTTTCTCAAAGAGTTATGCTCTAACAAATGGAAGTTGAGGGGCATGAAAAAGTAAGTGTGGGGAAGAATGTTTTGGTGGTTCTTAAACAAAAATCCCTCTAAAGTATAAAGATCCGAGCACTTTTACCATCCCTTATACCATTGGTGAGAACAGATTTGAAAAATGCATGTTAGATTTGGGAGCATCAATTAATGTTATACCATATTCTATTCATCTTTTTCTCAATCTAAGACCTTTAAAAGAAACTGGTGTTATCTTACAATTGGCTAATAGATCTAATGCATATCCAGTAGGGGGTTGTGGAAGATGTTCTTGTGTAGGTGAAAGAATTATTTTTTTCTATTGATTTTACATTCTTGAGATGGAGAATGACATATGCCCTAATCATACACGCATTCTTTCTAGGAAGACCCTTCATGAAGATAGCCCGAGCTAAGATTGATGTTCATCATGTCACTCTTACTATGGAGTTTGATGGCGAGGTTATAAAATATAATATTTTTGAAGCCATGAGATATCTTATTGACGTGAATGTTATTTCTGCAGTTGACATTATTGATCCCAAGTCACAATAAATGCTTGAGTTCAGTGGCAATGATAGAGTGCAGGTTACTTTACAAAAACATATCCTTACAGAGGATTTGAAAGAAAAGAAGTTGGATGTGAAAATATTAGGGAATGTGGAAAATGATATAATGAGGCTGAATTCGTTGCCAAAAAATTAAGAGTATGATGTCTCTTAAGTTGAATTGCCAATATCTAATGAAAGGCTTCTATTTTCTGTGGTGTAGACACCTATAATAGAGCTTAAACCAATCTTGAACTATCTTAAGTATGTCTACTTTGGTGAGAAAGAAATACCACTAGTCAACATTGTTAAAGACCTCACTCAGGTACAAGCAGACAAACTTATTTGGATGCTTCAAAATTATAAGATGGTGATTGGATATACGATGGCTTTGGCAGCATATGTTGATGAGTGATGAAGGAGGCAATGTCAGGCTGAGGACATTAAACCAAGCGCTTGATGGGAGGCAACCTAACAGATGAAAAAGAAGACTATGAGAGCCGATAATCATATATTTGCTTTCTCTAACTCTTATTCTTTTTTATTTTTATCCATTTAATTTGTTTTACTTTTTTCTATTTTATTTTGTCCTAATCAAAAATGCATACTGACAATGTGGTAGGTGGTATTTTTTTAAATTTTGTCATGCAAGAGCACATAGTAGTCACTTTTCAACAAAAAAATCTGTTGCAAAGATCTTGCAGTGTAGATTTTATTGACCCACTCTTTTCAAAGACACTTGCACTTTCTGCAAAAGTTATAAAAATCATAAAAAATTAGGATCTTTCTCGATTAAGTGGCGGATAATGGTACTCCATGACTATTGAAGTCGGACATATGAATTTTCCAAACAACTGATACAAAAAAAGAAAAATAAAAACAAAACAAAATAAAAAAATACAAGTTACTTAGGAATAACTTTTAAAAATCGAGAAGATGAAATTCAATTCATTATGGATGGACTGAGTAAGGAGTCTTTAGATGAAATTATATTAACTCTTGAGTTGAATTCATATGGATTAGTACAATGTGCAATTCTTAATTTATGGAATCACTTCTGGGATGAATATGAGCATTATAGCCTTAGGAATCTGGCATTAAAAGACCTTGTTTGCCAGTTTATAAAAAACGTAGATGGAAAGTATATCATCGACCCATAGAGGGCATTTAAGCCGTTATTGGACGTAAAACTAGAGAAAGATGTGAGCCACAAACTACGTGTACATTCACATGTGAGTAGCTAATTTTTAAATTTTGTGTCCTTATTTTTAACCTTTCTGACAAAAGAAAAAGACGTGCAATAAATGCATTCCATATATACACCTTAATAAATAGTATCGTACTTGCTCCATTTTTGTACAACTCATTTTCTACTCTTTTAAAAAAAGAGAAAAATGGAAGTCTTTTCCACTCACAAGGTTAACTGTATTTGTGTCTTTCTTGGAATCAATCAAGGAAAAAATGGTGAGTTTATAGGGGTAGCTAATAACCATAGTACAACTTTAGTAGAAAGAAAAATTCATTTAGTGTATGGGGAGACACTCTGTGGTTAATGGAGAGTGTTTCTACTTTTGCTTATGCAGGAGGAGTCAAAGTTCTAGGAGTTATTGCAAAACCTTTAACAGTACAAAATATCACAGGTATGACCATTTGAGTCGTAGATGTTCTTCCAACTTCAATAATTAAAATTAAGCACAAATAATGTGATTTGACTTATGATGGTGTTGTTTTGGACTTTGATGTTATTTTTCGGTTAATATATTTTTGTGATGATTATACTGAAATCTTTTTTCACAAATAATTATGTTATTTGGTGTGGAGACAAGCATGTCAAAATAGGCAGTTTGTATGCCTTCTCTTTGATCATTACTTGGATTTTCAACATGTAGGGGTTGACTATTAGAACTTTTCTTTTTGGTTTGTCGAGGCGAACGACTGATTGAGCACCACTTAAAAATTGATTAAGGCATTAGGCTTTCTAACACCATGGTCAAATTAGCTTATTCCCTATGTGATGTTCCAAGAGGGCATCCCCTGTAGTGAGTTACTTCGAACCTTTAAATAAATAAGCCTTTTTTCTGTAGTAACCATATCTTCTTACCTAGCCTAAATACACTATTATCCTACCCTTGTTCTAAAAATGATTTGGAGTTTAAGAGACATTCCATTGACAAGGTGAGGTTGCAAAACAACTTTGGGATGTAGTAGAATGTAATGCCCAATTCTTTGCTAAATAGCTAATAATAAGCATCTTGCATGAATATGCATCTAATTAATGTGCATTATCAAATTATGACATACAAATAGCATGATTGTACGAACATGAATAATTGTTATTATATGCTCCAGTTATGCTTTAACATGCATTAGTACATGAAATATGAGATCAAACTTTTGTTTCTTGATTTAACATATTCCTTAAGTGTTTTTTTGTAGTGAAAAGCTCGGTATCTCGGTTAAAGAAGATTGATGTGTTGAATAGCCATGAAATAAATTATTCGTATTGCTCCATACTTGTTACATTCTAAAGTGATTATTTGCCTAAATATTTTCTTTAAATATGTTACATTTAGCTAAGAAGTAAAAGTATGCAAAATGGTGCAATTTGATTGGTTGGTTGACTAGATTGCATGAAATCATTCTAAACTATATTGCACTTGATTATAACACCAAAACATCAATTTTTGTCATCTCCCTAGCCCATAAACATGGCTTTTGGCATGAGAAGACACCAACATGATGCAACAAATTATCACCCTCCACTTACTTCTCTTTGAAATGTCAAACAAGTCATTTTTAGCCATGTTTTGTTGTGGAAGCTCCTCAAAAATGACCAGCCTTCTTCTCCAAAGTTTCTCCCAAATTTCTACACTCTCTTACTCACAAAAATTAAATTCATTCCATAGGAATCATAGAACACAAACAGGAACAATTTTTCACCCTTTCAAGCTTGAAAATCGTTGATTTTGGACTTTAATTCCAATCTAATCAAGGTATATTCTTTTTCAATATTTCTTATGATGAATTTATGGTATCTTGGATGGTTACATGTTTTAGTATCTTTTTGTATGATTGAAAACATAATTGGGTTAAACTTGAAGCTAAAACAAAGTTTGTTAAGCTAGTTTCAAACCAAATTGATAGTCTTGTGAAATATGCTTAATTTACTTATTTCTATTAATCTTGTAATGCTTATATTGTGTGTGGAAGTTCCTATGAATGATTGAAAACAACAACAATTAGTTTGCTTAATTGAAGGTTACAATCAATTTACGTTAGAATCGAGTTTATGTCATGTTAATTTGAATTGTGTGCATATTTTAGGAGCTGCCCTAAGAAATGATATTTGAACGATTAGTTATTTAATGGCTTCCATAATGTTTAATGTCTTTAATTAGTAGTAAAACATGGAGTATGCATTGTTTTTAAGGTTATGTAATTGACATGGAATTATTTAAAAATGATTGAAAAGTGTATATGATTTTAACTAGAATAGACTAAACGATTTATAAAAAGGATATTAAATGGTACATGATTTGATTATGTTAGGCCTTTAACACATCCTATCTTCCAAAGAGATTGACCTTTTCACTTAGCATAAAGTGGACTTGATGTAAGTTAAAACTTACATTTGGTGTATCACAAGAATTATATAATGTTGTTCATGTTTTAATGTGATTGTCATTATTTGTCAAATGATGTAATGCTTGACACATTTATGGTTTATGAAGCATGATACTATTAAGAATATAATGAGATTATTTGAAAAGAAAGTATGGTACTTGATTGATGGTCGAGTAGACAAGGGACGCGGGAGGGACCGGCAGACCCAACAAATGGTGGCTAATACTTGAGGTTGAAAAATTGGTATAAGAAAGCCACAGTGAATGAGATAGAATACGGCTAATACCTGAGGTTGAAAGATCAAGTATGGAAATCCCGTATTATTTCTCTTATTGGCCAATCATTATGAACAAGTTTTAAAAACCACAGTCTATCGCTATTAGTTAGGTACCGCACTTTAAGGGCCCTAAAGAATGAATTATAAATGAAAGTTATTAAATAGAATAATGCATTTAATGATTTATTAGACGTGTTTATATGTTATTTTTTATTGCATCAGTTTCACCTTACTGAGCTTTTAACTCATTAGATTCATGTGATTGAAGTGGAAATGTACAAATTTAGAGGTTGACTGTGTCTCCAGAGCGGCCGGATAGAGATTTGTTCATATGCCATGCTTCAAGCTATTTTGATTTTAAATAAGTCGGTATGTTGTGGTTTTATAAATATATGTACTCAGTTTTAAATTATGTATATGGCGTGCGTGTTTGAAACAAAATGAAATAACATATGAATTCAAGTTCTTTCTCTTATAGCCAAAAAGGGGATCTTTATTAAAACCATAACTCTAGTATTGATGAAAAGTTAACATTTCTTAACTTAACTATATTAGCTTGTTTAGGTTCTGCAGTTAGATTAAGGGGTGTTATAGTTTGTAGTATCAGAGCGGAGGTTTAGTCATTCCTATCGACAGAAGAAGGTATATAAACACATCCTGGCTGGGAAACTCGGTCAACTACTTGTTTATTTTCCTTTATGTTTATTTGATTATATTTCATTTCATATTATTATCATGATTATGCATTTATTATTAGCTAATGAATAGAATGAGATTGGGCAATGCATATCAAGTCATGGCACCAAAAAAGAAGAAAATGGATGATCATGAGTGTAATCATAGTATGATGAATAATTTGACTGATCTCATTCAACAACAGACTAGAATACATGGTGAACAGATACAACAATTGCTAGATATGCAACAAAGGAACCAAGAATAAAATCAGCGACTTCCTCTACTACAAGCTCGACAGGATAATTCACAGGCTGTATATAACAAGTTTAGAAATATGGAACCTGTTGATTTTACTGGTGGGTCTGATCCTAAGGTTGCAGAGGAATGGGTTAAATCATTGGATACTATCTTTGACTACATGCGAATTGATGATGCTGAGAAGGTACTTTGTGCAATTTCTTGTTGAAGAAGGATGCTAGAACTTGGTGGAAATGAGCTAAACTTGCAGTGAATATGGAAGAGCTCACTTGGGAGAGGTTTAAAATAATCTTTTATGATAAGTATTTCACCAGAGATACTAGGTCGCTCAATGTAAAAGAATTTTTAGAGTTAAAACAAGAAGGGTTGTCTATATGTGATTATGTGAGAAAATTTGAACAAGTTTGCAAGTACGTGCCATACATCGCCAGAGACAACAATGAGAAGATGGATCAATTCTTGAGGGGCCTTAATCCTGAAATTAGAAGAGATATGAGAATGTCTTCAGTAACAGAGTTCAGGGAACTAGTGGACAAGGCTTTGATGGCCGACTTAGATAAGAAAGAGATTGAGAAATTGCATCAACAAAAGAAGCAAGTATTCACTCCTAAAAATCTGAATCAGTGAAAGAAAGGAGAGCAAAAATCAAACAAGAGAATGAAAAATATCCTAGATTTGGGCAGACTTCTACTGCAGTTGAAAGGCCTAAATGTGCTAAGTATGGGAATAATCATTTTGGGGAATGCTATAGTGGTACTAATCGTTGCTTTAAGTGTAAAAAGCCTGGACATACAGCAAAGGATTGCCCAACAGTGCAAGGAAAAGTTCAGGAGGGTGTATATGCAATTGCACAAGAACAAGCCAATGCAGATGATTCTGTAGTCATAGGTATTATTTTAATTTCTAGGATACCTGCAATTGCATTGATAGATTCTGGATCTATGAATTCATTTGCATCACGTGCATTTGTGAGAAAATTGGGCATTACACCAGATTTATTAAAAGTAAAGTACAGTGTGACTGTTCCATTCGAGAAAGAAATGGATTCTAACCAAATGTTAAGGGCTTGTTCTATTTAGATTAGTAATAGGACTCTCTGTGCAGATCTTGTTGTTTTATCGATGCCAAATTTTGAGGTTATTTTGGGTATAGATTGGCTTAACAAATATCATACAACAATTGATTGTAACAAGAAGATTGTGATTTTTCAGCCACCTGGGAAGAACAATTTATGTTTAATGGTACCTCATTCTCACTATCTTTACCGATTATAACTTCTTTGAAAGCTTAAAATATGTTGAATAAAGGTTGTATTAGATATTTGGCAAGTATTTTGGATACTTTGGTTGAAGTATAATTGAAGCTAGAAAATATAGATGTGGTTCAAGAATTTCTTGAGGTATTTCTAAATGATTTATCGAGACTACCACTGGATTGAGAGATTGAATTTATGATTGATGTTATGCCTAGGACTTCCCCTGTTTCTAAAGCACCATATCGAATGGCACCAATAGAATTGAAAGAGTTAAAAGTTTAATTGCAAGAATTACTTGATAAGTGTTTTATTCGGCCTAGTTTATTCTCCTTGGGGAGCACCTATATTGTTCATGAAAAAAAAAGATGGTACATTGCAGTTGTGCATTGATTATAGAGAGCTGAATAAAGTAACAATCAAGAATAAGTATCCACTTTCAAGAATAGATGATTTATTTGATTAATTGCAGGGAGCATTTGTATTTTCCAAGATTGATTTGCGCTCTAGGTATCATCAATTGAAGATCAAGGAAGAAGACATACAAAAGACCACATTCCAAACAAGGTATGGACATTATGAATTTTTAGTAATGCCTTTCACTTTAACCAATGCCCTTGCAGATTTTATGGATCTAATGAATAGGGTATTCAATCAATATCTTGATAAATTTATGATTGTGTTTATTAATGACATTCTAATTTATTTACATGATAAAGAAGAGCACAAGGAACATTTGAAGATTGTGCTGCAAGTTCTTAAGGAAAAGCAATTGTATGCTAAATTCAAGAAATGCGAATTTTGGCTTGAGCAAGTGGTATTCCTAGGTCATGTAGTACCCAAAAATTATATTTCTGTTGATCCAGGCAAGGTAGAAGTTGTCATTAAGTGGCCAACACCGACAAATGTATCAGAAGTAAGGAGTTCTTTGGGATTAGCAGGGTACTATCGATGATTTGTTCAAGGGTTTTCAAAGATAGCAACTCCAATGACAATGTTGACAAGAAAAAATGTGAAATTCTTGTGAACCGATGCTTGTGAATGAAGTTTTCAAGAACTGGAACATAAATTGACTACAACTCCTATTCTTACCATTCCAATAGGAATTGGTGGATTCGTGGTGTATAGCAATGCTTCCAAAAATGGTTTGGGTGTTATTTTGATGTAAAATGGGAAGGTTATTGCCTATGCTTCAAGGCAATTGAAAGAGTATGAAAAGAATTATCCAACTCATGATTTGGAACTTGCTGTTGTGGTTTTTGCTTGGAAAATCTGGAGACATTATTTGTATGGTGAGAAGTGTGAGATATACACAAATCATAAGAGTTTGAAGTACTTTTTTACCGAAAATGAGCTGAATATGAGACAAAGAAGATGGTTAGAACTTGTGAAGGATTATGATTTTGTGATCAACTATCATCATTGTAAAGCGAATGTGGTTGCAGATGCATTGAGTAGAAAATCCACGTCTTCTCTTTTTGTTAAACAAAAGTCAATATTACTGCATTTGTAGAGATTAGAGCTTGAAATTGTACCTAAAGTGAAAAAATGTTCGTTGTCAGCCTTAATGTTGAGACCTGCACTTAAAGATAGAATTAGAGAAGGTCAAAAGATGGATATGCATTTGTGTAGATTGAAAAGAATAATTGGGGCTGGAAAGAGGCCAAACTTCTCTGTTACTGGTGATGGAATTATTCAATATAAAGGGAGACTATGTGTGTCATTTGATAAAGCCATGAAAGCAGACATTTTAGAAGAAGCTCATACTACTTCTTACTCGGTACACCCAGGTAGCACAAAAATGTATAAGGACTTACAAAAGCATTATTGGTGGCTTAAAATGAAGAGAGATATAGCAAAATTTGTGGTTGAATGTCTAACTTGTCAACAATTTAAGATTGAACATCAAAGACCATCAGGGTTGTTGAAGCCTTTGTTGATTCCAGAATGGAAATGGGAGCACATTACAATAGACTTTGTGCTTGGATTACCTAGAACACAAAATGGGTCTAATTCCATATGGGCGATTGTTGATAGATTAGCTAAATAAGCCCATTTTCTTCCAGTTAAATCCACATACAATATAGACCAGTATGCTTAATAATATATTAAAGAGATAGTCAGGTTACATGGGGTGCCAGTTTCAATAGTGTCCGACAGAGATCCTAAGTTTACATCTACATTTTAGAAGAGCTTACACAGTGCCATGGGAATAAAACTTGCATTTAATACAACATTTCATCCACAAAGTGATGGGCAATCAAATAGGGTTATTTAGATATTAGAGGATATGTTAAGAGCTTGTGTGCTAGATCTTCAAGGGAGTTGGAATGCGAAGTTCCATTAGTGGAGTTTACTTATAATAATAGCTACCAATCAACAATTGGAATCACGCCATATGAAGCATTGTATAGAAGGAAATGTAGATCTCCAGTTCATTGGGATGAAGTTGGCGAACAAAGCTTACTTGGTTTGAAAATAGTTCAACATACTGCTAAGGTAGTGGAGAAGATACGAGATAGAATGAAGATCGCGCAGAGTAGACAGAAAAGTTATGTCGATAAACAGAGAAAAGATCTAGAGTTTACCGTTGGCGATCATGTGTTCTTAAAAGTAGCTCCTGTGAAAAGTGTCATGAGATTTGGAATTAAAGAAAAACTCAGCCCAAGGTATGTCGGCCCATTTGAGATTCTCGAAAGAGTTGATGATAAAGCTTGTAGAGTGGCCTTACCTCCATCATTATCTAGTGTTCACAATGTTTTCCATGTGTCTATGTTGAGAAAATACATTTTTCAAACCCTTCTCATGTGTTGAGTTATGAATCGTTGGAATTGACTCCTGATTTAGCTTATGAAGAGAAACAAGTGCAAATTCTGGATCAGAAGGAAAAAAATATTGAGAACAAAAAAGATTCGACTTGTTAAAGTATTGTGGAGGAATCATTCTATAGAAGAGGCCATGTGGGAAAGAGAAGAAGAAATGCAGAGCAAGTATCTAGAATTATTTGGTAAGTCAAATTTCGAGGACAAAATTTTTATAAGGAAGGATTGTAATGACCAATTCTCTCCTACAAAGCCAATAACATCCTGCATGAATATGCATCTAATCAATGTGTATTATCAAATTATAACATACAAATAGCATGATTGCACGAATATGAATAATTATTATTATATGCTCCGGTTATTCTTTAACATGTATTAGTACATGAAATATGAGATCAAACTTTTATTTCTTGATTTAACATATTCTTTAAGTATCTTTTTGTAGTGAAAAACTCGGTATCTCGATTAAGGAAGATTGATGTATTGAATGACCAAGAAATGAATTATTCGTATTACTCCATACTTGTTACATTCTAAAGTGATTATTTGCCTAAATATTTACTTTAAATATGTTACATTTTGCTAAGAACTAAAAGTATGCAAATGGTGCAATTTGATTGGTTAGTTGACTAGGTTGCATGAAATCATTCTAAATTATATTGCACTTGATTATAACACCAAAGCATCAATTTTTATCATCTCCCTAGCCCATAAACATGGCTTTTGGCATGAGAAGACACCAAGTATGATGCAACCAATCATCACCCTCTACTTACCTCTCTTTGATATATCAAACAAGTTATTTTTAGCCATGTTTTCTTATGGAAGCTCCTCAAAAAATGACCAGCCTTCTTCTCCAAAGTTTCTTCCAAATTTCTACACTCTCTTACTCACAAAAATTAAATTCAATCTATAGAATACAAACTAGAACAAGTTTTCACCCTTTCAAGCTTGAAAACCATTAATTTTGGAGTTTTATTCCAATCTAATCAAGGTATATTCTTTTTCAATGTTTCTTATGATGAATTTGTGGTATCTTGGATGGTTACATGTTTTAGTATCTTTTTGTATGATTGAAAACTTAATTGGGTTAAACTTAAAGCCAAAACCAAGCTAGTTAAGCTAGTTTCAAACAAAATTGATAGTCTTGTGAAATATGCTTAATTTATTTATTTCTATTAATCTTGTAATGCTTATATCGTTTTTGAAAGTTCCTATGAATGATTGAAAACAATATCAATTAGTTTACAATCAATTTAAGTTAGAATCGAGTTTATGTCATGTTAATTTGAATTATGTGTATGTTTAAGGAGCTGCCCTAATAAATTATGTTTGAATTATTAGTTATTTAATGGCTACCCTAATGTTTAATGTCTTTAATTTATAGTAAAATATGGAGTATGCATTGTTTTTAAGGTTATGTAATTGATATGGAATTATTTTAAAAAGATGGAAAAGTGTATATGATTTTAACTAGAATAGATTAAATGATTTATAAAAAGGATATTAAATGGTACATGATTTTATTATGTTAGGTGTTTAACACATCCTATCTTCTAAAGAGATTGACCTTTTCATTTAGCACAAAGTGGACTTGAGGTAAGTTGAAACTTTTATTTTCCGTATAACAAGAATGATATAATATTGTTCATGTTTTAATATGATTGTCATTATTTGTCAAATGTTGTAATGTTTGATACATTTATGGTTTATGAAGCATGATACTATTAAGAATATAATGAGATTTTTTGAAAAGTGAGTATGGTACTTGATTGATGGTCGGGTAGACAAGGGAATTGGGAGGGATCGGCAGACCCAACAAATGATGGAAAATACTTGAGATTGAAAAACTGATATAAGAAAATCATAATGAATGAGATAGAATACGGCTAATACCAAAACCACGTATTATTTCTCTTATTGGCTAATTATTATGAACAAGTTCCGAAAACTACGGTCTATCACTATTAGTTAGGTACCGTACTTTAAGGGCCCTGAATAGTGATTTATGAATGAAAGTTATTAAATAGAATAATGCATTTAATGATTTATGAGATGTCCATATAGCTATTTGTTATTGCATCAGTTTCACTTTACTGAGTCTTTAACTTATTAGATTCATGTGATGCAAGTGGAAATGTATAGGTTTAAAGGTTGACTGAGTCTCCAGAGTGGTCGGACAGAGATTTGTTCATATATCATACTTCAAGCTGTTTTTTTTTAAATAAGCTGCTGTGTTATGGTTTTGTAAATAGATGTACTCAGTGTCGAATTATGTATATGGTGTATTTAAAACAAAATGAAACAACAACTGAATTCAAGTTCTTTCTCTTATACCCAAAAAGGAGATCTTTATTAAAACCATAACTCTAGTATTGATGAAAAGTTAACATTTCTTGACTTAACTATATTAGCTTGTTTAGGTTCTGCAGTTAGATTAAGGGGTGTTACATAGAAGATAAGTGTGGGGGAGTTTCTCTTAAAAAAAATAAAAATAAAAACAAAAAAAAAGTCACAAATTATTAAATATTATAAGTTGCAACTAAATGGGATGTTGAAAAATCAATAACAATGATGAAGAGGTGTCTAATTCAATAACAATAGGCCCCTGTTTTGAAATTCGTGGAGTATTAGAATTTTTCATTGATAAACTCTATGTCTCTAATCTCATGAAGTTTTTAGAACCTTTGTTGTATTGTATCCTTTTATTTCTTATCCATCACTACCCTTTGGCCCCATTACAACATTTGTTGAAGACTTTTTAATTTTGTGTGGTGCATTTGATATAGTGGAGATTTGTACCAAATGAAGAGCCTATGATGTTTAACTTATCCATTAGAGATTGGGTGATGGTTTTTGTGAGGTTCTATAGGAATTAACTTGTTTGAAGCATGCATGGTTTCGTCACTGTTGACATTAACTATTCACACATACACACACTTGAGTATGCTTATTGTGGAAATGTATTGACTTTTGAATGACTAAGAGTTAGATTCAACACTTGTTTGATTTTATTTCCTCAGAATAATGGTTGGAAGTTAGTTATCATAGGTGTTTATGGGTATCACAACTAGAAACCCTTACGAGACTATAACTCGTCCTCTATGAGCCACCTAAGGGATTAAAGACTTATTGCATATGCTAAATGTAATCATGTTTTGCTACAAAAATGGATTAGTTTAGGTTTATTTTAGGCTTGCTCGAGGACGAGCAAGGGTTAAGTGTGGGAGAATTTGATAAGTGCATATTTTTACATATTTTTGTATTAAATTCTTTATATTTTTCTTACTTTATTCTTGTTAATATTTTAGTTTTATTTATGTTTTGTGTTAGGGAATCAATGAACAAAAAGTGATCAAAAAAAGTTAAAATGAAACTAAAGAAGACACACATTTTATGAGTAAGTTGGGAGATAATATTTCATTGGATCAAAGTACAATTAGAAGAAAATGGCCATTTTTATCTAAGTACATCATGTGTAGATCAAAATATATGCAAAACATCACTTGGACTTTGCAAGTGATTGTTGGACTTACATTAAATTCAAAATAAGCATGTTTCTGGACTTGTGCAGTTTTTGTATTTTGGGCATAACTCTATTGTTAAAAGCCCTATGGACCTAAATCTTACTTTATTTAAAAACTAAGTGATAGAACTACAATTTTTCTGTTGGAAGCTCAACCAATTCAACCTTGATTATAGTAGAAATTTCATCCAAATGTGTGCATTGGAAAGCATAACTTTCTCCCTAATAGTTGAAATTAGGTGATTCAAGTTGAAAAATGAAGCAAACAGACAAATCTATAACTTTTACAAAATCAGCTAATTGCATGGACAAAAATGTATGACAAAATTTGTGTCTAAAAAGGACATGTGAATTTAGAGCACATTTGAACTTAATTTGGAGTGCATTTGGTGTGAATTTAGATATGTCAATTTAGGCACTCTTCTACTATAAGCAGGGGCTCTTGGATGGCATTCAAGACACATAAAAAACACCCCTTAGAGGGGAAAAGAAAGTTTTATTATTTGTCTTGCTTTAGGCTAAATTTTTTAGTAGTAATGTAAGTTTTCTAGTAGTAATAGAAATGTATTCTCTAGTTTCTCTTCTATTTTTAGTCTTTTCTACTTTTGTTATATCTTTCTAAATTTAATTTAACTGAGGAGAAAGGTTAAACCTCTTGATGGAGGAAGATGAATGGTTATAAAGTGCATAATATTTAGGTGTGTTGTATTATTGTTTTAATTTTTGATTAAACCCTCCTTGTTTTGTGGTGATTCTTGATTTAAGTATCACCAATGACACAACAAATACTTGGGTTCATTTAGCGAATTGTATGGTTCTACTTCACCGACTACTAACGTGAAACCTTGATTTGTTGTAGACAAATAAGTGAATAAATACTGAATTCCTAAATTAAATGTTGGCATTAAAACCCTTCTTGTTTAGTGGTGATTCTTGATTTTTGTATCACTGATGACACAACAAATACTTGGGTTCATTTAACTTATTGTACGATTCTACTCCACCGACTGCTAACGTGAAACTTTGATTTGTTGTAGACAAAGATGTGCATAAATACTTAATCCCATAAATAAGTATTGGTGTTTAGAGATAATTTGCAAATAGTAAGACAATTTTATTATTACCTTAATGCATTAGCTATTTGATAATCCCATTGGAACCTTCATTGTATATAAATTCTAATAGCAGCATTTAAAAGAAGTAAAACATAATAAAAAATCATTCCGCCATCGAAAACTCAAAAGCGGATCCCTAATCCTCAGTACTTTTATTACTTTGATTACTTAGTTATAACATAAATTTTTCTTTATAATCTAAACCACATTAACCCATTTTTTAGGTAATATAAACCTAAAAACTTCAAAGAACTTCCTCGTAGATCAATCTTGGACTCTTGAGAAATTTATTACTTGACACAATCTGCACTTGGGTTCGCAACCTTAAAGTTGTGGCGCAGATCTTAATTTCTGGCAACTTTTTGTTTTGTCTTTTTCTCTTCTGTGGCTAGTCTAAACTTGTCTAACATGGAGTATTTCTTACAAAACTAAATAAAGAGTATCAAAATAGGCATAATTTACTTGAAACTACTCAAGTAACTAAGTGAAAAATACTCGAATTATTGGTATAAAAGTAACTCAACAAGTACCAAGCATTGGCAGACAAGCTTTTGGTAGCTGATGAGAAGTGAATGTAGACATCACATACCTCAAGTGAAGATAAATTGTATACTTAAAGAGATACACAAAGGAATTCATGATTACCACCTTGGAGGGAGAGCCTTGGAAAGGATGACATTGAGGTAATGTAATGCCTTGCATGCCGTACTTGAGGATGCCTATGATTAGGCCCCCCATTTCTAAACATGATAAGAGCATGTCAACACCCATCATCAGTTGGCGACCCTGATACAACCTATTTGGAATTCAACTATAATCCTCCATAAATTCCCCCATGAGGGAAAAAAGTATATTTCTCTTCTCTTTCCTCGACAATTGTAGAAGGTTCTCTACAACTCTGTACAGAATGTACAGTGGGAGTTGATTCCACAATCTTTTGTGAGAGTTGTTTCTATAACTATTATAGAAACTCTCTTTTGCACATTTATAAATCTTTTACAATCTAGAGCCATTCTCAAAGTTTAATAGCAATCCGATTAGATTGGAGCTTAGTGATGTATATTGTTGTGTAGAATTTATCTAAGTGGAACTATAAACAGTAACTATTATCCTAAGCGAGGCAGAAAACTAAGCATCTATTTGAAAGTATATTCATCTACAATATGATCTTTAATTATAAGTGTCTCTCACTATTTTATTCAAATCTCATCACCTTCTAAATGGTAATTCAAGAAATGTTTTTTCTACTAGGCTTAAGGTCCAATATTTAAAGGTAGACAACAACCTTATTGGTTGCATCATATGCGACCCCCAAGCTATTTTACCTCATTACTTTCCATGTATATCAAGAATATGACCTCATATGGTACTATGTGTCAAGCATTATCTATCAAAATATTGCGTTTGCAAAATCGTGGGATTGCATACGCAGCGCAAATTTAAATTTTTTTAATAATTGAAAATAAAAACATACATCACATGTATTAAAGGCAAATCCTAGATTCGATGTGATTTTCGATTTCGTTTCTGATTGTTTGCTTAATAAAATAAATAACTTTGTTTGAGATTATACCTTTCAAGCAATCCGGTTAACGAAGGATATGAAGGAATTTAGATTCCTCAAGCTCCCACGAACTCCTTCGCAAGCTTCTCAAAAAGATTCACTAAAAACTCCTAGTGTATTCCTCCAATAGTATCCACACTTCGAGCAAATCCATAAGTATTAAATCTTTGCTAGTGAATTTAGCCTTCGTGTTTGTAATTTAATTTGAGAGTGAAGAACAATTCTGAAATCAACTAGTGATTAGAAGAATAAATCTTTAATCAAAAAGGCTGGAAACTTTTGATGGAACAAGTTTTATTTTGGAGAGAAAAATAAAACTAGGACTAAATGAGAGAGAGGGAGGGGGACATATTCTCTTGTTGCCCAAACTGAAACTTTCCAGCAATTTATGGTGTATTTATACACCATTAAGAGTCCCTGATCCCATTAGAAAACCCTCTCTTAATATAATTAGGAATCCCCTCCCTTCTATCTTTATCTCTTTGTTTCCTAATCTATTTAGGAAACCTTCTTCAAGACAAAATCTTTCCATCTTCTATTAGGACTCTTTGACTCTTGTAATTAAGAATCCTAATGGGCCTCTAACCCCATGGGCTTGGACTCTAATTAATTATTATAGTCCAATTAATTGATCTCAATCAATTAATAAAAGGCTAATAAAATTAATTGATCAAGTCAATTAATTAATTCATTCCACAAAAGGCCACCTAATCAAATTAGACCCAATTAAAATACTTTTATTATTTTAGTTGGTTAAATTATTCTAACTTCTTAAATTAATTTAAGTCTAGCTAATTAATTGATCCAACTAATTATTAAACTTCACTCCCATAAACCCCTAATCTTTATGAGGTCCAAATAAATAATCATATTATTTATTTAGATGAATTAATTTAACTTCTTAAATTAATTTTAGCTCGAGTTAATTAATCACTATTAATTAACTTAATCTAACACCTTAGATCATATTAGATTAGAAGTGGATCATCTCGACTTGTGTGTGACCTATTGGGTTCACAACTAAGCTAGCAATAGGCTTGCGACTTTTGCAACTTATGAATAAATTAATATTTTGATTAATTAATCTAATTAATTAATTCGCTTGGTATTAACTCGTTAATTCTAAGAACCTCACAAGTCAAGGGAAGCACCTAACATTGCATCTTGACTACGTAGTCTTAGGTGAATAGTAAGTGAATCTTTTCAATTATGAGTACTATGCAAATACGGTCCTTCCGTCAATTAATTTTCCAATTAAGTATAGGGCATGCATTATCAATCCAAACCCTATTTTTAACTTAATAACTATGATCTCATTTCAAGTCACATTGATCCTTTAATGAATCATTAGAAAACTCAACGTCTAGCATTCATCCTACCTTGGTCAAGGTTTTCGGAATCAATGACTATGAAAATATATGAAATTCACCTATTCTACTAGATAGGTGATGGTTCCATTGTTGGCTACTCATTAGCCTGCATACGCGAAGACCATACACCCAATGTAAATACCTTGTAATTGTCATGCAATCAAAAAATACATCAAAGTGCATGTTGTCGTGCACAAGACTACTATGATGCCTCAAGTCTAAGGACTAATTAATGTACTATCGCAACTAGAAAATTCTCAGACAAACAACATTTCCAACTGAGAATTTTTTGCAAGTCGTTCAATGTACTTGTTCCCTACCGTTCCTTAACAAGCACCCATACACATGCATTAGCATCCCCAAGCCTATGCCTATGGAATGAGACATCATCCTTTCGAGCATGCATATGTGTGCGAGTCTATGGCTCAAAACAAGTTTAAGATCAAAGCCATAGAGAAATATTCCATGATCACTATCATATGCGCGACCATGCCCATAGTTATTTATGATCTAAGGACTTTATCTAATTGATAAGAACAATTAAAGATAAAAAAATTATCTTACTATTTAATAAATAATATGAATAAGATTATTTTACAAGAGTATAATTCCTCGCCACTAGTTAGCTCATCGGGCATTACTCTAACACAACATATATATAGATGGAGCATCTAAATGTCACACAACTTATGGACAACGATAAAGACAAGTCTTTCCCACGGACATCTCCATGCTTAGTAAAGATCATAGATTTCCATCACTTAGGCATCCCATAACTCATGAACAATGATCAAAGTGTGGTAGCATCGTCATGTCTTCTACTTTTGAGGGAAGGCATGGAGGACTGAGCCCTTGTCAATTTGCCCATTTTTTGTTTGATATAGAATTTTAAAAATCCTCAAACTTGACTTTTAAGTGAGGTCCTAAGTTAATTTAATGTTGCACTATCATAATGACTGCAAGCATACTCAATAGAAAAGCATTAAATAAACTTATGTATGCATCTACCATACATATATAATAATGGAATGATTGAGTCACATCCTATGCGTCCAGTCGAGCCAAAATGGATCTAGGTCAATCTAACTATAGCAATAAAAAAGAAATAGATCATATCTATTATAAGAATGTATCATCTATACATTCATGGGTCTTCATTCATTTCTTTTATCCACCTTGCTCTTTTTTGTCCAACAAAAAGAAAACCTCACTACTAAATTCTGCTCTCATTACATATGTTAATTGATCAAGTCAATTAATTAATTTATTTCAAAAAGGCCACCTAATCACATTGAACCAAATTAAAATAATTCTATTATTTTAATTAGTTAAATTAATCTAACTCCTTAAATTAATTTAAGTCTAGCTAATTAATTGATCCAATCAATTATTTAACTTCACTCACATAAACCTCTAATCTTTATTAGGTCTAAATAAAATAAATTAATTTAACTCTTTAAATTAATTGTAACTCTAGTTAATTAATCACCATTAATTAACTTAATCCAACACCTTCGATCATATTAGATTAGAAGTGGATCATCTCGACTTGTGTGAGACCCGTTGGGTTTACAACTAAGCTAGCAATGGGCTTGTGACTTTTGCAACTTATGAATAAATTAATATTTCAATTAATTAATCCAATTAATTAATTCATTTGGTATTAACTCCTTAATTCCAAGAACCTCATAAGTTAAGAGAAGCACCTAGCAGTACATCTTGACTATGTAGTTTTAGGTGAATAGCAAGTGAACTTTATAATTACGTGTACCACGTAAATATGGTCCTTTCATCAATTAAATCTCCCAATTAAGTCTAGGGCATCATTATCAATCAAAACACTATTTTTTATTTAATTACTATGATCCCATTTCAAGTCACTGATCATTTGATGAATCATTAGAAAACTCCATGTCTAACATTCATCATATCTTGGCCAAGGTCTTCGGGATCAAGGATTATGAAAATATATGAGATTTACCTATTCTATTATATAGGTGATGGATCTTTTGTTGGCTACTAATTAGCCTCCATACACAAAGACCATACTGTTAGAGTAGTGCCCGGCGCACCAATTAGATTAGCCGTTATTTACTCTTGTAATAGACATTCTCAGTTATAATATATTTATTAAAGGTATTTTCTTTATCTTATGGCTCGCATTTATTTATTGCACATTAGATAAAGTCCCTAGATCAATTATAACTATGGGGCATGGTCGCGCATATGATGGCGATCATGGAACATGCCTCTATGGCTTTGATCTTAAACTATGTTTCGAGTTGAGGGCTTTTTGAGAAGGGGCATTGAATAGCCCAATAAGACTTGTGCATACGATACATACTCGTAAGACGAGAATGTCCCATTCCATGGACATCAGTATAGAGATGCAAGTGCATGTATGCGGATGCTTGTTAGAGAACAAGTACACTGAACTGACCTGCTTGAAATTCTTAGATGGAAATCCCAATTGTCGAATTTAGAATTTCTATGTTATGATATGGTAACCTTATACGTGTAATGACTTACTTAGATATATCCTCTGATTGTGTGACAATCATAAAGTGGTTATGTTGGGTATTGTATTTATGCGTATGAAGGTTAATAAGTGGCCAACAAATGATCCATCACTTGTCGGGTAGAATAAGTGAATCTCCTATATTTTCATAGTTCGTCACTCGAAAGACCGTAGACTCAATCGGGAGATTAGTTGACGGAAGTACCTTACGTGCATGGTACTTGTAACTGGAATATGATCACTTACTATTTCACCTAAGACTCACTTACCATGATTACTGGCGAGGTGTTTTCATGGATAGTGAGGTTCTAGGAATTAAAGAGTTAATTTATAGTTGATTAATTAATCGAAATAATTTTTATTCATAAGTTATAAATATTGCAAGCTGACTACTAGCTTAGAAGTGAACCTAAAAGGTCACACACAATTTGGAATGGAATATCTCTAGTCTATAAATCATCCAAGGGGTTGGATATAATTAATTAATTGGATTAATTAATTAAAGAATTAAATTAATTCAAAGAGTTGAATTAATTATTCAATTAAATAGTAGGACTATTTAATTGGACCTAATGAGATTAGGAATCCAATTAGATTGAATAAATTAATTGATTGGATCAATTAATTTAGACTTGAACTAATTTAGTTAATTGGATTAAGTAAATGGACTTGGAGAAGTCCAAGCCCAAGTTTAATTAGGCTTGTTGGAAGCCCACTTGAAAATAAGAGAAATTAAATAAGTGAATAAGATTTACTTATTTAAATAATATATGATATTATACATATGAATTTATGGGATAAATTCATAGCTTGGATGACAAGACAAAAGGAGCAAATGTTGCCCTAATTTTGCAAGAAACATTTGGCCATAATAAAAAAAAGGAAAGATTTTATTTTGTGCATGTGTTTTTAGTTTGTTAAGGAAAGTGAGACTTTTCCATTCAAACTAATTACCATGTGAGGATGAAATTAGGGTTGCACTAATTTTTGTAGCCTCCTTATATATATATATATATATATATATATGATATATTGAAAACAAAATTTATCTATCCAACACTCTTGTAATTTTCAGCCATAGCAAGAATTAGAAGAAAAATTATTTTCTTCATTTTGTCTTCATTTTCTCTTCTCTTGTATTACTCAAATGCATAGTTTGATTGTTCTTCTTATATAGGTTAAATTAAGAACAATTGAATAAACTTTAATGTTTAATTCAGTTGGATTGAAATGTTATAAGTTCCCTCCACACTAGGCTAGAAAAAAAAATAGTAGAAAATAGCAATTTTATTATTTTCAGTGTTCTTGTCCAAGGTGTGGACTTTCTTTGGAGGGAGGATGCGTAGACTCCTTTGAGGCGTATTTGCAACCAGCTGACAATTGATTGTCCCATTCCTTGCATTATTAATGAAGGAGTCAAGAAGGTATCAATATTCACACTATTTAATTAAATACTATTTATATATTGACGATCATTAAATTGCTTTCGGTTACCTGAGGTAGTGCATTAATTATTAATGCATGTTTTTATTAATTTTTTTTATTTTTGTTGTGTTTATCTCGTGGTCATGGCGACCCAATAGTGGTATTAGACCACGGTTAACAGTATATTAATAGTTTATGTGTGAATTAATATATTAGTTTATGTGATAAACTAGTTTGCATGATTTGTGTATTTGTCAATTGGGGCATGTTTAAATTTAATTATTTCACATAGAAATATTTTAAATGTTAAAATATTATATATCTTCATTTTTGCTTAAATATTATTAAGGTTTTGTCAAGGGTAGAAATAATTCTTCCCCATCAACTTGAGCATGCACTGAGGCCCCTCCCGCGCGCTATCTTGTTGATGAGAGTTTTTCAGCCCGGATAAAATTAAAATAATAGCCAATGCATGGGATGCAAGATGGCAAAGCAAAATGGAAGACCAAACTACGAAAGCCACCAGCTGAAGTTGTACAACAGCGGATGGCGACGGGCGACGGTAGCTTTTAGCTATCGTCTCCAATTTTGTGCAATTTTTATTTTTAAAAATCTGATTTCAATATTCTGGAATTAATTGTTAATTTTGGAATATTTGGAAAATGGTTTTTCACAAAATTAGATAAGATGCCTAATTTTCAAAAAATTCAAAAGTAAACAACTCGATAAATTTATACGCTTTCAATTCATGTGATGAATGTGATTGGCATGTATGTTGGGATGATCATAGAGCCTTGGACCATTGTGAATGGTTGTTTTTATTTTTTTAGGTTTTAATTTGGGGCCTGCGAGCCTCTTATTCAATTCGATGTAATTATACCTTTATTTTCTACAAGAAAGGAGAATTTAGGGGTGAGGTTTTCTTTCTTTTGTAATTGGAGGATGAAAGAAGGAAGGACCGTGGTGGCTTGAGATCCAAGGCCCATGTACGCATGGGATGCATAAATCTAATAGTATAGGTTACCATTTTATTACCCTTAGATTGACCTAAACCCAATTTTGGCTCGATTGGGTCGTATTGGTAAGGGCTATGATCATCCCATTTATTTTAGTATGTATTAAATACATGCTAGGGTTTATTTAATTTTTGTGCACATGTGATGACATGCATTAAACAAACCAACCAATTAAATTGATGAGGTTTTGGCAATAAACAAACCCCACTTAATTTTTCAAAAATTAAGTTAAAGAATTTTTATGAAAAATTCTATTTAAATCAAGTATGGACAAGTTGAGTAGGACTCATCGATCCATGCCTGCTATAAAAAATAAGTGACATGACGATGCTACCATATTCTGTCACTGGCCATGAATCGTGGAATGACTTAATAGAGGAAAGCTATAATCACTCACTAAGCATAGAGATGTTGTGGAATGGACTCGTCTCTACCTCGACCATGAGTTGCGGGAGGTTTAGATGCTCCATTTATATGGATGTTTGATAGGTCTTGATTGACACTTAGTACCATAGGGGCTCATAAAATTGGAGCATATGGGAAGAAGTGAGGTAAAATATCTTGAGGGTTATATAATGATATAATCGTTAAAGAGTTAACCACCTTTTGGTGCATTTCATGAGCTCATAAAATTGGGGTATGGAATGCACTAATTAGACCTCAAGCCCACTAGGAAATAAGATTTCCCAAATGTCTATTAGGGGTGATGGAATTTGAATAAAATAGTATGAGACATTTATAATTAAAAACCTTATTATAAATGAAATGTATTTACAACAATTTACTCATTTTCTACAATCATCTATTGTAGATCATCAACTTTTGAAATGGCCAAAAGTCCTATTGCTTCCATACTTGACACAAACAAACTCATTGGTCCAAATTTTGTTGATTGGCTAAGAAACCTCAAGATTGTGTTGCAATCTAAAAAGAGAGCACACACACTTGAGACTCCTCCTCGGCAGGGCCGTTGGAGAATGCAACTGAGAAAGAGCTTGCAGAGTATTGGCAGCAAGTTGATGACGATCTATAAGCCCAATGCTATATGATGACATTGATGTTAAACGAGTTGCAGAGGTAACACGAGGTTCATGTGCATACGTATGATATATCTATGTTCATTTACAAGAGTTGTATGGTGAACATACTAGGCAGGCAAGATACCAGATCTTGAAAGAGCTTTTTAAGACCCATATGACTAAGGGCTCTTCAGTTCATGATCATGGGCTAAAAATGATAGGTCTGATAGAAAGGCTCGAGACCCTTGGAGTCGTTATGGACAATGAACTCTATGTCGATCTCATCCTGCAGTCTCTGCCACCATTGTTTGACTTATTTGTTGTGAACTTCAACATGCATAAGATGGAGACTAGCATCACTGTGCTAGTCAACATGTTGAAGATGGCTGAATCCACCATGAAAAAAGAGAAGTTGATCTTAATGATTGGATCCTCGTCCAATTTGAAAGCTGTAAAGCCCAAGAAGAATGGAGGAAAGGGGAATGTTTCCTCTAAATCTAAAAGATTCAAGGTCAAGGGTGGATTCTCAAAGGTCTCTTATAAGTCCAATGACAAATGCCACCATTATGGCAAAAATAGGCATTGGAAGAGGAACTGCAAGGAGTTTCTTGCAAGCCTGAAGGGTTTAGGTATTTACTTTGTTGAAGTTAACTTATCAATTAACGGTGCTTCTTAGGTATTGGTTACCAGTTGTGGCTCACATCTATGCAATGATTTGCAGGTGATGTCGAGAAGCAGGAAGCTAAGTAGAGAAGACATAGTCCTGCGCATGGGGAATAGAGCAAGAGTTGTTGCACTAGTCGTAAGAACTGTGTACTTAGCTTTAGATAATGGTTTTAAGTTTGTTTTAAATAATTATTTTTACAAACCAGAATTGATTAAGAATATTATTTTGATTTCAATTTTGGATAGAGAAGGTTTTAGTTTTTCAATAAAAGATGGAAGTTGTTCCATTTTTAGAAATTCTTCTTTGATCTTTTCTGGTGCATTAACAAATGGTTTATACATACTTACTCCCTAAACACCAGTTATTCATATACAACAAAGTAAAAGAAAATTAGATAAACAAAATTCCCTTACACTTTGGCACGCTAGACTAGGTCATATTTCTGAAAAGAGGATTAACAAGTTGGCACAATTGCATGACTTTAGGGGAAAGCAAGGACTGCCAACATGTGAATCATGTCTTAGAGAAAAAATGACTAAATCTCCATTTGTTAGACAAGTGGAACGTGCAAAAAATGTGTTGGATTTGATCCACATAGATGTTTGTGGGCCACTAGGTGTCAGTGCCCGAGGGAATTTTCACTACTTCATAACCTTTATCGATAACTTCTCTAGGTATGGTTATGTGTACCTTTTGAGGTACAAGTCTGAAGCATTTGAAAGGTTCAAGCAGTTTAAACATGAAGTAGAGAAACAAACTAAACTAAGTATAAAGGCTCTTTGATCAGATCGAGGAGGTAAGTACTTGAGTGCCAAGTTTTTTAGTTATCGGAAAGAGTATGGGATTCTCTCGCAGTGGACTCCACATGCTACTCCCCAACTTAATGGAGTTGCTAAGCATAGGAATCGAACTTTGTTAGATATGGTTAGATCTATGATGAGCTTCACTACATTATCTTTTTCATTATGGGGTTATGCCCTAGAAACGATGATATATCTTTTGAACAGAGTATCATCAAAAGCCGTGCCTAAAACACCATATGAGATGTGGTGTGGCAACTTAACCTCCTACAAATACCTTAAAGTATAGGGGTGTGCTACTTACATGAAGCAGCAAGTGGGAGATAAGTTGGATATGAAATCCAATTTATGCAAGCGCATGGAGTATCCAAAGGAGTCAATTGGATAATATTTCTACAACACCTCGGAACAAAAGGTGTTTGTTTTATGGAATGCCACCTTCTTAGAGGAGGAGTTTCTACTGGATAGAAATAGGCAAGTCGTGGAACTTGAAGAAGTTCAAGAACCACATAACACCACTGATACCACAATGGAAGTCTTGTCGGCTGAGGCTGGACCTTTTGATGCACAACCTCCTAGGAGATCTGAGAGGATCTCAAAGCTACCTGAGAGGTATGGCTTTCTATTGGAGAACAATGAGGAGAGTCTCTCCTTGGATAGTGATCTGAGGACCTATGGAGAAGCGATGTCAAACATCGATTTGGGAAAATAGTGTGAAGCCATGCAGTCCGAGATGGACTCCATGTACTCCAATAAGGTATGGACCTTGGTGGACCCCCCATAGAGAATTATTCCCATTGGCTACAAATGGGTCTACAAGTGGAAGCTCAGAGTCAATGGAGAGGTAGTGGCCTATAAAGCTCGATTTGTCGTAAAAGGTTATGGTCAGAAGCAAGAAATTAACTGAGGAAACTTTTTCGCCAGTTGTGATACTTAAATCCATTCGGATTCTGCTTGCTATATTTACATATTATGACTATAAAATATGGCAGATAGATGTGAAGACCGTCTTCCTAAATAGAAATATTAAGGAAGAGATCTACATGAGGCAGTCTAAGGGCTTCATATCCAGTAGGAGTAAGCAAAAGGTTTGTAAACTCCCAAGATCCATTTATGGACTCAAACAAGCTTCCCAAAGCTGAAACATCTGGTTTGATGAGACAATCAAAACATCTTATTTTCATAAGAATCTGGATGAACCTTGTGTGTACAAGAAGATTAGTGGGAGTGCAGTGACATTTGTTGTGCTATATGTTGACGACATCCTAATTATTGGAAATAATGTTGGGATGCTGCAGTCAACTAAAACTTAGTTGTCTAACTAATTCTTCATGAAGGATTTGGGAGATGCATCCTTCATCCTTGGTATAAAGATCTATAGGGATAGATTTAGAAAGATGATTGAATTATCCCAATCCATGTACATAGATAAGATGCTAAAGTGGTTTAGCATGGAATCCAAGAGAGGATTTCTACTGATAAGTCATGGCATTTCTCTCTGGAAGTCTATATCACCTAAGACTCTTGAGGAAAGAGAAAGGATGACTCGCATACCTTATGCATCTGCCATTGGAAGTATAATGTATGGTATACTATGTACGAGGCCTGATATCACACATGCTCTGAGTGTCACGAGCAAATATCAGTCCAATCTCGGCGAAGAGTGTTGGAAGGCCGTGAAGATGATCCTTAAGTACTTAAGAAGGACTAAGGATATATTCTTAGTATACGGCGATGGGGAATTGAAGCTAGAAAGTTATACCAATTCTAGTTTCCAGTCAGATATAGACGACTCAAAGTTGATGTTAGGATTTATATTCACCTTGAACGGTGGTGTGGTTAGCTGAAAGAGTTCTAAGCAAGAGACAACGACAGACCCCACTACTGAGGTTGAGTATATTATTGCTCGCTAGGTGTTTTCATGGATAGTAAGGCTTTAGGAATTAAGGAGTTAATTCTTAGCGGTTTAATTAATTGGATTAATTAATCAGAATAATTATTATTCATAAGTTACAAATATTGTAAGTCGACTACTAGCTTAGAAGTGAACCTAAAAGGTCACACACAATTTGGAATGGAACATCTATAGTGTATAAATCATCCAAGGGGTTGGATATAATTAATTAATTGAATTAACTAATTAAAGGATTAAATTAATTCAAAGAGTTGAATTAATTATTCAATTAAATAGTAGAACTATTTAATTGGACCTAATGAGATTAAGAATCCAATTGGAGTGAATAAATTAATTGATTGAATCAATTAATTTAGACTTGGACTAATTTAATTAATTAAATTAATTAAATGGACTTGGAGAAGTCCAAGCCCAAGTTTAATTGGGCTTGTTGGAAGTCCACTTGAAAATAAGAGAAATTAAATAAGTGAATAAGATTTACTTATTGAAATAATATATGATATTATAGATATGAAATTATGGGGTAAATTCATAGTTTGGAAGACAAGACAAAAGGAGCAAATGTTGCCCTAATTTTGCAAGCAAAATTCGGCCATAATAAAAAAAGGAAAGATTTTATTTTGTGTATGTATTTTTGGTTTGTTAAGGAAAGTGAGACTTTTCCATACAAACTAATTACCATGTGATGATGCAATTAGGGTTGCCCTAATTTTTTTAGCCTCCTTATATATATGATATATTGAAAACAAAATTTATCTATCCAACACTCTTGTAATTTTCGGCCATAGCAAAAATTAGAAGAAAATTTGTTTTCTTCATTTCGTCTTCCTTTTCTCTTCTCTTGTATTCCTCAAGTGCATATTTTAATTTTTCTTATTTTACAAGTTAAATTAAGAACAATTGAATAAACTTTAATTTTTAATTCACAAGTTGGATTGAAAGGTTACAAGTTCACTCCACACTAGGCTAGAAAAAAAAATAGTAGAACTAGCAATTTTTTTATTTCGGTGTTCTTGTCCAAGGTGTGGACTTTCTTTGGAGGGAGGACGCGTGGACTCCTTTGAGGCATATTTGCAACCATCGGTAATTGATTGCCCCCCATTCCTTACATTATTAACAAAGAAGTCAAGAAGGTATCAATATTCATACTATTTAATTATACTATTTAATTAAATACTATTTATATATTGCCGATCATTAAATCGCTTTCGGTTACCCGAGATAGTGTATTAGTTGTTAATGCATGTTTTTATTAAATTTTTTTTAATTTTCGCTGCGTTTACCTCGTGGTCATAGAGAACCCAACACATACACCCAAGGTAAACACCTTGTGATTGTCATGCAATTGGGAAATATATTAAAGTGCATGATGTCGTGCACAAGATTACTATGATGTCTCAAGTCTCTAATAAATGCATTATCGCAACCAGGAGATTCTCATTCGACAAACAACATTTCCAACTAAGATTTTTATAGTAGGCCTTTCTATGTATTTGTTCCCTAACAAGCACCCACAACCATGCATTACCATCCCCATGTTGATACCTATGGATTGAGACTTCCTTCTTTCGAGCATGCATCGTGTGTGTGAGTCTATTGGGCTTATTGATGTTTCGTCTCAATGAACTGCCGACTTAAAACCAATTTAATATCAAAGCTATGAGGAATGTTCATGATCACCATCATATGCGCGACCATGCTCGTAGTTATTTATGATCTAAGTACTTTATCTAATTGACAAAAACAATTAAAGATAAAAAAATATCTTTTTATTTAATAAACAATATGAATAAAATTATTTTACAAGAGTATAATTCCTAGCCATTAGTTTGCTCGCCGAGCATTATTCTAACACAATATCTATGTAGATGGAGCATCTAAATGTCACACGACTTATGGACAATGATAAAGACAAGTTTTTCCCATGGGCATCTCCATGCTTAATAGATATCACAATTTTCCATCACTAAGGCATCCCATAACTCCTAAACAATGATCTAAGTGTGGTAGCATCGTCATGTCTTCTACTTTTTAGGGAAGGCATGAAGCACTGAGCCCAAGTCAATTTTGCCCATTTTATTTGATATCGAATTTAAAAAATTCTTAAACTTGACTTTCAAGTGAGGGTTAAATTTATAATTCCTGGACATCACCCCTAGTTTGTTTATTTATTGTTGCACTACCATAAGGACATCAAGCCTAATTAATAGGAAAGCATTAAAAAAACTTATGTATGCATCTACCATACATACATAATAATGGAGTGATCTTGAGTCATATTTTATGAAATCCACTCGAGCTAAAATGGATCTAGGTCAGTCTAAGTATATCAATCAAAAAGAAATAGATCATATATATTATAAGAATGTATCATCCATACATTCATGGGTCTTCATTCATCTCTTTTATCCACCTTGCTTCTTCTTGTCCAACAAAAAGAAAACCTCACTATCTAATTCTGCCCTCATTACATATGTTATATCCTAACAAGAAACCTTAGAATTTCTTCCAAGGAGAAGTGCAAATGGAGGTAGAATTTACATTCAGAGTAAAAATAGAGAAAAGGCGAGACTCACAGGCATTATTTTAATTAAAACTATAAAACATAAACCAAACATAAAATAATCTAATCACATTGTCTAGGCCCCATGATCATCCACATCCATACATGCTCAATTAATCATCTCATGACATAAATTCAAAGCATGTAAATTTATCCATCTTCTTGTGATGATTTTTTATTTGGGATTAACATTTTTTGGTAATTCATAAAAAATCTTTTGTATTAATTAAAATTAAATATTAATTTTCATATTAAATTATCTAAAAATTCATGTATAACAGTTACACAGTTGGAAAGGAAAGGACATGTAACAATTCAATCTGATAGGAACCGCGAGGCTAACATTTGGCATCATGACGCCTAAAATCCACCTATCCTAGCGTCGTAGTGCAATAAGTTAATTTTTTTTCTGGGAACTATTCCCAAATCATTTCCAATCTATAACAATTAATCCAAACAACGAAAATCAAATAAACACTTTATCGCACATAAAAGATATCAATTTTATCAAATAAAAATTCAAGCATTTATTCCCAAAAATTATCAGAATGCATAAACATAGACTCTAATACCACTGTTGGGTTCACATAATCATGGGATAACATACATAGCAGAAATTTAAAAGTTTTCAACAATTGAAATAAAACATGCATAAACTAATTTAAACATGTAAAAGTATATCCCAAATTCATTGTGATTATTTAGTTTGCATAACCTTTACAAGCACATCGACTAATGCAGGGATGAAGCAATTCAAATTGTTGTCCCCCTCCAGAACTCTTTCACAGGAATTCCCAAAAATTAATTTGAATCTTCAACCGAGGATTAGAAATTGATTCGCCAAGACTCCTAGTGTAATCCCTTTATGGGTATCCACATCTCAGACAAGCCCACAAATATACAATCCTTACTAGTTAATTGAAATTCTTATTTCTAATCTAGAATATAGGAGTGCAATAATAATTCTTAAATCAACTTGTGATAAAAGAACTATGTTGATTCAAAGAAGTAATGAACCTTTTTGATGGAAAAGATATTTTCTTGTGAGAAAAGAAAGAGAGAGATACAAGAGAGGACGTGGCTGATTTCTTGCTTCAAGAAGCACCAAGAAATTGGCCTTGAGGTATCTTTTTTATTTATACACAAAATTTAAATAGCAAAATCTAATTGTATTATGAATTTATTATTTTTAGTTTGGTAAGTTAAAATTAAGGAAAAAAAAGTATAAAATTAATTAATAAATATAAACTAAGATATAAATATTATTTCTAAAATTTGTAAAAATTAAAATTTGATATTGGGTATGGTTCGATTAACCGAAATAAAACACCAAAATTAAACCGACTACTGAATTTTTATAAAAATAAAAATCAAATACCAAATCTAATTTTTTTGTTCGACTTTGATAAATGACGAATTTTCAGTTTTGATTTTGATAAAAGTACTAATCCAATTAGGTTGTCTCCTTCCTTTCTTATCTTATCTCTTTCCATTCATGTCTTATTCTTTTTCATCTAGGATTAGAAGTCTTAGACTTACTTTCCAAGATTCATAGATGGGCCTCTCCTACGAGCCCATAAAGCTTGGGTTTGGACTTAATTAATTTATTAAGTCCATTTAACTAATCCAACATCAATTAAAGAAGCCTGATTTAATTTAATAATACAATCAATTAATTAATTAGTTTCATTAAGCCTACCTAATTAAATTTGACCCAACTAAATAATTAGAATATTTAATTAACTAAATTAATTTAAGTCCTAAATTAATTTAAGCCAACTTATTATTTGATCCAATCAATTAGTTAATTTAATCTCCGTGAACCCATAATATTTATCAGGTCCAATTAAATAATTCTATTACTAAATTAGATGAATTAATTTAACTTCTTAAATCAATTATAACTCAAGTTAGTTAATCTCCATTAATTAATTTAATCTAACTAATTGGATTACTCTCTAGATTTGAAACAAAGTATTCACTTTGAGTGTGACCCCTTAGGTTTACAACTAAGCTAGCAGAGGATTTTCAACTTTACAACATAGTGAATAAATTATTATTTTGATTAGTTAATCTAATTAAAGAATCAACTTGGAATTAACTTCTTAATTCCAAAAATCTCATAAGTCATAAGAAGCACCTAGCAGTGCATCATGACTACTTAGTCTTAGGTGAACAAAAAGTGAACTTATTTTTGTTAAGAGTACTATGCAAATATGGTCATTCCATCAATTAATCTCCCGATTAATTTTAGGGCATGGATTATTCATTAAAATCCTATTTTGACTTAATAACTATGATTATATTTCAAGTCACATTGATCCTTCGATGAATCATTAAAAAACACTCATCTAATATTCATCCTACCTTGGCCAAGGTTTTCGGGGTTAAGGCTATGAAAATATATGAGATTAAACTATTCTACCAGATACATGATGAATCATTTATTGACCACTCATTAACCTCTATAGATAAAAATCATGCACCAAATGCAAACCCCTTATGATTGTCATGCAATTGAAAAATACATCAAATCATATAATTCGAGCACAAGGTTGTCATGGTGCCTCAAGTTTAAGGACTAGTTAATGCACTATTGTAAGAAAATTCTTATTCAACTAATATGGTTTCCAACTAAGAATTTCCAGTGAGTTGGTTCGGTGTACTTGTTCTCCAACAAGCACCCGCATACGTTGTTACTTATGAAGTGAGACATCATTCTTTCAAGCATAGATCGAGTGTCAAGTCTATTAGGATAATTGATGTCCTATCGCTATGAACCCTTGACTCGAAACGAGTTTAAGACCAAAGGCATAGAGATAAATTTTTTGATAACCATCATATGCACTACCATGCCCGTTAGCTATGTATGGTGTAAGGACTTTATCTAATTGACTAAATGCAATTGAAGATAAAAATGTGCTAATTTTATTAATTTATTTCGAATAAGACTGTTCCTAGAAAAAATATAAAAGCAGTCAATAATTAGCATACCGGACACTACTCTAATACAAAATAGTTCTCCTTTAAAGAAAAGAGTGTTTTGTTGAGCATATAATCTTTTTAAGAATCTTCTAAGATATTTGATAGGTTACAAAATATCTTAAAGCATTTGATAAACTGTTTAAGGAGAAGCTTATAAAACTCTCAAAATAAGATAGCATCTTATAACTTTTAAAAAGTAAAGAGTTCCAAAATTATTTTTAAAATCTCAATAAATTCCTTTAGTTTTTTATCATATTATTTACGAAATTATTGTTATTAACATTGTATAAGCTCCATTATGTTATTTTGTTCAATTACTTTAAAACATATTTTTAAATAAGATCAAATATTTTACAAACTTTTAAAAAAAAATATCTTATACTATTTTGGAGCTTATAATTTTTTTTAAATAAATTTAATCAAACATACTACAACTTTAAGGTTGCAAATTCAAGTACAGGTTGTGTCAAGTAATAAATTTATCGGAAGTCCAAGGTCGATCCACAGGGAAGTTATTTGAAGTTTTCATGTTTATATTTCTTAAAAGATGGATTGAATGTGTTTTAGATTATAAAGAAAAATTTATAGTATAACTAAGAAATCAAAGTAATAAAAGTATTGAGGATTAGGGATCCGCTCTTGAGTTTTGAATAAAGGAACGATTATTTATTATTTTTACCTCCTATAAATGCTACTATCGGAATCCATACATAATGAAGGTTCCAATAGGAAGATGTTATCAAATAGATCATGCATTAAGGTAATCATGAAATGCAAATTATCTCTTAACACCAATACTTGTTTATAGGATCAAGTATTTATTCACACCTTTATCTACAACAAATCAAGATTTCATGGTAGCAGTCAGTGTAGTAGAACCGTACAATAAGCTAAACCAACCCAAGCATTTTTTGTGCCACTGGTGATATAAAAATCAAGAATTACCACTAAACAAGAAGGGTTTTAACGCTAACACTTATTTATGGGATTAAATATTTATGCACACCTTTGTCTACAACAAATAAAGATTTCACATTAGCAGTTGGTGGAGTAGAACTATACAATAAGTTAAATGAACCCAAGTATTTGCTGTGACATTGATAAGACATAAATCAATAATCACCACGAAATAAGGAGGGTTTCAATCAAAATTTAAAAAATTAATACAACACACCTAAACATTATGCATCTATATAACCATTCATTTTCCTCCATCAAAAGGTTTACCCTTTCTTCTTAGCTAAATCAAATTTAGAAAGACACAATGAAAGTTGAAAAGACTAAAAATAGAAGAGAAACTAGAAAATACATTTCTATTACTACTAGAAAACTTATATTACTACTTGTAATAGCCAAGTCTCACACTATTCACTTAGCCAATATGATTCATGCATTACATGCTACTTATACGCTAATTTGCATTAACATTTACATGGCATCTTATATAGTATTCTTAATTGTTAGACCTCTAATGACATCACATGATATTAGTGGTTGAGATCTTATAACCTAAGTAAGAAATTCAATATTTACATAAGAGAAAGAATAGATTGGTCAATCTATCGATATTCATAGATTATATGTTATAATTTTAGAAGTAATTAAAGGTATTACTAGTAAGCTAATATGTTTCGATTCAACTAGATCAAGGTATTTTAAAGGTATACATCCATAAACTAATAATACTTAGGATATTAAACATGATGTAATTTCGTTTAAGTGTCATATTTCAAGGTCCATATGTGCATATGATTTTAGAAATGAAAACTAGACAATCTATTTAAGAATTAGATGTCAATCTATTTAAAGATCGAATCAACGGTTAAGAATTAAGGTAAAATTTGTTATCTGATCATACGAAAATTAAAATAGGTTGTAAATAAAGAAATAAATGCTGAGAAACACCAAATTAGAGATTTGTAAGTTGTGTATAATATCAGATTTAAACCACCATTTGACACCTCAAACTTTGCCACCTCATGCTTTCTTATTAAGCTTAAGTTAACACCTCAAAACCTTCACCCTTAACCATAACCAAACCCTCATTTCAGCCATTTTCAACTTCCAAACACGCACCTTAAGATCTCCAAGTGCTCCAAATTGATTCCAAGTTGAAATAAAAGCAAGAAAAGTAAAGGAGAAGTGATTACCATCAAGTTTAACCTCAAAATCTGCATAGGTAACACTTTTCTACGATTTTGCCTTTGTTTTTAGATTATTCTGAATGGGTTTATTGTCTATTAAGCTTTCAATATCTCTTATAAAAGTGTTAGGAATATTTTAGTTATACTTTGGTATACAAAGAAAAGGTTTTTTATGACAAACACTTAATAGGAAATACTTGAGGCAAAAACTGTCACCTTACTATTTCTTGTGTTTTAGGCTTCAAACGTGTATGGTATGCTGAATAAAACCTATAATTATTAACATTTACATGTCCATGTATGAGTTAAGAGTATTGGAATGGATTTGGATCGGTTAGAAATTGAAATAGAGCATGATATTGGAGAAACACTCAAACTGCCAAAATAGCAGAATCTGTTTTGGTGTGCTGTGAAAGAGACTGAATTAGCGGAGCTAAATCCATGAGTTTTTGAAATAATATAACCTGGTTGTCTCTTTGTATATGTTGTCTAAGTGTTCTGAAAATTTAGGAGTGATTGAATATACTTAAGGGTGCCAAAACCATTAATGTCATGAAGTGCGCAAAACTATCATGGTAGGAAAAATCTGGTTCAGTATGCTGTGAAGGGAGCTAAACTTGGGAAGCTATATCCATGTGTTTTAGCCATTATATGACATGGTTACATTATTTTTTATGTTATCTAGGTTTGATAAAAATTAGGGAGTGAATGAATATGTCTAAGGGTGTCAAAATCATCATGCAAATTAATGTGGTAGCAAGAAAATATGAAATTATGAATCTGTCCCATTTAGTTCTTTAACATGTTCCAACATATATGTGGTGCATTTGATCCCTAACATTTGGGAGATGTTATAAGAGTTATAATACATCAATTAAGTGAGGTTAGTATACATTTAAGATATGGAACAAAGGTTCACAAAAGGTTATATTCGATTATAGTTTCTAAGTGGTAAGGTTTTTTAGTTAAATTGAAATTCAAGAACTTTATACTACATTAGGTATAATGAACTTGTTAATTGAGGATGGTGATTGATATCTTATATTTTACAGATCGTTTCACATCTAGGGTTGGGGAGTAACACTTAAGAAACCTAGAAGTAACACGCAACCGATCAAAGGTAAGTAAAGATTCATTTGCAACTACAGTGCATAAACATAGCAAATGTGTGATTTATATGTAATACCATAGATCATATGTGCATAGCAGAGGGCACGCATTACTGTCATTCATGTTCATTGTGCATCCATACATGGGCATTGACACGTGCATACATTATATACGAGCATTGTGATAAATCTTGCATTGCACGGCATGATTCTGAGTAAGGAAAATATTTTGCTGATTACTACTAGTGCACCGAAGCATGCATGGATTTGCATGGTTATATGCATGATTTGTAGGCTTGTGTGCATGGATTTGCATGCTTATATCATTATTGGCCATTGGATTATAACGATGTGCAGAGCTCTTTTTCGGTACATAGGATAGTAGCATTGGTCATGGGCCCAAGCAAGAAATAATTTTGAGATAAATGTTTTGATGCATGGAATTGTATTGTGGGCATAGCATTTTGAGATGCATGACTTGATATTGTAGATTATTCTTTGACATGCATAATCTTTACTTGTTGAGCGTTAGCTCATATAGTTTATGCATTATAGGTGAGTTTGGTGATACTTGATACCATAGACTTATTGGGCAAGCCGTTGGGGTTCCTACAGGTTCTGAGGATCAGTATACATAGATGACGACCTATTGGGTTATGTTGTAGGCATATTCTGATTTTTACAATCATTATTATTGTGTAAATTATTTTCTATATATAAAGGGTTATAAAATGTAAAATATTCTTACTTCTTCTGAAAGCATAGGCTATCATTTTGATTTTTGAGTCTATCGTATTATAACTTTGGGATGTTATGTCCTATATTTCTCTTGAAATTTTATAGTAAATAAGTTTGAGAATATGGTGACTGCGATGGGTATTGTGTTTTTTTTATATAAATGTTAATTTTTCTATATACAGGGTTGTATGTAAGAAAATGCTTTTACTATTTTTCAAAGTGCTACAGTTGACAAAAAAATTATATATATACACACGTACACACATGTGCTACCTTGTCAAAATTATTGTTATATTAATATCTATATTTAGTGGTGGAGGTGTTTCAGAGTGGTATCAGAGCCCGATTTGTGGTTCTGTAGACTGTCCATGTACATGACCTTTGAAACTGGTGGAGCACAACCATGCCAATATGTTTTATTTGTCGTGTAATTCATTTTGTATTACATGAATAATATTGGCCAAGTGTTTTAAGATTTTGTGTAAAATAATGTTTAAGCAGACTCATCAATAGTAAGAGGTACAAAATTTATGATTGGTATTCTATCTTTGGAGCTTTATATTCTCTATTATCTACTATGTATATAATAAGATTGGATAGGGTAGTTGATATATATATATGAGGTCAATTAAAATGTTTTAATTCCTTGTGGAGGTTCAAGATCAACTAATTAGATTTTAAGAGCTCTAGGTTAATTTTGTTATATTTGCTAGGATTATGTTATAACCTTTTGTGTTGATTGATTTATTGAGAATTATGCATTGTGGATTATTTCAGAATGATTAAGACTTTTAAATTCTAGGTGATGAAAATTTAGAAATTTTATGGAGGCCATAGCAGGAAAATGTTTACTATTTGCAAAAAATAAAGAAGATTGTCAAATTATAATTTTCTACAGTTACCGTGAAAGAAAGTTGTAAGAAAGAGTTATTATCGATCTTTAGGTTGTGTTAGAATTTTTAGAAATGACCAAGTTTACAAAAATCCATTTGTGTGATCTCAAATCTCTTGATGCATGTTGAAAAGAAGTTTTCGAACATGCTATTGACTAACTAACTAATTTTATTCGGGATATAGTTGTAAGAACAAATCCAATCTCTCTTTTAGTTTACCATATACACCTATTGGAATTCGATGAACCTTTAGTGATATTGTTATAATATTGGGCAAGGCATTAAGGTCTAGTGCTTCTCCTAAACAAGCTCCACTTCATATTCACCTAGAAGAAAGATGAATCTTAAGGTTATATATTATTTATTGCAACTGAATTGAGTAATAATTTGTAATAAGTACAGATTTTCATATTAAGGTTTATTTGATAAGTTAAGAAGAGCTACTATGATCTTGAGGATTGATTTTAAGTTTGAATTAATTATGAATTTCTTGTTGTGCCATTAGGTTGACTAATGCCTTAATTATTTTGATATACATAATGAATAATGTGTTTGATGATTCTATATGGGTATGTTTGGGATGATATTCATCGATGATATCTTAGCAACAAGGAGAAATATGATTGACCTTTCAATATGATCTTGGAAACTCTAAGGAAGTAGAAAATTATTTGTTCAATTTAGTAAACGCGATCTTTTAGTTATGTAATACAATATTTATTTTTGCGGCTAGTAATTTTCTTAAGAAGGTGTCCTTGTAACTATTCAAAACATTGAGGTTGTACTGAAATAGGGAAGACCAATAAATGTGATAGAAATAAGAAAAGTTTATGGGTTAGTGATATTATTATTCCTCCATAGTTGTTACCGCTTTATTTCATCATACATGCAGGTATATGAAATTTGAATGGTTTGCTAAGTGAGAAGAAATCTCTAATTACTTAAAGAGAATTGATTTAAGCTTCAGTGGTGACTCCAACTTTAAATATAAGTTATGTATTGTGTATAGTGGTGTTATCTCATTGTGTTTTGGTATATTGATACAATGTAGAAAAGTTACTCTATACTCTTCGAGTTAATTAAATTATTTTTGTAATACTAAATGTGATATTACAAAATTGAAGTACTTGAAATGACTATATACTCAAAAGCAGTTGAACGTAAAGAAAGGATGGATATTATTAGTAAGTGAATATATTATATGATCTATATAACTACATATGTCATTAGAATGAAATATCTCAATAGACTAATATTAAAAAAAAATTACATCATAAACTGTTATGTTAGTTGAGGGTTGTATAAAGGATGAATTAGAGTAAATGGTGAATTATCTTTTTATTAATATTTTAGTAAGACTGATTTTGATTGATCCAATTTCAAATGCTCAAAATAAGGTCGATGAAAGGTTAGGATTAAGATGAAAGGCATAAAAGGCACTTAAATAGATTGTATTAAGTGATAATAATCTCTTAATAAGAGATAGATGTGACTATGAGGGATAAGAAATTACAAGACTAAGTTTTAGGTGATGATCATGTACTTTTTATTTGTTTTATTTATTCGTATGAATGATGTTTGTGATCTCAAGAAAATATACAGATATCGGATACTGGATGAGCTTTTATGGGATATATTGCTAATATTTGGTTTGCCACAAAAAAGAGGATAAATGTAAAAGTGCAAATGTATGAATGATTTAATTTTGTTTTTATTTTTCGGTGGAAATGGGAAGGCGTTCAAAAAATTTGTACATGATAATGGAATTGGGTTATTGTTCATAAGTTATCTGAATATGCTCATTCTTTCTCAATTTATCCTAGGTATTCCATGCAAATATATGGAAAGATAAATGTATAGGAAGCAGTTAAACTTAATGGTTTATTAATGTCTATGAGTTCTGATGTAGATTTAAGGTCTTTGTCCATTTCCTAGAAGATCTTACATCAGGTATTAGGAACAAAATTATATTTTAGTATTGTGAGCATCCATGCATCAATGGGCAACCAGGACAAACAAATTTGACTTTGCAAGATATGCTTAGAGATTCTGCATTAGATTATTGATGTCAATTGAGAAAATTTTTCCTTGGGTGGAATTTCTTACAACTACAGTTATAAGGCTACTTGGGATAGTTCTCTATGAGGAATTATATGATAGAAAGTATAGGTCATCATTTTATTGAAATGAATTTGGTGTTCTTTTAGGCTGAATATGATTTGGGAAATGATAGAAGTTGTAGAGCAAATTGCCAATGTATGGAAACCAATTAGAGGTGACCATAGAGTTATGCATATTAAAGAGGAATATTGTTTTAATTTATAATAGGTGATCAAATATTTTTGAAGGTGTCTCCAATGAAAGGGATTATGCAGCTTGGGCAGAAATTTTTTTGGGATGTTACATACAAACTTAATCCTAGGTATATTGGTTTATTTTGCATTACTAAGAGAAATGGGGATATTACCTTTAAACACAATCTCTTTGTACCAATGTCTCGAGTTCACAATGTTTCATGTCTTCATTTTAAGGAAGTATATCATGTACTGAAGAAGGAACCAATATAACTAAATTGAGGTCGAAGATACGAAGAAAGACCTACAGACTAAGGAGAAGTTAATCAACACGAGAAGCTACTTGGGAAAGGAAGCATAAAATGATAGTTAAATATCTAGAGCTTTTTGTTAAGTAAAATTTCGGGGATGAAATTTTTACAAGGATAGGAGGATGTAATAGCCAAGCCTCACACTATTTACTTGGCCAATATGATTCATGCATTACATGCTACTTATATGTTAATTTGCATTAACATTAACATTGCATCTTATATAGCATTCTTAATCGTTAGACCTCTAATGCTATCACATTATATTAGTGGTTGAGATCTTATAACCTAAATAAAAAATTCAATATTTAGATAAAAGAAAGAATAGATTGGTCAATCTATTGGATATTAATAGGTTATATGTTATATTTTTAGAAGTAATTAAACGTATTACTAGTAAGCTAATATGTTTAGATTCAATTAGATCAAGGTATTTTAAAGGTATACATCCATAAATTAATAATACTTAGGATAATAAATATGATGTAATTTGATTTAAGTGTCATATTTCAAGGTCCATATGTGCATATGATTTTAGAAATGAAAACTAGACAATCTATGTAAGAATTGGATGTCAATCGATTTAAAAATCGAATCAACGATTAAGAAATTAGGGTAGAATTTATTATTCGATCCTACGAAAATTAAAATAGGTTGTAAATAAAGAAATAAATGTTGAGAAACACCAGATTAGAGATGTGTAAGTTGTGTATAATATCATATTTAAACCAAGCTTTGCCACCTCATGCTTTCTTATTAAGCTTAAGCTAACATCTCAAGCTAACACCTCAAATCCTCACCCTTAAGCCACAACCACACCCTCATTTCAGCCATTTTCAGCTTCCAAACACACACCTTAAGGTCTCCAAGTTCTCCAAATTGATTCCAAGTTGAAATAAAAGCAAGAAAAGCAAAGGAGAAGTGATTACCATCAAGTTTAACCTCAAAATCTACATAGGTAACACTTTTCTACGGTTTTGCCTTCAATTTTTAGGTTATTCAGAATGGGTTTATTGTTTATTAAGGTTTCAATATCTCTTATAAAAGTTTTAGGATGTTTTTAGTTATACTTTGGTGTACAAAGAAAGGGTTTTTTATGACAAACACTTAATAGAAAATACTTGAGGCAGAAATTGTCACCTTACTATTTTCTTGTGTTTTAGGATTCAAACGTGTATGGTATGCTGAATAAAACCTATAATTATTACCATTTACATATCCGTATATGAGTTAAGAGTATTGGAATAGATTTGGATCGGTTAGAAATTGAAATAGAGCATGATACTGGAGAAACACTCAAACTGCCAAAGTAGCAAAATCTATTTTGGTGTGCTGTGAAGGAGACTGAATTAGGGGAGCTAAATCCATGATTTTTGGAAATAATATGACCTATTTGCCTCTTTTTATATTTTATCTAAGTGTTCTGAAAATTCATGAGTTATTGAATATACTTAAGGGTGCCAAAACCATTAATGTCATGAAGTGCGCAAAACTGTCATGGTAGGAAAAATCTGGTTCAGTATGCTGTGAAGGGAGCTGAACTTGGGAAGCTATATCCATGTGTTTTAGCCATTATATGACATGGTTACATTATTGTTTATGTTATCTAGGTGTGATAAAATTTTTGGAGTGAATTAATATGCCTAAGAGTGTCAAAATCATCATGCAAATTAATATGGCAGCAAGAAAATATGAAGTTGTGAATCTGTCCTATTTGGTTCGTTAACATGTTCCAACATAGATGTGGTGAATTTGATCCCTAACATTTAAGGAGATGATATAAGAGTTATAATACATCAATTAAGTGAGGTTAGTGTACATTTATGATGTGGAACAAAGGTTCGTAAAAGGTTGTATTCGATTATAGTTTCTAAATGGTAAGATTTTTTAGTTAAATTGAAATTCAAGAACTTTATACTACATTAGGTATAATGAACTTGTTAATTGAGGATGGTGATTGATATCTTATATTTTTACAGATCATTTCACATCTAGGGTTAGGGAGTAACACTTAAGAAACCTAGAAGTAACACGCAACCGATCAAAGGTAAGTAAAGATTCATTTGCAACTACAATGCATAGACATAGCAAATGTGTGATTTATATGTAATACTATAGATCATATGTGCATAGCAGAGGGCACGCATTACTGTCATTCATGTCTATTGAGCATACATACATGGGCATTGGCACGTGCATGCATCATATACGAGCATTGTGATAAATTTTGCATTGCACGACATGATTCTGTGTAAGAAAAATGTTTTGTTGATCATTACTAATGCACCAAAGCGTGCATGGATTTACATGGTTATATGCATGAATTTGTAGGTTTGCGTGTATGGATTTTCATGCTTATGAGTATGCATGGATTTGCATGCTTATATCATTATTAGCCATTTGATTATAGCGGTGTGCAGAGCTCTTTTCCGGTGCATGGGATAGTAGCATTGGTCATGGGCCCAAGAAAGAAATAATTTTAAGAGAAATGTTTTGATGTATGGAATTGTATTGTGGGCATAGCATTTTGAGATGCATGACTTGATATTGTGGATTATTCTTTGATATGCATAATCTTTACTTGTTGAGCATTAGCTCATATAGTTTATTCATTATAGGTGAGTTTGGTGATACTTGATACCATGGACTTACTAGGCAAGCCGTTGGGGTTCCTACAGGTTCTGAGGATCAGTGTATATGGATGATGACCTGCTGGGTTGTATTGTGGGCATATTCTTATTTTTACAATCATTATTATTGTATAAATTGTTTTCCATATCTAAAGGGTTACAAGATGCAAAATGTTCTTACTTCTTCTGAAAGTATAGGTGGTAATTTTTCTATATACAGGGTTGCATGTAAGAAAATACTTTTACTATTTTTCAAAGTGCTACAGTTGACAAAAAAATTATATATGTACACACGTACACACATGTGCTACCTTGTCAAAATTATTTTTATATTAATATCTATATTTAGTGGTGGGGCTGTTTTACTACTAGAAAACTTAGCCTAAAAACAGACAACAATAAAACTTTTTTTTCCCTTTTAAGGGTTTTTTGTATATCTTGAATGCCATCCAAGAGACCCTATTTAGAGTAGAAGAGTGTCTAAATTGTCATCTCCAAATTATCTCTAATTGCACTCCAAATTTGCTTCAAATATACTCTAACTTCACATGTTCTTTTCAGATCTGAACTTTATCATATATTTTTCTCCGTGAAATCAGCTGATTTTGGGAAAGTGGTAAACATAAAAGTTATATATTTGTCTGTTACTTCATTTTCCAACTTAAATTACCTAATTCTAACCACTAAGAAGAAAGTTATGTTTGATTTAAAGAAATGTATCAGCAAAGATAGATCTTTTCAAATACACACACTTGGACGAATTTTCCTCTATAATCAAGGTTGGATTGGGCTGAGCTTCCAACAACAAAGTTTTAGTTCTATCTCTTGGCCTTCTAATGAAGTCAGATTTGATAAGTGAATATTTTGACATATTTTTGTATCAAATCCTTTATTCTTTCCTTGCTTTATTCTTGTTAACATTATAATTTTATTAATGTTTTGTGTTAAGGAATCGATGAATAAAAAGAGATCTAAAAAGAGCTAAAATGAAACTAAAGAACATAACATATTTCATGAGGAAGTTGGGAGATAATATTTCATTGGATCAAAGAATAATCACAATTAATAGAAAATGGTCATTTTTGTCTAAGTCCATTGTGTGTAGATTAAAATATATGCAAGAAATCACTTGGACTTTGCAAGTGTTGTTAGGCTTGTATTAAGTTCAAAATAAGCATGTTTCCAAACTTGAGCATTTTTCGTATTGTAGGTATAACTCCATGTTCAAAAGCCCTCTGGACCTTAATCTTGCTTCATTTGAAATCTCAGAGATAGAACTACATCTTTGCTGTTGGAAGTTCAGTCTAATTCAATCTTGATTATGGCAGTAAATTCACCCAAGTGTGTGTATTGGAAAGGATCTTTTTATGGTGATACATCTCCTTAAATCAAGCATAACTTTCTTCCTAGTCATTGAAATTAGGTGATTTCAGTTGAAAAATAAAGCTTACAGATAAATACATAGTTTCATGTTGATCACTATTTCAAAATCAACTGATTTCATAGAGAAACATGTAAGACAAAAATTAGATCGAAAAAAATATGTGAATTTTTTCTAACCGATCCAAATCCATTCCAATACTCTTAACTCATATATGGACATGTAAATGGTAATAATTATAGGTTTTATTCAGCATACCATACACGTTTGAAGTCTAAAACACAAGAAACAGTAAGGTGACAGTTTCTGCTTCAAGTATTTCCTATTAAGTGTTTGTCATAAAAAATCCTTTCTTTGTACACCAAAGTATAACTAAAAGCTTCCTAACACTTTTGTAAGAGATATTGAAATCTTAATAGACAATAAACCCATTCAGAATAATCTAAAAACCGAAGGCAAAATCGTAGAAAAAGTTACCTATGCAGATTTTGAGGTTAAACTTGATGGTAATCACTTCTCCTTTACTTTTCTTGCTTTTATTTCAACTTGGAATCAATTTGGAGTACTTGGAGATCTTAAGGTGCGTGTTTGGAAGCTGAAAATAGCTAAAATGAAGGTGTGGTTATGGCTTAAGGGTGAAGGATTTGAGGTGTTAGCTAGAGATGTTAGCTTAAGCTTAATAAGAAAGCATGAGGTGGCAAAGCTTGAGATGTCAAATGGTGATTTAAATCTAATATTATACACAACTTACACATCTCTGATCTGGTGTTTCTCAATATTTATTTCTTTATTTACAACCTATTTTAATTTCCGTACGATCGGATAATAAATTCTACTCTAATTTTTTAACCATTGATTTGATTTTTAAATCGATTGACATCCAATTCTTACATAGATTGTCTAGTTTTCATTTCTAAAATCATATGCACATATGGACCTTGAAATATGACACTTAAATCAAATTACGTCATGTTTATTATCCTAAGTATTATTAGTTTATGGATGTATACCTTTAAAACACCTTGATCTAGTTGAGTCTAAACATATTAGCTTACTAGTAATACCTTTAATTACTTCTAAAATTATAACATATAACCTATTAATATCCAATAGATTAACCAATCTATTCTTTCTTTTATCTACGTATTGAATTTCTTACTTAGGTTATAAGATCTCAACTACTAATATCATGTGATAGCATTAGAGGTCTAACGATTAAGAATGTTATATAAGATGCAATCTTAATGTTAATGCAAATTAGCATATAAGTAGCATGTAATGCATGAATCATATTTGTCAAGTAAATAGTATGAGGTTTGCCTATTACATCCTCCTATTCTTACAAAAATTTCATCCTCGAAATTTTCCTTAACAAAATGTTCTAGATATTTAACTATCATTTTATGCTTCCTTTCCCAAGTAGCTTCTTCTGTTGATTGACTTCTCCTTAGTCTATAGGTCTTTCTTCGTATCTCTGACCTCAATTTATTTATATAGGTTCCTTCTTTAGTACATGATATAGATTCATGATATACTTCCTTAAAATGAACACATGAAATATTGTGAACTCGAAACATTGATACAAAGAGGTTGTGTTTAAAGGCAATATCCCCATTTGTCTCAGTAATGCAAAATAAACCAATATACCTAGGATTAAGTTTGCATGTAACGTCTCAGAAAAATTTCTGCTTAAGCTGCATAATCCCTTTCATTGGAGACATCTTCAAAATTATTTGATCGCCTATCATAAATTGCAACGATATTCCTCTTTAATATGCATAACTCTAGGTCACCTCTAACTGATTTCCAAACATTGGCAATTTGTTCTACAACTTCCATCATTTCCCAAATCATATTCAGCCTAAAAGAACACCAAATTCATTTTAATAAAATGATAACCTATATTTTCTATCATATAATGCCTTATAGAGAACTATCCCAAGTAGCCTTATAACTGTAGTTGTAAGAAATTCCACCCAAGGAAAATTTTTCTCAATTGACATCAATAATCTAATGCACAATCTTTAAGCATATCTTGCAAAGTCTAATTTGTTTGTCCTAGTTACCCATTGATGCATGAATGATCACAATACTAAAATATAATTTTGTTCCCAATACCTGATGCAAGATCTTATAGGAAATGGACAAAGACCTTAAATCTACATCAGAACTAATACACACTAATAAACCATTGAGTCTAACCACTTCCTATACATTTATCTTTCCATAGATTTGCATGGAATACCTAGGGTAAATTGAGAAAGAATGAGCATATTCAGATAACTTATGAACAATAACCCAATTCCATTATCATGTACAAAATTTCTGAATGCCTTCCCGTTTCCACCAAAAAATAAAATCAAAACTAAATCATTCATACATGTGCACTTTTACATTTATCCTTTTTTTTTATGGCAAACCAAATATTAGCGATATATCCCATAATAGCTCATCCAGTATCCGATATCTATACATTTTCTTGAGATCACAAACACCATTCATACCACTAAATAAAACAAATAAAAAGTACATGATCATCACCTGAAACTTAATCTTGTAATTTCTTATCACTCATAGTCACATCTATCTCTTATTAAGAGATTATTATCACTTAATACAAGTATTTAAAGTAAATTTGGAGATGCCAATTTATGTACTCTTCTACTATAAATAGGGGATCTTGGATGTCATTGAAAACACACACAAAAACCCTTAGAGAGGGAAATAAATTTTATTATTATCTGTCTTTAGGCTAAATTTTCTAGTAATAATGTAAGTTTTTTAGTAGTAATAAAAATGAATTCTCTAGTTTTTTTTCTACTTTTAGTTTTTTCTACTTTCATTATGTCTTTCTAAATTTCATTTAGCTGAGGAGAAAGGGTGAACCTCTTGATGGAGAAAGAGAAATTGTTATAAAGGTACATAATGTTCAGGTATGTAGTATTATTGTTTTGATTTTTGATTGAAACCTTTCTTGTTTATGGTGATTCTTGATTTATGTATCACCAATGGCATAAAAAATGCTTGGATTCATTTAGCTTATTGTACGGTTCTACTATACCCACTGCTAACATAGATCCTTGATTTGTTGTAGACAAAGGTATGCATCAGTACTTAATCACATAAGTAAGTGTTGGTATTAAAATCATTCTTATTAGTGGTGATTCTTGATTTATATATCACCAATGGCACACAAATACTTGGATTCATATAACTTATTATACGATTCTAATACACTGACTGTTAACGTGAAACTTTGATTTGTTGTAGATGATCCTATAAATAAGTGTTGGCGCTAAAAACCTTTTTATTTAGTGGCGATTCTTGATTTTTGTATCACCAATGGCACAATAATTACTTGAGTTCAATTAGTATATTGTACGGTTCTACTACACCGACTGCTAATGTGAAACCTTGATTTGTTCTAGACAAAGGTGTGCATAAATACTCAATCCCATAAATAAGTATTGGTGTTCAGAGATAATTTGCAAGCAGTAAGACAATATCATGATTACCTTAATGCTCGAGCTTTTGATAACATCTTCCCATCAGAACCTTCATTATATATGGATTCCAATAGTGGCCTTTAAAAGATGTAAAAAGAATAAATAATTATTTCTCTATCCAAAACTGAAGAGTAGATTCCAAATCCTCAGTATTTTTATTATATTGATTTCTTAGTTATAGCATAAATTTTTCATTATATTCTAAACCATATAAAGTCCATCTTTTAAGAAATATAATCTTGAAAACTTTAAATAACTATCCTATAGATCGACCTCGAACTCCTGAGAAATTTATTACTTGACACAGCTTGCACTTGAGTTTGCAACCTTAAAGTTGTAGCAAGATTCACTTGAGTTATAGTCTCGTGAGGGTTTTCAGTGGTGATACTCACAAACACCTAGATAACTAACTTCCAACCATTATTCTTAGAAAGCAACAAAGTAATATGGAAATAAAAACAAAAGTCAATACATTTCCACAATAAGCATACTCAAGTGTGTGTGTGAATAGTTAATGTCAACAGTGATGAAACCAAGCATACTTCAAATAAGTGAATTCTCATAGAACCTCATAAAAACTATCATCCAATCTCTAATGAAAAAATTAAACATCATAGGCTCTTCTTTTGGTACAAATCTCCACTACACCGAAGGCACCATATAAAATCAAAAGGTCTTCAACAAAGGTTGTAATGGGGCCAAAGGGTAGTGATGTGGCTAAGAGATAAAAGGATAAGATGCAACAAAAGTTCTAAAAACTTCATGGAATTAGAGACATAGAGTTTATCAATGAAGAATTCTCATACTCCACAAATTTCAACACCCATGCCTATTGTTATTGAATTGGACCCCTCTTCATCATTCTTATTGATTTTGCAACATCCCATTTTTAGTTCAACTCCTAATAATTTTAAAACTTTGCAATTATTTTTGTTTTTTTCTTTAAGAGAAACTACCCCACACTTATTTTCTATTCTAACCCAAATTTCTTTTGCAAGCTCATCTTGCCAATGAAATGTCTTTTAAGCTCCAAATTATTTTTCAAACAAGGGTAGGATAATAGTGTATTTAGACTAGGTAAGAAGATATGGTTTGTAACACCCCCATTACTACACAACTATATATATATATAGTATAATTTAACATGATAGAGCCTGTGTGCATGCATTATTATTAATATTATTATTTTTATGTAATATATTAATAAATAATAAATATTTTCCCACTCACAGACTAATATATATACCTGTAGAGGACCCATAACAATCATAATATTTATATACCCATGTACAGAAAAGTTATAAAAGTAATACATAGTATAAATCCAAAAACTTAATACAATAGACTATAAAATCAAATAAGTTAACAATCAACCCAACAGGTCGTCATCCATGTACACTGATCCTCAGAACCTGTAGGAACCCCAACAGCTTGCCCAGTAAGTCCATGGTATCAAGTATCACCAGACTCACCTATAATGCATAAACTATATGAGCTAACGCTCAGCAAGTAAAGATTATGCATGTCAAAGAATAATCCACAATATCAAGTCATGCATCTCAAAATGCTATGCCCACAATGCAATTTTATGCATCAAAATATTTCTCTCAAAATCATTTCTTTCTTGGGCCCCTGACCAACGCTACTATCCCATGCACCGGAAAAGAGCTCTGTATACCGCCATAATCTAATGGCCAATAATCATATAAGCATGCAAATCCATGCATACTCATACGCATGCAAATCCATGCACGCAAACCTGTAAATCCATGCATAACACCATGCAAATCCATGCATGCTTCGGTGTACTAGTAGTGGTCAACAAAATATTTTCCTTTCTCTGAATCATGCCGTGCAATGCAAGATTTATCACAATGCTCGTATATGATGCATGCACGTGCTAATGACAATGCCCATGTATGTATGCTCAATGGAGAGCCCTCTACTATGCACATATGATTTATGATATTACATATAATTCACACATCTACTATGTCTATGCATTGTGGTTGCAAATGAATCTTTACTTACCTTTCACTTGGTTGGTGGCTTAGTCTAAATTTGTTTAGTATTCCTCTCCAACCTTAGATGTAAAATAGCCTGTAATATTACCCAACATCAAGCACCATTCCCAATTTGGCAAGTTAAAAGCACAAAATCTCATACTAGACCTTAAACACCAAGCTATAAGCTAACAATCAAGCTTTCACAAACTAGAACCCAATATAGCCCCTCAAATACCTCAATTTCTCATCTTAAATACATGAAAACATCATGTAATTGAAGTATTATAAATATAATAGCATGTGCATAATTGTTAACACTCAATAGCAACATGTCTAGGTTGAAACATGCTAAGTTATCAAATGTGGCAGATTCACATTTTCATATTTTCTTGCTGTCAAGTTTAGTTGCATGATAATTTTAACATCCCTAAGCATATCCAATCACTCCCAAATTTTTACCACACTTAGATAACATGTATTGTAACCATATCATATAATTGCTAAAACTCACGGATATAGCTTTCCAAGTTCAGCTCTCTTCACAACATACTGAAACAGATTGTTTCCTACCGTGACAATTTTGCACACTTCATGACATTAATGGTTTTGGCACCATTAAGTATATTCAATCACTCCAAAATTTTCACCATACTTAGATAACATATATAAGGAGATAAATAGTTCATAATATTACCAAAAATAATTGATTTAGCTCCCTTAATCCAGTTTCCTTCACAGCACCCCAAAACAGATTTTGCTATTTTGGCAGTTTGAGTGTTTCTCCAATATCATTCTCTATTTCAATTTCCAACTGATAAAACTTCATTCCAATACTTTTAATCATATATGGTCATGTAAATGGTAATAATTATAGGTTTTATTCAACATACCATACACTTTTGAAGCCTAAAACACAAGAAAACAGTAAGATGACAGTTTCTGCCACAAGTATTTCCTATTAAGTGGTTGTCATTCAAAACCCTTTCTTTGTGCACCAAAGTCTAACTAAAAAATTCCTAACACCTTTATAAGAGATATTTAAATCTTAATAAACAATAAAACCATTCATAATAATCTGAAAACCAAAGGCAAAACCGTAGATAAGTGTTACCTATGCAGATTTTGAGGTTAACTTGATGGTAATCACTTCTCCTTTGCTTTTCTTGCTTTTATTTCAACTTGGAATCAATTTGGATCACTTGGAGACCTTAATTTGTGTGTTTGGAAGATGAAAATGGCTGAAATGAGGGTCTGGTCGTTGCTTAAGGGTGAAGGGTTTGAGGTGTTAGCTTGAGATGTTAGCTTAAGCTTAATAAGAAAGCATGAGGTGGCAAGTAAATAGCAAAATCTGATCTTCTCCCTTATCTTGCAGCCCTAATCTTGTGTGTCTCACCTATTTTTATTTGGTTGCAACCTATCTTGGTCACCATTCATTCCCATAGTTATTTCCTATGTCCGTTCATTCGATCTCCAAACCGATTCACATCCGATTCTTAACGAAATATCAAGTTTGCATTTCTAAAATCATATGCATATATGGGCCTTGTAATAGGACACTTAAATCACATTATATCATGTCTAATATCCCAAGTATGTTAATTTATAAATATATACTTTTTAAATAACTTCATCAAATCAAATTAAACCGTATAAGCTTACTAATAACACTTTTAACACTTCCAAAATTATAACCTATATATCCTATCTATATCTAATATTGATCCACCTCATTTTATTCTTATTTCAATATAAAATCAACTACTTAGATTAGAAAATTCAATAACTAATACCGGGCAAGAGCTTCAGAATTAAGTTTAATATTCAGGAATGTCGTATAAAATGAAATAAATTATGCAATGTCAATAGAAATGCAATTAGCATATAAAATTAACACGTAATGCATGAATCATATTTGGCCATGTGAGTAGTAAGAGGTTCGGGTATCACATGGTTACCACAGAAAAATACTTATTTATTGAAAAGCTCAAAGTAGCTCACTATGGGGGATGTTCTCTTGGAACATCACATAGGGAACAAGATGATTTGGCCATGGTGATAGAAAGCCTAATGCCTTGATTATTTTTCAAGTGGTGCTCAATCAGTCGTTCGCCTTGACAGACCAAAAGAAAAATTTCTAACACTCAACCCTTATATGTGGAAAGTCCAAGTGATGATTAAAGCCAGGGCATAAGAACTTCCTATTTTGACATGCTTGTCTCCACACTGAATAACATAACTATTTGTGCAAAAAGATTTGAGTATAATTATCACAAAAATATATTAACCAAAGAACAATATCAAAGTCCAAAACAACACCCATCAGTAATCAAAACACATTATTCGTGCTTAATTTAAATCATTGAAGTTGGAAGAACGTCCAGTAACAACTTTAATGCTTCTATGGATCCAGGATATGCTTTTCATCCAATTTTTTAATAAATTGGAAAACAAGGTATTTTAATGCCAGATTTCCAAGACTATAACGCTGATATTCATCACAGAAGTGATTTTATAAATCAAGAATTGCACGTTGTACTAATCCACAAGAATGCGTTTGGAGTGCGTTTGAAGTGAATTTAGACATGCCAATTTAGGAACTCTTTTACTATGAATAGGGGCTCTTGGATGGCATTCAAGACATACAAAAACCCTTAGAGGGGGAAATAAAGTTTCATTGTTGTCTTTCTTTAGGCTAAGTTTTCTAGTAGTAATATAAGTTTTCTATTAGTAATAGAAATGTATTCTCTAGCTTTTCTTCCCTTTTTAGTATTTTCTACTTTCATTATATCTTTCTAAATTTCATTTAACCTGAGGAGAAAGGGTGAAGCTCTTGATGGAGGAAGAGGAATGGTTATAAAGGTGCATAATGTTCAGGTGTGTTGTTTTATTGTTTTAATTTTTGATTGAAACCCTCCTTGTTTAGTGGTGATTCTTGATTTATGTATCACCAATGGCACAAAAAATACTTGGGTTCATTTAGCTTATTGTACGGTTCTACCATACCGAATGCTAATGTGAAACCTTGATTTGTTGTAGACAAATGTGTGCATAAATACTTGATCCCATAAATAAGTGTTGGTATTAAAACCTTTCTTGTTTTGTGGTGATTATTGATTTATGTATCCCTAATGGCCCAACAAATACTTGGGTTCATTTAGCTTGTAGTACGGTTCTACCCCACCTACAGGTAATGTGAAATATTGATTTATTATATACAAAGACGTCCATAAACACTTGAACCCATAAACAAGTATTGGTGTTAAGAGATAATTTGCAAACAGTAAGGCAATACCATGATTACCTTAATACATGAGCTATTTGATATCCCATTGGACCCTTCATTATGTATGGATTTCAATTATGGCATTTAAAAGAGGTAAAAATAATAAATAATTTCTCCTCTATCCAAAATTCAAAAGCGGATACCTAATCATCAATACTTTTATTACTTTAATTTCTTAGTTATAGCATAATTTTTTTATATTATAAATCATATTCAGTCCATCTTTTAAGAAATATAAACCCAAAAATTTCGAACAACTTCTCTATGGATCGACCTTGGACTCTCAAGAAATTATTTTACTTAACACAACCTGCACTTGGATTTGCAACCTTTAAATTATTGCAAGTTTTTGGCGCTGTTGTTGGTGAAGGCAACTTAAGCATTCAAGTTTGTAAATATTTTCCCTTTGCAAGTATTGTGTGATTATATGTTCATATGGTATCAGAGTCATAATTCTCGTCGTTTAGTTAGAAATAATTCTGAAACTTTATTTGAAAATTTATTTGATTTACCTCCACACACTTCCACCATAGCTGAAAATGAAAGTGTCCAGGATGAAAATGAAAATCAATAGGTGCATACCATCCGTTATTACTTTCAACCTCCTCGAAACTCTTCTCCTTCTTATTTCATTTTTTCTCTCAATGCAAATAACTTTCGATTCAAGCCATGTATGATCCCTTTACTTCTTAATTTCCATATTTTAGACTCTAAAATCCCTTACTTGCATCTAAAATAATTTGATGAAGTTTATACGACTTTTGAAGATCAAACTTGTACAAATGAGATCATTAAGCTAAAATTATTTTCCTTTTTCTTTAAAAGATTAAGCAAAAAGTTGGCTTAACTCTTTATAACCTAGGTGAGTTAGCACTTGGCAAGAAATGCAAACTGAATTTTTGAAAAAGCTCTTTCCAACTCATAAAACTAATGCTTTAAAAAGACAAATTCAAAGTCTTTCTCAAAATTCTAATGAAGCTTTTTTACAATTTTGGGAAAGATATAAAGATTTGTTGAATTCATGCCCACATCAAGATTTTGAAAAGTGACACTTAATTAGTTTATTTTATGAAGGTTTAACTCTTGAAATAAAATAATTTATTGAAATAATGTATAATGGTGAGTTTCTTGATAAAGAATCTGATGAAGCCTTAGAATATCTAGACCATTTACTAGAAAACTCTCAATTGTACCATAGTGTTAATTCTTTGAAAGTTCTATTAGATGTAATCTTGCTAATAGTAATAAAGAAAAATATTGCCTTAGTCAAGAAGATTATCTAAATGCTAGAATTGTAAGTTTAACAAGAAAAGTTGAGGCGAGAAAACTTAAAAAATTAAAAGAAATCAAATATGTGCAAGATGAAGAAGTTAATAATATTTGTGAACTTGTTGGACACTTCACCAATGAATGTCCAAATATTCAAGCACAAGCAAATGTCATTAATATATTCAAAAAGCCTTTTCATTTTTTATATTTTGAAACTTACAATCCACAATAAAGAAATCATCCTAATTTTAGTTGATGAGATGAGAATCGTGTCCAACCGCTACATTCACAAAAGCCACCAAACATTCCTTCTTATCGAGCTCCACATACAAAATTCATTGAGGAGACTTGGAAGAATTTATGTATGGACAAACAAACATTAATAACCAAACTTCACAAGCCATCAATGAGATCAAAAACACACTTTCAACACTGACAGCTTTTTTGCGTACTCATGAAAAAGGCAACCTCAACCCAATCCTTCCACTCAGTTCCATGCTTCTTCTTCAAGTGAAAATTCAATCAAGGAGGCTAATTCTGTCACAAATCTATGGAAAAGTTGTTGACAAGATTATTCATTCCAAGGAGAAATTTTCTAATCCACCTTCAAAAATAAAGAATGGAAATAGTCTTGATGATGAAGGTAAGTTTAATAAAGGTGGGTTTGAAAATGATGAAATAGAAAAATGCTCACCCCTTTAGCTCCTTTTCCTCAAAGATTGCAATCGAATCAAAAGTTGAACTCAAATGTTGAAATCTTTGAAGTTTTTAAACAAGTTAATATTAATATTCTATTGTTGGATGCAATCAAACAAGTTTCATCTTATGCCAAATTTTTGAAAGATTTGTGTACAATCAAAAGAAAATATCATTTACAAAAGAAGACATTTTTAACTAAAAGTGTTAGTTCATTCATTTGGCAATTCACTCTACCCAAGTACAAGGATCCAGGTTGTCCAACCATTTCATGTACCATAGAAAACACAAGAAAAGAGCGTGTTTTGCTTGATCTTGGTGCTAGTGTAAATATTCTATATTTCTCAGTATATGAACAGTTAGGTCTAGTAGAACTTAAAACAACTGCCGTTGTACTCCAACTAGTTGACTATTTGATTAAAGTTCCAAAGGGAGCAGTAGAAGATTTTTTAGCACAAATTGATAAGTTTTATTTTTTAGTGGATTTCACTATTTTAGACACAGAGCCTGTTGCACATACACATACATAGATTCCTATCATTGTGGGTTGTCATTTTCTTGAAACTTCAAATGCTCTGATTAATTGTACGAATGGTATTTTGAAGTTCTTTTTTGGAAATATGACTTTGGAACTAAATGTGTTTAATATTTGTAAGCAACCTACAGAAGATGTCGAAGTACAGAAAGTGGATTCAATTGAAGAACTTGTTCACAAATATTTTACTTTCGCCAATCCTATAGAAACTTGTTTTGAAAGTGAAAGTATTTAGAAAAAGACACTCTAACACTCTTTTTAAATTTTTGCAGGCACAAGAAAATATTTTTGGAAGCTAAGGTTTGAAGAAATTTCATCATCAACAGTACAATCTATTCCATCAAGTATTAAAGCTCCATTGATTGATTTGAAACATTTTCCATTTGATTTAAAATACTCTTATTTGGTGAGAATGAGACTTTTCGAGTAATAATTTCTTCCAAACTTGATGCATCCTAATAAGGTAAGTTGATGGAAACTCTTAAAATGCATAAGAATGCTTTAGGATGGACTATAGTTGACATTAAAGGTATTAGTCCTTTAATTTTCACACAACATTTATCCAGAGGAAAATGCTAAACCTTATAGAGAAATACAATGAAGACTAAATCCTAATTTGAAAGAAGTAATGAGAAATGAAGTCAATAAACTCTTAGATAATGGAATCATTTATCCCATTTTTAATAGCAAATGGGTAAGTCTTACTCAGGTTGTACCAAAGAATCTGGAGTTACTATAGTCAATAATGAGAATGATGAATTGATTCTAACTAGGACTGTTACTGGTTGGCAAATGTGCATTGACTATATGAACTCAACTTAATTACTAGAAAAGATTTTTTCCATTACCTTTCATAGATTAAATCTTAGAAAGAGTTGCGGGACTTGAATTTTACTGCTTCTTAGATGGATATTCTAAGTATAATCAAATTACAAATGCACTTGAAGATCAAGAGAAAACTAGTTTTACATGTCCTTTTGGTACTTTTACATATCGAATGATGACTTTTAGATTATGTAATGTACCAGCTACATTTCAACGATGCATGCTTAGTATTTTTAGTGACATGGTGGAACATTTTCTTGAAGTCTTCATAGATGATTTTTTTATTTTTGGTAATTCATTTGACGATTGCTTGTCTAATTTAGAAAAGATTTTAATCAGGTGTGAAGAAAAAAACATTGTACTCTATTGGGAGAAAATGCCATTTTATGGTAACAACTGGTATTGTTATTGGACACATTATTTTATCAAAAGGTATTGAAGTAGACAAATTTAAAATCGAGCTAATTGCCAATTTGCCAATACCAAATTCTGTGAAGGAGGTAAGATATTTTTAGAACATGCTGGTTTTTGTAGAAGATTTATTAATGATTTTAAAATAATATGTAATTCTTTGTGTAATCTTCTAACAAAAGATACTATTTTTGAATGGAATGAAGATTGTGAAAATGCTTCTGCTAAGTTTAAAAGCATGCTTAAGTCTGCTCCAATCATGAAGTCTCCAGATTGGACTTTACCATTTGAAATAATGTGTGATGCCAGTGACTATGGTGTCAGAGCTGTCTTAGGATAAGGAAAAGATATGAAACCATATGTTATTTACTATGCAAGTAAAACTTTGAATAGTGCTCAATTGAACTATTCAACAACTGAAAAAAAATTACTTCTTGTAGTTTTTGTATTGGACAAATCTAGATATTATCTTATTGGCTCACCAACTCTTTTCAGTGATCATGCAACTTTGAAATATCTTTTGTCAAAAAAGGTGTCAAACCTAAATATATTAGGTGGATTCTCTTACTCCATGAACTCAACATTACGATTCGAGATAAGAACGGAGTAGAGAATGTTGTAGCTGATCATTTGTCGAAACTTGTTTGTGATGACTCATTTCCAACCATACCCATTAATGACAGTTTCCTCGATGAACAACTATTTAATGTTTCTATTTTACTTTGATTTGTTGATAATATTAATTTTCTCGTGATAGGGAAGATACTACCATATTGGAATTCCCAAGATAAAAAGAAGTGTTTGACCAAGGTGAAAAAAAATTATTGGGATGATCCATACTTATTCAAATATTATCATAATCAAATCTTTCGAAGATGCGTGCCTAACAATGAGAAATGTAATATTCTTAAATTTTGTCATTCAAGAACATGTGGTGGTCACTTTTCGACAAAGAAAACCATTGCAAAGATCTTACAATGTGGATTTTATTGGCCAACTTTTTTCAAAGACACTTCACATTTTGCAAAGGTGTGAAAATTGTCAAAAGTTAAGATCCATTATCAGTGATGGGAAAAAATATTTTTGTAACAAACTTTTTGGAACTTCAATGAGGAAATGTGGAATCATACATAAAGTTGTAACCCCTTATCACCCTTAGACAAATGGACTAGTTGAACTTATAGGGAGATAAAATAAAATTTGGAAAAGACAATTAACCTAAATCATAAAGATTGGTCTCTTAGGCTTATCGATACACTTTGCGCATATAGAACTGCTTTTAAAACATCATTAGGCATGTCTCTTTATAGGACAGTTTATGAAAAACCTTGTCATTTACCTCTTAAACTTGAACATAAAGCTTATTGGACAATCAAAATGTTTAACTTCAACCTTGATGAAGCTTCAAAATTGCACAAATTGCACAATGAACTTCAAGAATTGAGAAATGATGTATATGAGAATTTTCAAATTCATAAAGAAAGAATCAAAGAATTTCATGATAATAAAATTTCAAGAAAAATATTTGAGGTTAGTCAAAAGGTTTTGTTTTATAATTCTCGATTACATTTATTTCTGGGAAAATTGAGATCAAGGTGGAGTAGTCATTTTGTTGTAAAAGAGATATATCCTTATGGGGCAATTGATATTAAGAATCCTAAAAATTGTTACGTATTCAAAGTAAATGAAGACTTAACTATTTCTAGAGAATCAATTTTCACAAGAGGAAATTTTTTTTTCTATATAACCCTTGTTATGATTAGTAAGTGTATCTCTAACTTTTTTTGTCTTCTATTCTTTTAATTTTTTTTCTTTTCTCGGTTAAGTGGTAGATAACTGTACTCCGTGACTATTAAAGCCAGATTTATCAGTTTCCTAAACAACTGAAATCTCTGTACAAAATTTATCTCTTTTTTTCATTCTCTTTTCTTGTTCTTTTCAAAATGGATGATATTCTTCTAACCCTCAAGAAGCAATTTCTTTTTCTTCCTGAAAATACAAAATTTATAAAACCAGGATTGAAAGATTAAGGATGCTTATGCATAAAGGCATCCTAGAGAACATGCGATGGATAATTGTTATAAAGGCAAGAGTAGCAGGTGAGTTTTCAAACGTGCTCACTAGATAAATACCTGGTTTTGGTAAAAGCACATATTTAAAAGAATGAATGGCGAAAAAAATGCAAGTTTTTCACAAATGTGCTCGATGGACTTGCAACACAAAGTGTTATTCCTTAGAAATGGTTTCAAAAAATTGAAAAGATAAAATTCAATTCATTATGGATATATTGAGTAAGGAGTCTTTAGATGATATTATATTGACTCTTGAGACGCATTCATGTGGATTAGTACAATGTGCAATTCTTGATTTATTAAATCACTTTTGGAATAAATATGAGCGTTATAGTCTTAGGAATCTGACATTAAAAAACCTTATTTGCTAGTTTATAAGAAAAGTGGATGGGAAGCATATCCTCGATCTATAGAGGTCGTTTAAGCCATTACAGGATGTAAAACCAGAGTAAGATGTGAGCCCAATCATAACTACATGTGCATCCACATGTAAGTAGCAAATTTTCAAATTTTGTGTCCTTATTTCAACCTTTCTGACAAAAGAAAAAGATGTGCAATACATGCATTCCCTGTTCACACCTCAATAAATAGCTCTGTACTTACGCTGTTTTTTTCACAACTCACTTTTAAAAAGAAAAAGAAAAAATATGGAAGGGTCTTCCACTCACAAGTTCAATTGTATTTGTGTCTTTTCCGAAAATAATTCAAGAAACAATAGTGAGTTTATAAGGGCAACCAATAACTTTGGTACACTTTTAGCAAAATTCATTTTGTATATGGGGGAGATAGTTTGGGGTTAATGAGGAGTGTTGCTACATTTGTTCATATAGGAGGAGTTAAAGTTTTAGGAGTTATCCCAAAACTTTTAACAGTATAGAATATCACAGGTATGATCATTGGCGATGAGATAAAAATATCACATATTTAGGATAGAATGCCTAACATGTTAAATAATATAGATGCATTCATTACTCTACCTAGCAGTTTTGGTACACTAGAGGAATTATTCCAAGTTATCTCTTGAGCACAACTCAATATTCAGAAACATTTAGGTATTCTTAATATTAATGGTTTCTTTTATGGTTTGCTATCTTTTGTAGATCATGCTGTAGAAAAAAGTTTTATTTCACCGTCTGCGAGATGAATTCTCATTTCTGCTCCAACACCTGACTAATTGATTGATCAACTTCTAGCATATGTGTTAAAACCAGATCCAGCATTAGCTCGTGTGGATTGGTCCAACAAGTAGAATGGTCAAAAATGTAAAATGAATTTGACTCTAAGCCTATGAATTTATCCTTAATGGTTTCAGTTAATAGTGTATATATTGTGTTGTTTAAACTTTATTTTCAAATAAGTCACATTTCAGGTAATATCTTCTAAACTCTACTTTCCTGTCTATTTTCGACATTAGGGATAAAGCCTCGATTAGGTTGGGGAGAGGATAGTTGATTTCACTTCTTGTGTGTTCAATGTGTGTTTTTCTATTATTTTTTGAAAAAAAAATCTTTTCAAGTGCATTTTCTTTTGGATCCATTGAAACCCTGAAAAAGGGTGGCAGAATAAAGGGTAACTGTAACACTCTTGAGAGATACCCTTTTTTTTATTTTGCATAACATGGCAAGGTAAAGTTTTTAACAAAATTTTGTGAATGGTCAATTTTTATTGAGTCGCAGATGTCCTTCCAACTTCAATGATTAAAATTAAGCACGGATAATGTGGTTTGATTGATGATGGTTGTTGTTTTGGACTTTGATATTGTTCTTTGGTTAATATAGTTTTGTAATAATTATACTTAAATCTTTTTGCACAAATACTTATGTTATTTGGTGTGAAGACAAGCATGTCAAAATAGGTAGTTCTTATGCGCTTGCTTTAATCATCACTTGGATTTTCGGCATGAAGGGGTTGAGTGTTAAGAGTTTTCCCTTTGGTCTGTCGAGGTGAATGACTGATTGAGCACCACTTGAAAAATGATTAAGGCATTGGGTTTTCTAAAACCATGGCTGAATTAGCTTGTCCCCATGTGATGTTCCAAGAAAACATCTCCCATAGTGCGCCACTTTGAGCCTTTCAATAAACAAGAATTTTTTTTGGTAACCATATCTTCTTACCTAGCCTAAATATACTATTATCCCACCCTTGTTCTAAAAATAATTTAGAGTTTAAGAGACATTCCATTGACAAGGTGAGCTTGCAAAAGAAATTTGGGTTGGAATAAAAGATAAGCGTGGGGGAGTTTTTCTTCTACAAAAAACAAAAAATAAAAAAAAAAAGAATTACAAAGTGTTAAAAATATTATAAGTTGCAACTTAAAATGGGATGTTGCAAAATCAATAAAAATGATGAAGAGGGGTCCAATTCAATAACAATAGACCCCAGTGCTAAAATTCGTAGAGTATGAGAATTCTTCAATGATAAACTCCATGTCTCTAATCTAATAAAGTTTTTAGAACATTTGTTGCATCCTATCCTTTTATTTCTTAGGCACATCACTACTCTTTGGCCCTATTACAACCTTTGTTGAAGACCTTTTGATTTCATGTGGTGCTTTCGGTGTAGTGAAGATTTGTATCAAAGGAATAGCCTATGAAGTTTAACTCTTCTGTTAGAGATTGGGTGATGATTTTTTTTAGGTTCTATGGAAATTTACTTCTTTGAAGCATGCTTGGTTTTGTCACTGTTGACATTAACTGTTCACACACACTTGAGTATGCTTGTTGTGGAAGTGTATTGGTTTTAAAATGACTAAGGGTTAGATTCAACACTTGTTTGATTTCATTTCCATATTACTTTGTTGCTTCCTGAAAATAATAGTAGGAAGTTATTTATTATAGGTGTTTATGGGTATCACCACTGTAAACCCTCACAAGACTATAACTCGTCCTCTATGGGCCACCTAGGGGTTTAAAGGCTTGTTGCATATGTCAAATACAATCGTCATTTCCTACAAAAGTAGATTAGTTTATGTTTGTTTTAGGCTTGCTCGAGGACGAGCATGTTAGAATAAAAGGGCCACTTTTACCTAAATCAATCATGTGTAGATCAAAATATATGCAAAAAATTACTTGAATTTTGTAAGTGATTATTGGGCTCAAAATCAGCATGTTTCTACACTTGTGCACTTTTCATATTTTGGGTATAACTCCATTCACTAAATCATATGGACCTAATTCTTACTTTATTTGAAACCCAAGAGATAGACCTACAACGTTGTTGTTGGAAGATTAGCCTAATTCAACCTTTATTATAGCAGAAATTTCATCCAAGTGGGAGTATTGGAAGGAATCTATTTATGCCGACACATCTCCTTTAGTCAAGCAACACTTTCTCCCTTGTGGTTGGAATTAGGTGATTTAAGTTGGAAAATATGAATAACAGACAAATCCAAAACTTTCCCGTTGATCACTTTCCCAAATTCGGCTGATTGGATGGAGAAAAATGTGTGATGAAATTCAGATCTAAAAAGGACTTATGAATTTAAAGCACATTTGAAGATAATTTGGAGTGCATTTGGACTGAATTTGGACATGCCAATTTAGACATTCTTCTACTATAAATAGGGGCTTTTGGATTACATTCAAGACACACAAAAGCCCTTATAGGGGGAAAAATATTTCATTGTTGTCTTTCTTTAGTCTAAGTTTTCTATTAATAATAGAATGTATTCTCTAGTTTTTGTTCTCTTTTTAGTCTTTTCTACTTTTATTATGTCTTTCTAAATTTCATTTAAGTTGAGGAGAAAGGGTGAAGCTCTTGATAGATGAAAATGAACAATTATAAAGGTGCATAATGTTCAAGTGTATTGTTTTATTATTTTATTTTTTTATTGAAACCCTGCTTGTTTAGTAGCAATTCTTGATTTATGTAGTACCAATGGCATAACAAATACTTGGCTTCTTTTAGCTTATTGTATGGTTCTACCCCACCTACTGCTAATGTGAAACCTTGATTTGTTGTAGACAAATATGTGCGTAAATACTTAATCCTATAAATAAGTGTTGGCATTAAAACCTTTCTTATTTTGTGGTGATTATTGATTTATGTATCTCCAATGGCACAACAAATACTTGGGTTTATTTAGCTTATTGTACGGTTCTATCCTACCAACTGCTAATGTGAAACCTTGATTTGTTGTAGATAAATGTGGGTATAAATACTTGATCCCATAAATAAGTATTGGTGTTAAGAGATAATTTGCAAATAGTAAGGCAATATCATGATCACCTTAATACATGGGCTACTTGATTACAACTTCTCGTTGGAACTTTTATTATGTATGGATTCCAATAGTGGCATTTAAAAGATATAGAAAGAATAAATAATCATTTCTCCATCCAAAACTTAAGAGCGAATCTATAATTCTCAATACTTTTATTACTTTGATTTCTTAGTTATAGCATAAATTTTTCTTTATATTCTAAACCACATTCAACCCATCTTTTAAAAAATATAAACCCAAAAACTTCAAACAACTTTCCTGTGGATCAACCTCGAACTCCTGATAAATTTATTATTTGACACAACCTACACTTGGGTTTGCAATCATAAAGTTGTAGCATTATTGAAGTAGACAAATCTAAAATTGATTTAATTACCAATTTGACAATACCAAAGTCTGTGAAGGAGGTAAGATCATTTTTTGGACATGCTAGTTTTTACAGAAGATTTATCAAAGATTTTAGTATAATAACTAATTCTTTGTGTAATCTTTTATCAAAAGATACTATTTTTGAATGGATTGAAAATTGTGAAAATTCTTTTATTAAGCTTAAAAGCATGTTTACATCTACTCCAATCATGCAGCCTCCAGATTGGACTTTACCTTTTGAAATAATGTGTGATGCTAGTGACTATGCTGTTAAAGTTGTCTTAGGACAAGGAAAAGATAGGAAATCATGTCATTTACTATGCGAGTAAAACTTTGAATAGTGCTCAATTGATTTATTTAACAACTAAAAAGGAATTACTTATTGTAGTTTTTACATTGGACAAATTTAGATCTTATCTTATTGGCTCACCAGTTGTTGTTTTCAATGATCATGCAGCTTTGAAATATCTTTTGTCAAAAAAGGATGCCAAACCTAGACAAATTAGGTAGATTCTCTTACTCCAGGAATTCAACATTACAATTCGAGATAAGAAATGAGTAGAGAATATGGTAGCTGATTATTTGTCGAGACTTGTTTGTGATGACTCATTTCAAACCACACCTATTAATGAAAGTTTTCCTGATGAATAACTATTTAATATTTCTATTTTACCTTAGTTTGCTGACATTATTAATTTTCTTGTGGCAGAAAAGACGCCACCGTATTGAAATTCCCAAGATAAAAAGAAGTTTTTGACCGAGGTGAAAAACTATTATTGAGATGATCCATACTTATTCAAATATTGTCCTAATCAAATCTTTCAGAGATGCGTGCCTGAAAATGAGAAAGGTAATATTCTTAAATTTTATCTTTCAAGAGCATATGGTGGTCATTTTTCGACAAAGAAAACCATTGGAATGATCTTGTAATGTGGATTTTATTAGCCAACTTTTTTCAAAGACACTTACACATTTTTCAAAACTTGTGAAAATTGTCAAAAGTTAGGATCCATTATCAGTGATAGGGGAAAACATTTTTGTAACAAACGTTTTGGAACTGTAATGAGGAAATGTGGAATCATACATAAAGTTGCAACCCCTTATCGCCCTCACACAAATGGACTAGTTAAACTTGCAAATTGGGAGATAAAACAAAATTTGGAAAAGACAATTAACCCAAATTGTAAAGATTGATCTCTTAGACTTATCAATATACTTTGGGCATATAGAACTGCTTTTAAAATATCATTAGGCATGTCTATTTATAGGATAGTTTATGAAAGACCTTGTCATTTACCTCTTGAACTTGAACATAAAGATTATTGGACAATTAAAATATTTAACTTCAACCATGATGAAGCTTCAAAATTGCACAAATTGCAATTCAATGAACGTTAAGAATTGAGAAATGATGCATATGAGAATTTTCAAATTCATAAAGAAAGAATCAAAGAATTTCATGATAATAAAATTTCAAGAAAAATATTTGAGGTTGGTCAAAAGGTTTTGTTTTATAATTGTCGATTATATTTATTTCTTGGAAAATTGAGATCAAGGTGGAATGGTCATTTTGTTGTAAAAGATGTATATGCTTATGGGGCGATTGACATTGAGAATCTTAAAAATTGTTACGTATTCAAAGTAAATGGGTAATGCTCAAACTGTTTCTAGAGAATTAATTTTCACAAGAGAAAATTCTTTTTCTTTCTAACCCTTATTATGATTAGTATGTGTATATATATATACATATTTTCTCTCACTTTGTTTGTCTTATAGGCTTTCTTCTTTTTTTTCCCGGTTGAGTGGCGGATAATGGTACTCTGTGGCTATTGAAGTCGGATTTAGGAGTTATCTCAAACCTTTAGCAATGTAGAATATCATAGGTATGACCATTGGAGATGAGCTAAAAGTGTCACATATTCAGGATAGAATGTCTAATACGTTAAATAATGCGGATGCATTCATCACTCTATCTGGCTGTTTTGATACACTAGAGGAATTATTCCAAGTTGTCTCTTGAGCACAACTCAATATTCACTAGAAACCTATAAGTATTCTTAATGTTGATGGTTTTTTTAATGATTTTCTATCTTTTGTAGATTATAATGTAGAAAAATGTTTTATTTCACCATCTGCGAGATAAATTCTCATTTTTGCTCCAACACCTGATCAACTGATTGATTAACTTCTAGCATATGTGTCTGAACCTGATCTAGCATTAGCTCGTGTGGATTGGTCCAACAAGAACAATGGTCGAAAATGTAAAATGAATTTGACTCTCAGCTTGTGAAATTTAACCTTAATGGTTTCAACTAATAATATATATATTATGTTGTTTCAGCTTTATTTTCTAATAAGTAACATTTTAGATAATATCTTCTAAACTCTACTTTCTCATTTATTATCGACATTAGGGACAATGTTTCGATTAAGTTAGGGGAAGGGATAGTTGATATCATGTCTTATGTTGATATCATGTCTTGTGTGTTCAATATGTATTTTTATTTTTCTAGTTTTTTTAAAAAAAAATAATTGTGTTTTCTTTTGAGTCAGTTGAAACCATAAAAAGGGTGGCAGAGTAAGGGTAACTATAACATTCTTGAGACACACCCCTATTTTTTTTGCATAACATGAAAAGTTTGTGAATTGTCAATTTATTTTTAGTCATAGATGTTCCAACTTCAATGATTAAAATTAAGCACGGATAATGTGGTTTGATTGATGATGGTGTTGTTTTGGACTTTGATGTTGTTCTATGGTTAATATATTTTTGTAATAATTATACTCAAATATTTTTGCACAAATAGTTATGCTATTCGGTGTGAAAACAAGCATGTCAAAATAGATAGTTCTTATTATTAGAGTAGTGTCCGGCGTGCCAATTATTTTGGTCGTTCTTATACTCTTGCGAATTATTCTTATTTATATTAATATCATTTAAATGGAAATTTTTATCTTAAATTCATTATGAGAATTAAATAAAGTTCTTAGATCACACATAGATATGGGTGTGGTTGCGCATATAATAGCTCGTAGAATATGCCTCTAAGGCTATGATCTTAAAACGTTCTAAGTCAAGGATCAATGAGATGGAACATCAATGTGCATATGATGCAAACTCGAAAGGAGGATGCCTAGTTCCATAGGCATTAATATGGAGACACTAGTGCATGTATGCGGGTGCTTGCTGGAAATATTCTATTGTCGAATGAGAATTTTCTCATTACGATAGTGTAAAAATTAGTCCTTGGACTTGAGGCACCATAGTAAACTTGTGCATGATATGTTGTACTTTGATATATTTTTTGATTGCATGACAATCACAAAGAGTTTATATTGAGTGTAACATCTTCATGTATGGAGATTATTGAGTGGCCAACAAAGGATCCGTCATCTATCTAGATGAATAGGTGAATCTTCTACTTGTTCCACTGTACTTTACTCTAAAATCTTTGGTCAAGGTTGGATAGAAATTAGACGTGGGGTTTTCTAATTATTATTCATCGAGTCAAGCTAATAGGTATGGAAACATAGTTATTGAACTAATGGGGTTTTGAGTTAACATCCATACCCTAGGCTCAATCAGGAAATTAGATTACGGAAGGACCGTACTTGCATGGTATTCGTAATTGGAATAGGTTCGCACATTCACCTTATACTAGGAATCATGATTCATTGCTAGGTGATTCCTATGTCTTGTGGGTTCTTGGAATTAATGAGTTAATTTCAAGAGAATTAATTAATTGGATTAATTAATCTAAATAATTAATTATTCAACTAAATCACAAGAGTTGTGAGCCCACGGCTAGCTTAAAGTGAACCTAAGGGGTTACACAAAAAATTTGGACAAGTTCATTTCTAGTTTAGAAATTAATCCAAATGTTGGATTAAATTAATTAATGTCATTAATTAATAGGGCTTAAATTAATTCAAGTGTAGAATTAATTTAATTAGTTAATTGGATTAATTGATTAGACCTAATTAGATTAGGGAGCCCAATCGGAACATTTAATTAATTAATTAGATCAATTAATTAAGATGGACCTCATTAATTAAATGAATTAATTTAATCGATTGGATCAATTAAAGTAGGGCCTAATTGATTACTTAGGCCTAGGTCCATTAGGTGCGGGCTTATAGGAAGCGCATTAGAAAATTGGATTGAGAATCCAATTCTTAGAGGAAGTTAAATTGAGAATTCAATTTCTAACAGGTAATAAGAAAAAAAAGAAAGTCCTTATGGGATAAAGAAATTTACTAAAAGAGTTTGAGATAAAAAAAGAATAAGTATCCTATATGGAAATGACTTGTGGTAGCCTTTATTAGCAATCTTCTTGGACGTTTTTTTATGGTGATTTTATTGCATATTTTTGTGAAGAAAAAAATATGGAAAACAGCCCCTCTCTCTTGAAGAAAAATAGTTTTCTTCATCTCCAAAAATTAGTCCCTCCTTTCCCTTTCAATCTCCAAAAGTTTGCCAACTTTTTATCCAGTTTAATTCTTGATTCAATTATTAAATGAAGAATTAAATTAAACACCTGAAACACTCCTTGATCCAAATAAAATCATTTTGGGATAGAATTATCGAATCGAAAACTACTAGCATAGGATTCGGTTGTGAGTAGGCATTCAAGGTGTGGATATCGTTAGAGGGATAACATTTGAGATCCTAAAAGCGAATCAGATTTCAATCAAAGGGATTTTGAATTGAAGAACATGAAGATACTTTCATGTAGGATAACGATTTGAATCGTTTCAATCCCTACATCAGTCGTAGTGCAAATAAAGATAAGGGTTTTTGAAACTTTCTTATTTTACTATCGAAAAACACAAAATTCTATAATCGCCAAAGGGTTTCGGGATTTATTTTAATTACATATGATGTAATATATATTTACATTTTTGAATTTTTTTAAATCCATTGCATATACGTTTTCCGAGATCGCGTGAACCCAACAATGGTATCAAAGCTAAGGTTCGTACGTTTCTGATATTAAGTTTATTTAATATATGTGATATATTAAATATTTATATGTGTGGTTGGTTTTGAATCAATTAATTTCTTTGTTTGAGATTAATATTATTAATCGTTTTAAATGTTAAAATATTTTAAGAACTAAGACGAGTTAAGAAATTGGATTTTTTGATCCAAAAATTTCAAGATTTGTGAAATTTTGAATTTAATCTTAAATTTCTTGAAGCATGGCAAGAAATAAAAAATCAAGTAAGTTGATTTCTTGATCAATAAAATTAGTTTTTATCAAGTTTTCAAAATTTCTTGATGAGATCAAGAAACTATGAAATCAAGATTTTGTGAAAATCTTGAGTTCTTAGACATTAAAAATTGGACTGCCGACCACACGACATGTGATGTCAGGTGGGCTCTCTCCTTTCTCTATTTTATTTTTGACATACTTTTGTATCCCTCATATGTATCTCCCCTTGGAATTGTTCCAAGGTTTCTTTTAGTTTTAGCAAATGTAATGAGAGTAGAATTAGGCGGTGAGGTTAATTTTTTTATAATTTGACGGAAATTACAAGAAGATTGAATGAAGACAAAAAAAAGCGAGGAAATAAGGTCCATGAATATATAGGATATATTTATGTCATAGATAGATCTATTTGTGTTTTAATTATCACCCTTAAATTGACCAAGATCCACTTTGGCTCGACTGGATCGCATAGGATTAAAGGCTCATGATCATCTATTTATTTTGGTATGTATGTGATACATGTTGTGTTTATTTAATGCTTCCTTATGATGTATGCTTTTCATCGTTAGGATAGTGAACATTAAATAAACAAGAAAAAAAATGATGAGACCTTGTATAATAAATCTAGTATGACCCTCACTTGAAAATGTTTCAAGTTGAGAACCTTTATTAGTTCGATATCAAGCATAAATGGATAATATTTGGTGGGACCTAATCATTCATGCCTTCCATCAAAAGTAGTGGCATACCGATACACTACCACATTTTGTCCGTTGGCCATGAGTCATGGGATGTGCTATGTGTTGGCAAGCTGTGACCACTACTAAGCATTAAGATGCCCATAGGGAGGACTCATCTTAATTGTTGGCCATGAGTCATGGGACGTTTAGATGCTCCATCTACATGGATGTTTGATAGATAATACTTGACACTTAGCACTATATGGGCTCATAAAATTAGGGTGTATGGGAAGAGGTGAGGCAAAATAGCTTGAGGGTTGCATCGGGATGCAATTGCTAATGTTGTTAGCTACCTTTTAGTTTTGTTGTATGGGCTCATAAAATTGGGGTGTATGGCAAGGCTAGTTGGACCTCAAGCCCACTAAGAAATTAGATTTCTCGAATTTTCATTTAGAAGGTGATGGGATTTGAATAAAATAGTGGGAAACATTTATGATTAAAGACCATTTCATAAATGGATATTAATTAAATGAATGCTTAAATTTCTGCCTTACATAGGATAATGGTTATCGCTAGTAATTCCACATAGGATAATCTACACAACCAAACAAACTTACCAGCTCAATATAGATGTTTGTCACCATTGTAGATATTTAGGGTGTAGAAAGAGGAAACACAAGTATTAACTTGCTTAATTGAATTAGAAGGGTTTCTAATTCAAGTTTATACTTTGTTGATATCACCATTAAGGTTGAAAAAAAAAATCTTGGGTATTGGATATCGGATATGATCCCATCTTTACAAGGGGTTGCAGTGGATGACAAGAAAAATAGAGACTAAGATAAAGAACGATCCTTAAACTTGAGAATAAAGTAAGCGTTGCTTTATTAGCTATAGGAATGATCACTTAACTCTGGATGGAATTAGGATAGTATTATGAACTATACAATCCCAACATTCCATGCTACATAATCAACAAAGTAATCCAAGAATTAGATAATCAAAACAGTGCATACTTGTGGTAAGCTAGATTAGGTCATATCTCTAAAGAAAGAGTTCAAAAGATGGTACATTTGTTTGACCTTTTGGACTTGCATGAGGTGCCAACTTGTAGATCTCATCTCTAGGAAAACATGACCAAATCACCATTTATGGGACAAATGGAGCAAACCACGCCTTTGGATGTGATCCAAAGGGACGTAAGCAGTCCACTAAGTGTTAGTGTACAAGCAAATTATTCTTACTTCATTATTCTAAGATTCTGTAAAGGGTTCAAAGAATTTAGACATGAAGTAGAGAATTAAATCAGCCAAAGTATTAAATCAATCGATGTGATCGAGGAAGAGAATACTAAGGTGGTAAGTTCTTGATTATCTAATGGAGAATTAGATTCTCACTTTAAGTGAATCCAACTTGAGTTTCACTTATTTCCTCCTTCATTTTGGGAATTCACCCTAGAATCGATGATATTCTTATCAAGTAAGGATCTCATCTAAATCGGTGCTCAAAACATCATATAAGATATGATGTAGTAAAAGACCCCTCGCATATATACCTAAGGGTATAAAAAGGTCTGCTTCTTTAAAGCAGTTAGTGGGAGATAGGATGGATGTGAATCCAACTTATGCAAATTTGTGGGGTATCCAAATGAATCTAAAGAATACTATTTCTATAGTTCCTAAGCATAAAGGAGTTTGTTTTCTAGAGACACCATCTTCTTGAGAAGAAGGAATTTCTGTTGGATAGAAATTGCTAGATCATAGAACTTGAAACAGTTCAAGAACCACAGTTTGTCTCACAAGTGGCAATGGTGTATGAACAAATTACTAAAAACACAATCTCCAATGAGATCTGAAAGGATCTCGGGGCTACTTATACGATAAGAGTCTCTTACTAGAGAGCAGTAAGGAGGATCTCCTTTTTAAATATTGATCTAACTAAGGAGTAATGATGTATGACATCAATTTAGAAATTAGCAAAATGTCATGCAATCCAAAATGGACTCTATGTACTCCAACAAGATTTGACCTTGGTGGGCCCATTAGTTGGAATGGTTCCCATTAGCTGCAAATAGGTCTGCAATATAAATTGAAGAACATGGGAAGGTCGTGATCTATAAAGGCGCAACTGGTAGCAAAGTGTTATGCTCAAAGTCAAAGTGTTGACTATTGAGAATACCTTTTACCAAACATGATACTAAAGTCCATTCAGAATATGCTAGTTATATCTAAGTATTATGACTACTAGATATGGAAAAGGGATATGAAGACCATCTTTCTCAATAGGGGTATTGAGAAAGGGAAATAAGTTAAGTGGTCTGAGGTCTTCATATCAAACAGGCGCAACCAAAAAGTTTGCGAGCTTCAGAGATCTGTTAAGAACTTAAAATAAATTTTTCGAATGTGGAACATTCGATTCTCTAAAGCAATCAAATGGTTTGATTTCCTTAGGAATGCGAATGAGCCATATGTGTACAAGAGGGTTAGTGGGAGTATGGTGATGATTGTTATGTTTTACATTGATGATATTTTACTCATAGAGATGATGTAGAAATATTGCAGTCAACTGAGACTTGTTATCTACAAAGTTCTCCAAGAGGGATTTGGGATAAGCATCCTAGAGATTGGGGATTGAGATTTATAGAGATAGATCTGAAAGGATGTTTGGACTATCCTAAATCTAAGTACATAGATTAGATGCTAAAAGGGTTTAGCATTGAAGAATCCTAGGGAGAGATTCTTGTTTATGAGTCATGGAATTTTTCTTTCGAAGTCCTCGTCCCCAGAGACTTTTGAAAGAAAGAGAAATAATGACTCACATATTTTATGCATACTTGAAAGAAAGCATAAAATATGCAAATCTATGTACATGATTTGATATTAGAAAAGACGATCTTTAGTACTTATGAAGCACTAAGGATTTCTTCTTTGAGTACAGCTATGGAGAGCTGAAACTTAGATTCTTCATCTAGTTTTTAGTCTAAAGTAGATGAATTGAAATCTATGTCTAAATTCGTGTTCATCCTAAATGGTAGGATGGTTGGTTGGAAAGAGTTCCAAGCTTGTAACAATCGTGGATTCCACCACCGTGATTGAATACATCAGGGCATACGATGCTGCAAAAATGGATTATTTGGATAAGGAACTTAATCCAAGTGTTAGATGTAGTTCCAACCATTATTAATTGAGTACTGGAGTACTGCAATAATAATGGGTACTGGAGTACTGCAATAATAATGGGGCTATTGCACAAGCAAAGAAGTCAATGTCTAATCAAAGGATTCAAGCAGAAATAGATTAGCGATACTGTGATTTTGAAAATCATTGGTAGATGCAACATCAGTGTGGAAAGATTTACCTCGACAGAAAATATAGCAGACCCACTATTTTAACTCTTTAGATAAGTATTTGAAGGACATCTTTAGAACATGGGCTTTAATACGAGGACAATTGTCTCTAGGACAAGTGGGAGATTGTTAGAGTAGTGCCGGTGTGCCAATTATTGTAGTCATTCTTATACTCTTGTGATTCATTCTTATTTATATTAATATAATTTAAATGATAATCTTTATCTTAAATTCACCATAGGAATTAGATAAAGTCCTTAGATCACACATAGCTATGGGGCATGGTTGTGCATATGATGATGATCGTGGAATATACCTCTAAGGCTGTGATCTTAAAATGTTCCAAGTCAAGGATCAATGAGATCGGACATCAATAATCCAGTTGAGACTTACGCATACAATGCAGACTCGAAAGGAGGATACCTCGTTCCATAAGCATTGGTGTGAAGACACTAATGCATGTATATGGGTGATTGCTGGAAACAAGTACACTGAACTACCCCACCTAAAAAATTTCAATTGAAAATATTCTATTATCGAATGGGAATTTTCTCATTGCTATAGTGCAAGAATTAGTCCTTGGACTTGAGGTACCATAGTAAACTTGTGCATGACATGTTGTACTTTGATGTATTTTTTGATTACATGACAATCACAAAGGGTTTATATTGAGCGTAACATCTTCATGTATGGAGATTAATGAGTGGCCAACAAAAGATCCGTCACCTATTTAGATGAGTAGGTGAATCTCCTATATGTTCCACTATGCTTGACTCTAAAATCTTTGACCAAGGTTGGATAGAAATTAGATGTGGGGTTTTCTAATTATTCATCATCAAGTCAAACTATTAGGAATGAAAACCGTACTTGCATGGTATTCGTAATTGGAATAGGTTCGCACATTCACCTTAGACTAGGAAGCATGATGCATTGCTAGGTGCCGTCCATGTCTTGTAGGTTCTTGGAATTAATGAGTTAATTTCAAAAGAATAAATTAATTTGATTAATTAATCAAAATAATTAATTGATCAACTAAGTCACAAGAGTTGTGAGCTCACGGCTAGCTTAAAGTGAACCTAAGGGGTCACACACAAAACTTGGACAAGTCCATTTCTAGACAAGAAATTAATCCAAATGTTAGGTTAAATTAATTAATATGATTAATTAATGAGGTTTAAATTAATTCAAGTGTGGAATTAATTCAATTAATTAATTAAATTAATTGATTGGACCTAATTGGATTAGGGAGGCCAATTGGAATATTTAATTAATTGATTGGATCAATTAATTAAGATGGGCTTCATTAATTAAATGAATTATTGTAATTCATTGGATCAATTAAAATAGGGCCTAATTGATTACTTAGGCCTAGGTCCATTAGGTGTGAGCTTGTAGTAAGCCCATTAGAAAATTGGAGAGGAAGTTGAATAGGGAATTCAATTTCTAAGAGGTAATAAGAAAAAAGAAAAGTTCTTATGGGATAAGGAAACTTACTAAAAGAGTTGGAGATAAGAAAGGAAGAACAGTCCTACATAGAAATGACTTGTGGTAGTCTTTATTAGCAATCTTCTTAGATGTTTTTTATATGGGGATTTTATTGTAGATTTTTTTGAAGAAAAAGACATGGAAAACAACCCCTCTCTCTTAAAAAAAAATAGTTTTCTTCATCTACAAAAAATCGTCCCTCCTTTCCCTTTCAATCTCCAAAAGTTAGACATCATTTTATCTAGTTTAATTATTGATTCAATTATTGAATTAAGAACTAAATTAAACATATGAAACACTAATTGTTAGTGTGTTCTTGTTCCAAACAAAATGGTTCTGGATAGAATTATCGAATCAAAAACTACTAACATAGGATTCGGTTGCGAGTGGGCATCCAATGTGTGGATACTGTTAGAGGGATAATATTTGGGATCCTAGAAGCAAATCAAATTTCAATCAAAGGGGTTTTGAATTGAAGAACATGGAGATACTTTCATGTAGGGATAACGATGTAAATCATTTCAATCTCTTCATCAACCGGAGTGCAAATCAAGGTAAAGGCTTCTGAAACTTTTTTCTTTTAATTATCAGAAAACGCACAACTGAGTAATTGTGAAAGGGTTTCAGGATTCGTTTTAATTACATGTAATGTAATATATATTTATATTTTTAAAAAATTTTAAATTTCGCTGTGTATAAATTTTCTGGGATCGCGCGAACTCAACACTTATGTCCTCAATATAATCATCACTTGAATTTTCGACATAAAGGGATTGAGTGTTGGAACTTTTTCTTTTGATCTGTCAAGGTGAAGGATTGATTGATCACTACTTCAAAAATGATTAAGGCATTAGGCTTTCTAGCACCATGGCCGAATCAGCTTGTTCTCCATGTCATGTTCCAAGAGAATATCCCCATAGTGAGCCACTTTGAGCCTTTCAATAAATAAATATTTTTTTTTTTTGGTAACCATATTTTCACACTTAGCCTAAATACACTATTATCCTACATTTGTTGTAAAAAATATTTAGAGTTTAGGAGACATTCCATTGACAAAATGAGATTGCAAAAGAAATTTGGGTTGGAATAGAAGATAAATGTGGGGGAGTTTTTCTTCTAAAAAAGATAAAAAAATTGCAAAGTGTTAAAAATATTACAAGTTGCAACTAAAAATGGGATGTTACAAAATTAATATTAATGATAAAGAGGGTTGAATTCAATAACAATAGGCCCCGGTGTTGAAATTCGTGGAGTATGAGAATTCTTCAATGATAATCCATGTCTCTAATCCCATAAAGTCTTTAGAATATTTGTTGCATCCTATTTTTTTATTTTTTAGCCATATCACTACTCTTTGGCCCCATTACAACCTTTGTTGAATACCATTTGATATCGTGTGATGCCTTCGATGTAGTGGAGATTTGTAGTAAAGGAAGAGCCTATGATGTTTAACTCTTCCATTAGAGATTGGGTGATGGTTTTTGTGAGGTTATTTGGGAATTCACATGTTTTGAAGCATGCATGGTTTTGTCACTGTTGATATTAACTATTCACACACACACACTTCAGTATGCTTATTGTGGAAATGTATTGGCTTTTAAATGACTAAGGATTAGATTCAACACTTGTTTGATTTCATTTCTATATTACTATGTTGCTTCCTCAGAATAATAGTTGGAAATTAGTTATTATAGATATTTGTGGTATCACCGTTGGAAACCCTCACGAGACTGTAACTCGTTCTCTATGGGCCACCTAGGGGCTTAAAGGCTTGTTGCGTATGTTAAATGCAATCGTGATTTCCTACAAAAGTGGATTAGTTTAGGTTTGTTTTAGGATTGCTCAAAAACGAGCAAGGGTTAAGTGTAGGGAAATTTGATAAGTGTATATTTTGATATATTTTTGTATCAAATTCTCTATACTTTTATTCCTTTATTCTTGTTCATATTATAATTTTATTAATGTTTTGTGTTAGGGAATCAATAAACAAAAAGAGATAAAAAAAAGAGCCAAAATGAAACTAAAGAAGACAACAAGTTTCATAAGCAAGTTGGGAGATAATATTTCATTGGATCAAAGAAGTATCACAATTAGAAGAAAAGGGCCATTTTTGCCTAAGCCCATCATATTTAGATCAAAATATATGTAAGAAATCACTTGGACTTTACAAGTGATTGTTGGGCTTACATTACATTCAAAATAAGCATGTTTCCAAACTTGTGCAATTTTTATATTTTGAACATAACTCCTTGCTTAAAAGCCATATGAGCTAGATTTTTACTTTATTCGAAACATAAGAGACAGAGCTATAACTTTTTTGTTTGAAACTCAACTCAATTCAACCTTCATTATAGTAAAAGATTCGTCCAAATGTCTGCATTGGAAAGATTTGATCTATATTGACACATCTTCTTAAATTAAGTATAACTTCCTCTCTAGTGGTTGGAATTAGGTGATTCAAGTTGAAAAATAAAGCTAATAGAAAATCAACAACTTTCTTGTTGATCACTTTTCCAAATTCGAATCTGAAAAAAGACGTGAATTTAGAGCACATTTGAAGATAATTTAGAGTACATTTGGAGTGAATTTGGAGATGCCAATTTAGGCACTCTTCTATTATAAAAAGGGGCTCTTGTATGACATTCAAGACACATAAAAATCCTTAAAGGAGAAGAGAAAGTATTATTATTATCTTTCTTTAGGCTAAGTTTTTTAGTAGTAATAGAAATGTATTATCTAGTTTTTCTTCTATTTTTAGTCTTTTGTACTTTTGTTATGTATATAATTCATTTAGTTGAGGAGAAAAGGTGAATTTCTTGATGGATGAAGATAAATGGTTATAAAGGTGCATAATGTTCAAGTGTGTTGTATTATTATTTAAATTTTTTATTGAAACCCTTCTTGTTTTGTGGTGATTCTTGATTTATGTATCTCCAATGGCATAACAAATATTTAGGTTCATTTAGCTTATTCTATAGTTCTACCCCACCAATTGCTAATATAAAACCTTGATTTATTGTAGATAAATGTGTGCATAAATACTTGATCCCATAAATAAGTGTTGACATTAATACCCTTCTTATTTAGTGGCGATTCTTGAGTTTTGTATCACCAATGGCACAACAAATACTGGAGTTTATTTAGCTTGATGTACAGTTCTATCCCACTGACTGCTAATGTAGAACTTTGATTTATTATAGATAAAGGTATGTATAAATACTTGATCCCATAAATAAATACTGGTGTTAAGAGATAATTTGCAAACAGTAAGACAATATCATGATTACCTTCATATATGAGCTATTTGATAACATATTTCCATTGGAACCTTTATTATGTATGGATTCCAATAGTGGCATTTAAAAGACGTCGAATGAATAACTAATCATTCCTCCATCCAAAACTTAAAAGCGGATCCCTAATCCTCAATACTTTTATTATTTTAATTTCTTAGTTATAGCATAAAGTTTTTTTTATATTCTAAACTACATTCAGCCCATCTTTTAAGAAATATAAACTCGAAATTTTCAAACAACTTCCTTGTGGATCGACCTTAGACTGCTGAGAAATTTATTACTTTGCACCACGTGTACTTGGGTTTACAATCTTAAAGTTGTAGTAGAAAGTCTCAAGAATTTCTAACGTATTAGGAAAAGGTGAAGGTGTTACATAAGTACGAAAGAAAGGTTTAGGAATGGTTACGAACTTTGGATTCTCCTTAGGATGAATAGTCTTGTAAATAATTTTTCCATTTCGAAGAGTTTTGATAGGATTAGCCTCATTGATTGAATTTTCACCTGAAAAAGAAATATGACATTGAGTGGAAGGATTAGGTTGAGGTTGAGCAAAAAATTTACCTTTTTTCATGAGTACATAAACAGGTTGTCAATGTTGAAAGTGTGTTTTTGATCTCATTGATAGATTGTGAAGTCTAGTTATTGATGTTTATTTATGCATGCATAAATTCTTGCAAAGTGTCCTCAAGAGATTTTATATGTGGAGCAGGATAAGAAGCAAAGTTTGGTGGCTTTTGTGAATATAGCAGTTGGGCACAATTCTCATCTCACCAACTAAAATTGGGATGATTTCTCCATTGTAGATTGTAAGTTTCAGAATATGGAGAATGAAAAGGCTTTTTGAATGTATTCATGATATTTGCTTGTGTTGGAATATTTGGTCATTCGTCGATGGAGTGTCTCACAAGTTCACAATGATACAAACTTCTTCATTTTGCATAGATCTGATTTTATTTTTTTTTAAGTTCCATGGCCTCAACATTTCTTGTTAAACTAACAATGCTAGCATTTAGATCATCTTCTTGATTAAGGTAATATTTTTATTTATTACTATTAGTAAGATTAGATCTAATAGAACCTTCGCAAGATGGTCTAGATATTCTAAAGCTTCATCAGGTTCTTTATCAAGAAACTCACCATTACATATTATTTCAAGAAATTATTTTGTTTTAGGAGTTAAATCTTCATAAAAGAAACTAATTAAGCGCCATTTTTTCAAAATCATGATGTGGGCATGAATTCAACAAATCTTTAAATCTTTCCCAATATTGAAAGAAAGCTTCATTAGAATTTCGAGAAAAATTTAGGATTTGTCTTTTCAATATATTAATTTTATGAGTTGAAAAGAACTTTTTTAAAAGTACAGTTTGCATTTCTTGTCAAATGCCAACTGACCTAGGTTTTAAAGAGTTAAGTTTTTGTTTTATGTTTTAATGAAAAAGAAAATAATAAGAGCATAATAATCTCATTTGTACAAGTTTGATTTTCAAAAGTGGCGCATACTTCATCAAATTCTTTTAGATATAAGTAATGATTTTCAGAGTCTAAACCATGAAAATTAGAAAGTAAAGAGATCATACCTAACTTGAATCAAAAGTTATTTGTATTGAGAGGAAAAATGAAACAACAAGAAGAAGAATTTCGAAAAGGTTGCAAGTAATAACACATGGTACACAACTATTGATTCTCATTTTCATTCTAGACACTTTCATTTTCAATCATGGTTAAAGTGGGTCGAGGTGACTCAAACAAATTTTCAAATAAAGTTTCAGAATTATTTCTAACTAAACGATAAGAATTGTGATTACGATACTATATAAACATATAACCATAAAGAAAATAAACACACAATATTTACAAAGAAAAAATATTTATAAACTTGAATACTTACCTTGCCTTCCCAAGCAACGGTGCCAAAAACTGCTACAACTTTAAGCTTACAAACCTAAGTACAGGTTGTGTCAAGCAATAAATTTCTAAGGAGTTCGAGGTCAATCCACAAGAAATTTTTTGAAGTTCTCAAGTTTATATATTCTTAAAAGATGGGCTGAATGTGGTTTAGATTATAAAAAAATTATATTATAACTAAGAAATCAAAGTAAAAAAAGTATTGAAAATTAGGGATCCGCTCTTGAGTTTTGGATAGATAAATGATTATTTATTATTTTTACCTCTTATAAATATCACTATTAGAATCCATACATAATGAAGGTTCCAATAGAAAGATGTTATCAAATAACTCATGGATTAAGGTAATCATGATATTATCTTACTGTTTGTAAATTATCTTTTAACACTAATACTTGTTTAAGTGATCAAGTATTTATACACACATTTATCTACAACAAATCAAAATTTCATGTTACCAGTTGGTATAGTAGAACCGTACAATAAGCTAAATGAACCTAAGTATTTGTTGTGCGTGATATAAAAATCAAGAATTGTTATTAAACAATGAGGGTTTTAACGCTAATATTTATTTATAAGATTAAATATTTATGCATACTTTTGTCTATAACAAATCAAGGTCTCACATTAGCAGTCGGTGGAGTAGAACCATACAATAAGCTAAATAAATCCAAGTATTTATTATGTTATTGGTGATACATAAACTAAGAATCACCACAAAATAAGGAGGGTTTCAATCAAAAATTAAAATAATAATACAGCACACTTGAACATTATACACCTTTAAAACCGTTCTTCTTCCTCCATCAAGAGGTTCACCATTTCCCCTCAACTAAATGAAATTTAGAAAGATATAATAAATGCAGAAAAAACTAAAAATAAAAGAGAAACTAGAGAATGCATTTCTATTACTACTAAAAAACTTAGTCTAAAGAAAGACAACAATGAAACTTTCTTTCCCTCTCAAGGGTTTTTATGTATTTTGAATGCTATCCAAGAGCCCTTATTTATAGTAGACGGGTGCCTAAATTAGCATCTCCAAATTCATTCCAAATGTACTCCAAATTTACTTCAAATATGTTCTAAATTCACATGTCCTTTTCAGATTCGAACTTTGTCACATATTTTTTTCTCCATAAAATCAGCTAATTTTTGAAACATGTTCAACATGAAAGTTATGTATTTGCCTATTATTTCATTTTTCAACATGAATCATCTAAATCCAACTATTATGGAGAAAGTTATGCTTGATTTATAAAATATATCAGTATAGATAGATCATTTCCAATACACACACTTAGACGAATTTTCTGGTATAATCAAGGCTGAATTGGGTTTAGCTTCCAATAGTAAAGGCTGAATTTCCTGCTATATTCAACTGCACAAGTTTGGAAACATGTTTATTTTGAATTTAATGCAAACCCAACAATCACTTAAACTTAACAATCACTTTCAAAGTTCAAGTAATTTCTTGTATATATTTTTATCTACACATGATGGACTTAAGCAAAAATGGTCATTTTCTTCAATAAAATATTATTTTCAACTTGCTCACGAAATATTTTATCTTTTTTAGTTTTATTTTGGCTCTTTATGATCTATTTTTTATTCATTGATTCTCTAACACAAAACATTAATAAAACTATAATATTAACAATAACAAAATAAGGAAAGTATAAAGGACTTGATACAAAAATATGTCAAAATATGCACTTATCAAAACATCATCAAGTCCGCAATGTAATTTACTTCTCGACCTTCTAGTAATAGAGAGCGCTTATATTAGCGTAGAATTGCAGGCTATACAGAGAGACTCGTGCAATATTCTTAACCACTTAAGTATGCTCTAGCCTTCGTGTCTTGTTTATTTCTGTTTCTATTCCTATTTCTATCTTCATAGCATCCAAGTGCTCTGTTTGTCTTAATATAACATAATTTTGTAATGGAAGTTCTTACTGAGCATGGGGGAAAGCCGAAAATGTAAAGCGGATTGTGGCATCTGTTAGGACAAAACCCTCGTGTGTCTGTTGTTCTGGTTGGATATCTTTTGTTTTTCGAAGAATGATTGCAAATTCGAATCTTTGTTCTTCAGCGTTAAACAGCTTTAGGACCTCGGGCTTGCACTATGAGATGAGCAGTGCAGAGAGTGATTCTTGACCAAGGGCATCAAGGATTGGACAACGTCAGTAATTAAAGGTCTATAGTCTGCTTCGGTTTGTACGCACACTGCCGCGATTGCAGCCACCTGCAATTAGCGAAAGATATATTGATGAGTGGATCATGAACAAAATTACTAATGTGTATCCTTAATACCAGCAGTGATAATGCCAATTTTACTTGAATAAGTTCCTTCTTGGAGTACTGGCCCTCTAGAGCTGGATCAATCATTTCCATCACTTTATCTCTGTTTGTTAAACGTGGAAGGGCCTGAGAGTCATAATGAAATAACATGAATTAGAGGAACAAGAATGGACAAATTCACAAATTTGACAACTATGGGAGTCACCAAAATGTAAATTCCAATCATGCATAATAATGATTTGAGATTTAATATGAGCAGTAAATAGTTGTACATAATAGGGAATATTCAGAACTACACTTTCCTCTTGAAATCCATAAGAATGGGCAACTAAGACATTTCATGTATATTGACATAGATGACATGACAACTCTCTCTTGATGCTATAAATACACCAAGTTTATCACTCAACATAAGATGTATGCTTCACATTTGTTAGTCATTGATTAATTGTAGCAACTCAACATAAGATCTTATTGCACATTTAAGCATTAGATTGGGTTTTAGTGGGGATTATCCTCATATCTCTCAACTTTTCTTAGCTCTGATCCTTAGCTCAGACTATAGACTGATTTTGTTTGATGTAACTTTGCCCACAAATGGATCAGTGGTTATTCTTGTGGACTATGGTTTCTGTTCATAGGATGCTTCTTTTGAGAAGATTATTACACCGTGTCAAGATATCAAATATCAACTTACCATTATATAATCTCAATGACAAAAGGACCGATAGAATGAAAACATTTGATTCATGTAAATGACTCGTTTCTTAATAATATGTAAGCAAATTTCCTTTGAGAGGTGATAGATCATGAATACTGACCCAAGAAACCAGGACATGCTCCCCAGGAGGCCGAGTGGTATCAATGGGTACACGACCCGTCAAAAGCTCCAAAAGAATCACACCATAACTGTATACATCTGATTTTGTTGTAAGCTTTCCTGTCGATGCATACCTGTATTCCAACATTTTGAACATGTTAGAGAACTATCAAAACATTGAAATAGATAGATTCTCCAATATTAAGAAGCCTTCGGAGGAATTCCTTAAAAATTTCTGAGGAGAAACCAGATTGTTGCTGAAAATAATACTACACATCAGGAGCAGGAAAAACTTAAATATATTAGGATCACTGGTCCTGTTTGCTTGCCTGTGTGATTCTGTGCAATGTAGAGCGCATTGAGTGAATAGAATTGCATAAGGCTATTACAACAATTATGATAACTCACTCGGGGGCCAAATATCCAGTTGTTCCTAAAACTCGTGTTGAGATTAGACCATTGAGTTTGTCTGAGCCAATTTTGGCCAACCCGAAACCAGACAGGCTGGCTCTAAAGTTCTGATCTAAGAGAATGTTGCTGCATTTGAAATTGCGGTGGATGATAGATGGGGTCATGTGCTCGTGGAGGTATTCCAAGGCTCTGGCACAATCGAGGGCTATCTTCAACCGAATCCCCCAATTCAATGTCCCACATTGGTTGTGAGGAGGATGGAGATGCGTCTGAAGAGAACCATTTGGCGTGTACTCAAATACAAGTAATCTATGGTGTTGATCTGCGCAGTAGCCCAAGAGTTCAGATATATAGGGAGAACGCAACCGGCTCAATAGATCTACCTGCCCCAGTTAGAAAATTGAAGTTGAGATGAGCTGAAATTACCAAAATCTTGATACATTGTAGTTTCATGAAGATGTGAATCACGTAGTAAGAGAAAAAGAAAGAAAACAGCATTCAGCATTTCATTATATGCATAACCCTATCACGTTTTGTTTATTAAAATACACTGCCTTCTGTAGAAGGTTTAACAACAAACAATGCTGTGAAACATAAAATGTCTAGTTAACCCACCGGGCAATATAACATTGAATAAGTACCATACTTAATACTCTATCCGTACTAAATTTATTGCTATTAATTTCTATTTTTCTTTTAGAGCATCTTAAAATAAGATTTAATTTTTTAACTTGAATTAATTTTTCTCAAAAGTATCAAATCACTAACTCTTCATTATTATTTTTACTTTTGCGAAAAATATTACAAAATTTTTATTTTTTTAATTTCCATCTAAAATTTTATATCAAGATCAATTTTGAGAGAGAATTTTGAAACAAAGGATATCTAAAATACGATTTTTTTTATGGTTTAAATTTGTCTACAAAAGTTTTTTTTTATTTAATTCATAGCAAAATAAAATCATCTATGGAAAAGAATGAACGGAGCCTGAGCAAAGTACTGAAATTATTTAAAACCACTCTAAAATTAGATAATCGAGGAGTACAGCGATGCATTATTCACGTATTTACCATAATAAACTAAAACTACTCAACTTTATTTAATCACATATAATTAACCTACTTAAAGTTTTAAACTACTGCAAGCCTGTTCTTTGACGTAGATATGTTCTTCTTTAACTTCAGCAACCAATGATTGATAAAATAGTAAAAATAAATATGCAGTATCACGGAAAATTCACATTTAAACTGAGTGTTTATAAATTAAATTGTGAGAATGATACTGCAATAATAATTGAATTCACATTATTAGGTAATAGGATTACAGATTACAATAGGTCGAATTAGTCAAAATTTGAGACCCACCATGTCAAGAATTTTAAGGATTTGGATCCAAAGAGTTGGAGTCAATAAACTCATTTTATAATTTTAGAAGATATTGAAAATATATTTTTTAAAAAACAATGTCACCGAAACTTTTTAAACACAATGTATTTTTAAAAATAATATCATATAAGTATATATATAAGAAATTAAAATATACATAAAAAATTCAATGGAACAAGTTCGGAGCATGATGAGTTTGAAAATAAAAATTTAAAACCTGCTTCATATCTATTTATAATTTTAAAAGTCCTTCTTAAATCGTGACTTCAAATTGTAATCATTTAATGTGAAACATCTTTCCTATCTTATAATGAGCATAATGATCATATATATGTATGTGATTTCAATCATTAAGTATTAGATAAAATATGTAATATTAAATTACTCGTAAAGTTTAATTTAAATTATCAAATTGTAAATAGTTATTTTATCAAAATTTAATTATAGGTCACTAAACCGTAAAAATGAATAAGCATTTGCAATTAGATAGACTGTTCCTAAAGCCATTATTTTTTTGTTTAAGAGGAACGACTTAAGTTAAATTGCCCAAAAGTGTGGGAATGTCAAAAATAAATTAATAAATTAAGCATGTCACCTTTTGGCATTTTGTATGAAGTAGAATTCATGAATGGACCAAGCAGAGTGTACCCAGTCCATCCATCAATACTCGCGTGGGTTGTTTTTTATGTTATTCTTACAATTCAATGGCCCAACAACGGACTTACCAGAAATGATAGAGAAAAGTCAAAACTACTAAATAAAATCACCAATTGATAAATATTAACATAAATATATAATAACATAGTGAATTTCTTGAAAACCTTATAGGATTAATAGAGATAAATGTGCACTGCATCCAAATTAAATAATAGACAAATAAATTTACACTTGTCATACATATATATATATATATAATAGATTGTGTTTGGGTGCATCTAAATCGTGTAATCTTTAAATTTCTCTTTCCTCCCATTATCCTATTAAGTTATTGTTTACTTTTTTTTCTTTTCCTTTTTATTTATTTATTTATTATTTTTTGTTTTGGAGCAGGACGAAGAACAATTGGATGAAGTCCTAGTCATGGTAATTCCAATATTGAATAAAAATAATTAATTCCTTTGGTAGTAGAACAGATTGTGATTACGAGGCTAGCATGAAATATACGTTTAAGTTCAAAATAAACTAATATAGTTATATCATTTATTAGATGTTCGGAGAATTTAAAATTTTAGCTCGTAGTTGCCATGTTATTTTAAAATAAATTCAGCAATGATATCTTTTTAGACAATTGAAAAAATTTAAAACTATCAAAATTCTCAAATTACATTCAAAAATAAGATCAATGAAGTTTTTCAAACAATTGAAAAAAATTAAGGTCGATATTGTGATATAGAATGTAAAATTAAAAGATCTCTAATATTACATTTGCAATAATTTTGGATTTATTTAACAATTACAAGCTCATAAATTCGTATATTAGTAACAAATAAATTATTAAAATTTGTAATATATAAAACAATTGATTAACTTTGATTGACATAACCACGCACAAAGGTTAGTCCAAATTACTTCTTCCTAAATCAAATTGATGTTATAAACACTGAAACAAACATGTTCATGTAATTTGGTGATCAATCCAATCTATCAAAATTTGAACCCAATTTTTATTTTCAAAATTTGGCTCATTATTATCAATTTTTATATCCGTAATCATGTCCTATTTGATTCTAATCCTCTCTAAATAAGATTCATGTGTTTTTATTTATTGTGAAACTTATATATTTATGCTACCACTCTCACTCGCCGATTATCAAAGAAATCAATTATTTCCAGTCAATGTTCCTAATTAACATTCTTGGGGTTTGATGTAGCAGTTTTTAACCTGCTCCGACGAAACAGAGGAAAATGAGATGAAAAAACACAAGGAAAAGAAAAGAAAATAAAGAAGAAAAGGGAAAGGAAAAAGGAATAAAAGTGGTATATAATTGCGATGTGGCTATTTACATTAGGAAAAAGAAAAAAATAAATAATAAGAGGGATATTAACTGTAGACTTTTTTGAGTTGTAAACTGCAATATAATGAATACAATAATGTTTGGACTAAAATTATACAATGTCCTAAATTATGGGACAAAAATTGACAGTTTTTCCAATGTTGTCACATGATGATATTGTTTTATTTGCTTTGGTACAAATTCTAAGGTCCCAATCTTTTTCAGGAAGCAAGCTAAAGATAGAGCAGATAACACAATGAAGAAGAAAAACCAAACTAAATGTGGAAATTAATTGAGTAATGTGTGTAGCCACAAAAAATGAAAAGAAAAGAAAAGAAGGGACTAATTAACCAACCTCCAAGCGGAAAGCACGTTCGCCATACCTCCCATGTGTGCGCAACATCTTAATGGCTGCCGCAGTGCCATCCCTCAACACCCCTCTGTACACTACATCCGACGCCCCATTTCCTATTTTATTCGTTTCACTAAATTTATTAGTGGCCATCTCCATCTCCTTCAAACTAAATACTTGGACTTGGACCCCTCTCAGTTTAGGCTGCGGTGTGCCCCCAAGACTACTTCCATACAGGCAGCCGCCATCTGTCCACATACATACTCCTCTTATAATTATTATCAAACAGGATCATGATTAGCACATACTCTAAAAACACGCATGCAATTAAATTTGCTAGTACTTATCTAATTTGATTGAACAATGGAATTTTTTTAAGTTAAAATTGAAAAAGTAGAGTTTTTAGTATGTTTATAAAATTTCATTAAAAGTAGTTCTTGAAATTTAAGTAGTGACACATCACTAGTTTAAGTTCACTATTTTTAAAAGAAGAATTTTCATTTTAGAAAATAAATAAAATATAAGTCATAAATTTGGGACAAGGGGAATAATAAAATAATAATTACCTGAACTAGAATTGAAGTTTATGGTGCTATGAGCAATGAACATGCAATTGCTGTTGTTGATGATACTTTTCCTTGTGGCAACACTAGTGGTGGTGTTGCCTCTGGAGAATTGCACGCGACGGAGCATCAATGTCAATAAGAGTATTGCAAGGAGCAAGATTACAATGATGATGGGTATGACTAGTATAAGAAGGGAAGAAGATGGGATAATTTCATGGTGGTGCCCATGGGATTGAGGTATGTGGTCTAACTGATGGTTGCGTTGGATTTGATTCTTGGAAGGAGGAGAAGCAGTGGTGTGGTTTCCCATCAGCAGCACAAACACAAGCACAAGAATTGAGAGAGAGAGAGATTAGTACTAAAGCTATGTATGCTTGCACTCTTGTTTCCTTATGTAGCTAGGATGTCTGGCTATGTGAATGGGCACTTCGTGAGTGGATTTGTGCTGTCTTTTTTGCCTTGTGGGAGTAAAGGCCACATGACTCTCGCCCACTCTATTCTTTCTGGATATATATCTCGTGAGCAATTAAAGTTTTTGTACTTCATTCTGTCTCCTCTTTTGTATCATGCAAGGTCTGGTCTTTGTCTTCCCATTGGAAAACTTTGGAAGTTATTGCCATACGTTTCTTGTCGGCACTTTCAATAATTGGTTAGTACTATTCTTCTCCCACATACATTTTATCTCCTAAGATTTCGTGAAAACTTTTTAGGCGATATATTGATGTGAAAGGAGACCACACAGGATAGTATTTTTGAGATATTAACTACTTAGGAGATTATTAATGGGGTGAATTGGCAATAAATCCCAAAGACAACTTCCTTTAAAAATTTGGCCTCACTCATCAGAACTTTTTCTACATTTCCTAGTATAGGAAATTAAAGAGTATATTAATAATAAAAGTGAATTGATATTACCTTTTCACTGCGAATGATTCTCGATTCATATTTAGAGTATAAACTCGTTTATAAGCCTTCACCCCAAATTCTACAAATGAATATATGTTTTTGCTTCAATGAATTGCTACTAGAGCAATTATTGTATTGCACACATCTTAAACTCTTGGAGTAATTCTTTTTGGTGATACTCCAAAAGAAACATAGAGAAAATATAAGGAGAGAGGGTGTATTCTATTTGGAAAACTACTCATAATGATTGTGACCACTCAAGTTGAAAGAAAAGGTTTATCTCTATTTTGATCATAATTGGAGTATAATTAGAATAGGTACAAAATAAACCATCAGGATTGCCACTTATCTCAAATATTGATGCAATCTTAATGCATCAATATCTCCCACTCGTTCATATTTGAATCGACTCATTCGAATCACATCCTCATAATTTCGTCTCATGTCCCTTCTTTCATATAGGAATAAGGAGTGCGACCAAGCTAGAAAAGAAAAAAGTGAGGAGAGTAATATTAAATTATCACTAAATTAACATAATCCTACAACTCAAAACTCACTAACATCTCTGATTCCTTGAAATATAATAAGTAGAGCGTATCTGGAAATATAATAAGTAGAGCATGTCTCACTATTTCAACTATGCATTTATGTGCATGACTATATCAAATACTTTTTAACTTAGTTGGTCGGTCTATGAGTCATACAACATAAATGTGTCACCAACTTAGTTATTCCTCGGTTCTCATGCCAATCAGTTTGGTTTTGACAGGTTTTTTAGTCATGCTCCGACATACCAGATTAATCGTGGTCATTGGATATATGTTAAAGTAGCGTCATTAAACCTATACTTCATGATATGGTCCGGATCCCAAAGGTTACTGAGAAACATAATAAGGGATTACACAGTAATGATGCAGTGATCCTACACAACAAAAATTTTAAAAATTTAAAACAACACATCCAAAACCCTTTCGCGATTGATAAAATTATACGTTCTAATACCTTGTGTCAGAAAATTTTAGAAACTTGCATTCTAATACCTTGTGTCAAATTTTTTTAGAAATTTTACTTGAATTGTTGTCCAGCTGATGTAGGGATTGAAACAATTCAAATTGTTATCCCACCACTAATAAATCTCTATGTTCTTTCAATTCAAACCCTTTTTATTGAAATTGATTCGTTTCTAAAATCCCAATTGTTATTCCTTTAATAGCATTCATACCTTAAAACTTAACTCTATGCTAGTTGTTTTTCAGTTCGATCGTTCTAAAGTAAAATGACTTTTTTTTGAACAAACACATACAAAATTATATGAATAGGTGTTTGATTTTAATTTTTAATTCAACCCTTAAAAAAAGAAACTAAAAATCAATCGGGTGGAAGATTAAATGACCGAATTGAAAACGAATATGGATGGACAGATTTGGGTGTTTTGAGAGAAGGAAAACAGATTTTTCTTATCTGCTGCAAAACCAATTGAAAAGCACACCAAGAAACCAATTGCAGGTCACGTTTTGAAGGTGTTAAAAGGAAGAGGAAAACTGTTTGTTTGTTTGTTTTTTTTTAAGAAAAACAAAAGCAACCTGCCGACATTTTTTGAATGAAAGGGTGAAAACACTTTTCTCATCACAAATTTTCTGCTGCCTTTCTTTCTTTGAAAAAAAAGAAAATGTGTGTTGTTCAGGAGGAAATTGTTCTCTAAAACTAACTGTGCAAATTGATCAGCCTCAGTTTTCTAAGAAAAAACGAAACCAATTACTCCTAGATTTCTGTTGTAAATTTCCAAAAAACGTGAAGTTGGCAGTAGTAATTTACAGTCCTATTCACCTCAAAACCCTGTCATTGGAGGATGATGTGGATTACTTAGTTACTGAGGTGTGTCAACTACGCCTCACCATGTGTCCACTGATTCATTGCTCCTGAAGTTATGTTCCCTATTTGCAGTACAAACAGATAATTATGAGAGCCCAATATTATTTTAGGGAAGTCCCTTCGATACATAAGTCAATAAATATTCAAGGGAATAATAAGTAATAATTCAAAGTAGGAAATTAGAGTGTGTACCTTGTAAGTATGGAGAAAGGGACAATTTATATCTGTTCATTTTAGAACATGGATCTCATGAATCTTTGATATAATATAAGCCTCATGGGCCTGGTTGCCTTATCTGGTAAATGTTTGATGTCTTTGGGCTACTTGGACCTCTTATGTGACTTGAGCCTTCAACTAGTCTCGGAATCATAATTAATTATCTATTAAGCAAAAGTAATAAATAAAATTAAATAAAATTTTCATATCCATCATACAATCCTCCAACTGTTGAGCACAAGTAACTGGCTGAAAGTTAGAGTCCTCTCTTAAAGCAGGAGTGTGTTCTTTGTATATTTAAGAAGGAGAGAAGCCCTTTGCCTCACTTCAACATGGGAGCTTCTCAGACTTTATATTCTAAGTCAGGAATTCCAAAGGCACGTATTCTCTCTCAAAGTTTTAGTTTTGAACTTCTTTCCTTTTTTTCTTCTATTTATTTAAAAGTCATGTTCGGGAGAATAGGTCCAAATTTGCGTCCGATTAGAAGTAACATAGACAGGGGTATGTTAGGTAGGGAACACATGGAGTTTAATCATGACGGGGATGAGGAAGCATCACACGATCGAGGCAGGGTGCCTCGAGCGTGCCCAGCCAAGGCTCGACTGCCTTGGATGGGGCCTTCCTATCAAGTTGAAGTGCGAGTCACCTCGATCATGCCTAGTTGAGTCACCCTCGCCTCGATTGGGCCTTCCTTCTCTGACCAAGGTGAGGGCACTTCAATTATACCCCCGGTCGAGGCATCAGTGCCTCGACCAGCTCTTTGTTTCGACCGAGGCCTTGCTTTGGTCGGTTTGCTTTGACCTGACCAAAATTTCCACACTTTGTCAGAGTTTTTTGAGCCTTGATGGGGTCCTTTTCAGGCTCTGGGAGTAGTTTCTCTTGGTGCATGGGTTTTATGGGTCGTGTTTTCTTCAGTGCGATTCAGCCTGCCTCTTTTTGCTTTCTGCCTTTTTTAGTAAATAACTTAGGCAAAAGATTAATTTCTACATATCTCCTAATTTAAGAGATGTACTTCTGGGATCAGCCGAGTGTCCGTTTGATTCGTTAAAGTATGAGGAGTTCAAAGGTCAAAATGGTATTATAGGTTTATCTAAGGACCGTGGTAGTGATGAGGGTCCTAACGAAGATGGATAGGACGAGTTTGGTCTCGATGATACATCTGAGTCAGGAGGATCCCTCTACTTGTGGTTTAGCGGCCGGGAGCTGTAGAGTGGTGAAGCCTAACTCTTTAGATAGTGTGGTGTCAAGAGGCAATCTGATCTCACTTTAGTGGAGATTAGATTTACCATTTTGTTTTAAGTTCCTTGCTCCTTCTTCTGGGTAGAGGCTTAGGGAGCCTCCTAAAGGGTGTTTTACTATTTATACGTCTAGTTTTACTTGTGGATTCTCGCTTTCTCCTCCTCCTCTCTTAGTATAGATTATGCGTGCCTATGACCTTTGTGTGGGTTAGTTTACTCCTAACTCTTACACTTACTTTGAGGGGTTTCGACATCGTCTAGGGGAATTAGGCCTTCTGTGACCTTGAGAAGTTTCCTTTCTCTTTTCATTATGAGGAGAGTGATAGGGGAGTCTTTCTATCACTTCTTTCCCCAACATGGGTGTAGGTTCTTATAGGGAGTTACTTCTTCCTGAGGTCCTTGGAAGGAGATGTTCTTTGATGTTATAAACAATGGTTGGCGGTTTCCCCACGAGTGGAATAACTCTTTTTCTACCTTTTTTATTCTTCGAAGCTTGTGCAATGATTATACAGAGCGCTGTATGGCTATGGGACTATTTGATCAGCTTTTTTATGTTAGACGTTTGTTTTCTGCGTGTATCTGAGTCTTTCATATTACTTAGCATATCTTGGTTATTTATATTTATCTTTAATGCATTACTTTCTTTTCTCCAGGTAGAGAGTTAGATGTTGCAGCCATCAGATCACACAAGATGAAGACCTGAGAGGCCAGGGATGGCTCAAGCAGACCTCCATCTAGGAGGAGCAGGTATGAGTGGCACTCCTTTCCCAAATGCATTGGAGGTAAGCCCAGGTCTTCTTCTCATCCAGCTGAGTGGGTCAGCAACAACTATTCGTCGAGGCTCCCTCTCGCCCCTACTATAAACAAGAGATTGAGAAGAGACATAGATGACTTCCTGCCCAGGGAGAGTTCTGGATCCAGCATATTCTCTCCTGGCATCAATCATCAAGAGGGGATCCAATTACAATGGGACACCTCTGATATGCCATTTGGCTGGAGCAGGACCAGGAACATCATTTGTGAGGATGATCTCCGTAGGCTCAGTCAGCTGCATTTCTCTAGCATGGATGCTCTATTGGTGGGAGAGCTAGCTAGGGCAAGCAATTTTGCTTAGCTTTTGCCTTTACTTAGTATATGCTTCATTTTTTACACTTTTTGCTAAGCTTTGACCATATACACAGTAGTTGGTCACCACATTGCTAGCCTGGAGGAGGCGATAGAGCATTCTGAGGTTGCAGTGAAGAAGAGCGTAGAGGAGGTTGCTTGCCATGAGAGGAAGATGGCCGAGAGATTCATATAATATCAGGATGGGCTGTGTTTGCTTGCCAGCAAGGATGAGGCTGCTATTGAGGCCTTTGATAGGGGTGATCATAAAAATTCAAAAACTGCCTGTAACAACTGCAATAAACTATTTTAACTAAATTACTACATAAACCGCAATTTAAAAATTTAATTAAAACCGCACTGTCTTATATAGTTTGGTGGCATTTGGAGTTTGAATAAACTGAACTGCACCGCCTATATGTATATTAAATTTATTAATAATGAATACTAGTTTTAGTTTTAACAATTAACTTGTTGTAATATTTATTTAAATTTCATAAAATTAACTCTTTATGTGGTGTTGGGTAGGAATTTGAGGCCAAAGGTCTCAAGTTCGAATCCCCTGCACTACTCGGTCTTTATCCATGGCACCGAACTTGCCTAGTGTGGCTTATCCTTTTGTGTGATTTGCGGGCTATTGCATGAAAGCGGGGTTTACTCAGTGCACACTTTCGGGTAGTGGTTGCGGGTTCCTCATCATTAAAAAAAAATATCATAAAGTTTCTTTATTTTTCATTTATCTCAAATTGTGATGCAAGGAGCATGCATGTTTAATTTCAATATTAAAAAGTTTAGCATTTTCTTTTTCGTTTAGAAGTACCGATTTATTTATTTTTTTGAAGATTTTTTTCTACTTACTTTGTCTTTGTTTACTTTTCCTTTATTGTTTTATGGCATATGAATGAGTCAATTTTTCTTTACAAGAATTAGAAGATGAAGAAAATAAGTATTTTTTTTGTGTACATACTCAAAATTATTTATGTTAATGATATTTATATATTCAAATAATTTTTTTCTATTTGCATTTTGAAATATTGAAAATTTTTGTTTTATTTTCTCTACCATACCAATTATAGTTTATATAATATAAATGAAACTAAACGAGTAAGTAGAATATATAAAATGAATTAAAATTTATGCACAACGATGTATCTATTTGTTAGTATTAAAAAAAATTGCTATTATTTTCAAGATGAAGACTATACTGTTATTTTCATGCTAAAGTGATTTTTTCTATTAATATCTTAACTTTTTTTAGCATAATCATTTCACTTTATTGGTAAAAAATGGTCAAACCATCTACAACTGCCCAAACCGCACTTTTCATTTTTCTTAACAAAACCACAATTTAAAATTAATTTTTAGCAAAAAAATGCACAGGGCAATTCGATTTAAAATTAGTGAAAAAAATTACAAAATGCATCGTGATCACTCCTAACCTTTGATGAGGTTGTACTAGAGTATGTTGCCATAATATATATGCCGGACTATACGTGATTGTCGATGTATCATGAGGGAGTCCGATTGCTTCCTTGAGGAGGATGTGATGTTGCTCGATCCTGAAGTATCAGATGATGAAGGAGTTGCAGCTCTACAGGACATCCCAAAGGCTCTAGCTACGATTGAGGACCCTCATGGCGAGCTGATAGGAGACAGAGCCCCCCAGGATGATGCTGCTTAAAGCCTCTAACTTTTCTTTCTTCCCCCATATGTTTAGGGGCTTTGCTTTAGATTTTCTAGACATTTGTTAATGATTTCATTTACTTCTTGCACATGAGATGTTTTTATTTACCTAAGTATGGAATGCACATTTACTTCTACTACCACTATTTTCTGCTATATGATATGAATAGTTAAGACTTTCTGTCCCTTGTATTTTATCTCGCTATTCGTATGTGTTATAATTTCTATGAGATAATGTCGCCTTCGAAGGCATTATGCTAACTTGAGATAATGTTACATCTCTGTAGACAACCTTGGTGAGGTGCCCAGGTTGGCATTGAGCTAATGCTTAGGGGACTATATGCCTGGGATGGTGTAGATGTATTGCTTATTGGTCTGTGTGCCTAAGATAGCACAAAGCCATTACTTACGGGTTTGTATGCCTGGGATGGCATAGGGCCATCTCTTTTAGGACTGTCACGTGCCCGAGATGTGTGCAGAGCCATTACTTATGAGACTATCAGGTGCTAGAATGTGCGCAGAGCCATCGCTTACGTGTCTATGTGTATTATTGCCTTATTGTTGGTTCATCAGTTTCTTAGTCTGAGCATACCAAGTTTCTCATATGCGCAATTTAAACATTTGATGTATTGAAGTAGCAATGTATGGAGCAATAGACTTAGCTAAATAATTTCATAATTAATGCAAAATATAAATCTTCCACAAATAGGGAGTCCTAAGAAAAATAAACATAAACACTAAAAGTAAATTGTTTGGATAACACACAGGCTAGAAATTGCCTAAACAGCTCCAAGGCTATGGAATCAGTAAAGGACTTAAATAAGATTTCACGAGAATCAAGTGGCGGAAAGGGGCGCATGTGTCTTTAGGGCTCGCTACTAACACCTGGACCATTTGCTTTCTTCTGTGTGGTAACATAACACTGCCTGGCAGCACATATATCTCCTTCCACTTGCCCCACTCCATTGGCCATTGGAAATTTGTCCTTCATGTGTATAGTGGAAGCAATCGCTCTGAATTGGTTCATGCTGGGTCTTCCCAATATCATATTGCATACTAAATGATAGGCTCATAAAGTGTGACATTATCGACACCTCCATGAGAATAATTGCACATGCTTTTGCCTTATAATGGATACAATTGTGACTTATTTTGTATATATATATGTGTAGAGACTAAGAATGAAGAATGAAGTGAAAATATGGTGAAAAAGACTAAAATTGGAGAAAAATGATCTCACATTGCAACACCAAGAAAGTGGCGTTGCGGTGCCAGCATGAAAATTCAGACAGTGAAGTTGAAGTTTGGTCGTGTCGTGACACCCCCAAAGTGGCAATGCTGTGCCAGAAGGATAAAACCTCACATTATGACACCCCTGGGGTCAAGCCGTGATGCGAGGGTTGGAAAATTGGTAGTGAACAATCATTCTTGAAGCATCGCGACACCACCAGGCCATGGCGTGGCACCTGAGGAATAGAGCATTTGGGGTCGTAGTGCCTAATCTTCGCACGCAGCATGAGTGGTCTAGAGTTGAAAAAGAATATCTATGGATTTTGAGGGACAACTGGCAATATAAGGCATATCATGGAATGTTTATTGTTACACACCACTACACCCTCACACACCATGTGACACTCTATTAGATACACTATACACACATAATTACATCAAACAAAATGAGAGACACACATATTCTTATATATAATTTCTTGAACAACACATATCATTCATTATATACACACTTTATACCTAAATTCTCACACACATTTCCTCTCCACCCATAACACATATTTCTCCATATTTCTTCACACATTACACCAAGAACACACACACCTATTACCGAGGAGGTTGGGATTTGAAGATAAGAAGAGGAGGAGCTTCATTAGGCATTGAAGATTTTGAAGAAAAAGTGAATAATCACTTTGTGGTTGTAATTTTCTTCTTTAATTTCTTCTTTTATTTTGCTTAATTTCGAGAAATTTGTAAGAATCATGATATTAGGAAACACTTGGTGTTTGCTTAATTTTAATATGACTAAACTACTTTTATCATGGCTTTGAAAGCCATCTTAATGGAGTTATAAGTTGATGTTTATATTGTGATTGGAATGTTGTTTTTATTGTAATGAGCATATATTATGTGTTTAATGCTTTTTAAGGCTTGACTAATTTCAAGTTGATTTTAATTATTGTAATTAAGACCAAAAGGTGAGGTTGTAACAATGGGAGAGGTAGTATATACCACAAACGAACCCCTATAAAGATATAGGCATAAGTATGTGCGGTAGTTGTTTTAATAGCCAATCCTCACACTACTCACTTGACCAATGTGATTCATGCATTACATGCTACTTATATGCTAATTTGTATTAACATTTACATATCATCTTATGTAGCATTCTTAATCGTTAGACCTCTAATGCTATCACATGATATTAGTGGTTGAGATCTTATAACCTAATTAAAAAATTCAATATTTAGATAAGAGAAAGAATAGATTGATCAATCTATTATATATTCATAGGTTATATGTTATAATTTTAGAAGTAATTAAAGGTATTACTAGTAAGCTAATATGTTTCGATTCAACTAGATCAAGGTGTTTTAAAATTATACATCCATAAACTAATAATACTTAGGATATTAAACATGATGTAATTTGATTTAAGTGTCATATTTCAAGGTCCATATATGCATATGATTTTAGAAATAAAAACTAGATAATTGTTTCTCAGAATCGGATGTCAATTGATTTAAAGATCGAATCAACGGTTAAGAAATTATGGTAAATTTATTATCCAATTGTACAAAAATTAAAATAGGTTGTAAATAAAGGAATAAATGCTGAGAAACACCAGATTAGAGTTGTGTAAGTTGTGTATAATATCAGATTCAAACTACCATTTGCCACCTCAAGCTTTGCCACCTCATGCTTTCTTATTAAGCATAAGCTAACATCTCAAGCTAACACCTCAAACCCTTCATCTTTAAGCCACTACCAGACCCTCATTTCAGATATTAACAGCTTTCAAAAACACATCTTAAGGTCTCTAAGTGCTCCAAATTGATTCCAAGTTGAAATAAAAGCAAGAAAAGCAAAGGAGAAGTGATTACCATCAAGTTTAACCTCAAAATCTGCATAGGTAACACTTATCTATGATTTTGCCTTTGGTTTTCAGATTATTCTGAATGGGTTTATTGTTTATTAAGCTTTTAATATCTCTTATAAATTGTTAGGAATTTTTTATTTAGACTTTGGTGTACAAAGAAAGGGTTTTTGATGACAAACACTTAATAGAAAATACTTGTGGCAGAAACTGTCACCTTACTATTTTCTTGTGTTTTAGGCTTCAAACGTATATGGTAGGCTGAATAAAACCTATAATTATTACCATTTACATGTCCATATATGAGTTAAGAGTATTGGAATGAATTTGGATCGGTTAGAAATTGAAATAGGGCATGATACTGGAGAAGCACTTAAACTGCTAAAGTAGCAAAATCAGTTTTGGTGTGCTGTGAAAGAGACTAAATTAGGGGAGCTAAATCCATGTGTTTTGGTAAGAATATGACTTGGTTGTCTCTTTTTATATGTTATATAACTGTGCTAAAAATTCGAGAGTGATTGAATATACTTAAGGGTGCCAAAACCATTGATGTCATGAAGTACGCAAAACTATCATAGTAGGAAAAATCTATTTCAGTATGCTATGAATGGAGCTGTACTTGGGAAGTTATATCCATTCATTTTAGCCATTATATGATATGTTTACATTAATTTTTATGTTATTTAGGTGTGATAAAAATTAGGGAGTGAATGATTATGTCTAAGGGTGTCAAAATCATCATGCAAATTAATATGGCAGCAAGAAATTGTGAAGTTGTGAATCTGTCCCATTTGGTTCATTAATATGTTCCAGCATAGATGTGGGGCATTTGATCCCTAACATTTAGAGAGATGTTATAATATTTATAATACATCAATTAAGTGAGGTTAGTATTCATTTAAGATGTGGAACAAAGGTTCATAAAAGGTTGTATTTGGTTATAGTTTCTAAGTGGTAAGGTTGTTTAATTAAATTGAGATTCAAGAACTTTATACTACATTAGGTATAATAAACTTGTTAATTGAGGATGGTGATTGATATCTTATATTTTTACAGATTGTTTCACATCTAGGATTGGAGAAACCTAGAAGTAACACACAACCGATCAAAGGTAAGTGAAAATCCATTTGCAATTACAATGCATGGGCATAGTATTTCTTGCCTTATCTATATCAAATGTGATCTTTGTATCTTGATGAGTTTATTATGAGTGTTATAAATATCTTATAGTGCATAAGTTGCTTGGATGATGGAACATGGGATCCGTTGTGTATTATATGCATGATATTATTTTTAGAAATAAAATATTTTAGTTGGCCACTACTAGTGTACCGAGGCCTGTGTGGCTTATTTATATGATATTTTGGGAAGCCACGAGTATTACTTCTTAGAGGATCATAAGGGTGGACAGTGGGTGTGCCTCTGGTGGTCACAAGAGGGTGGACCACTTGACTGTGCCCTTATCGACGCGGCTGGTGGGAAGACTTCTGGAGGATCACAAGGGAAGACAAGGGGTGGATCTCTGGTAATCCCAAGAGATGGCCCCCGGACTGTGTCGATCTGTTTTTAGCCATGTGATTATTGATATTATTGAGAGCTCTATCCGGTACATAGTAGGTGGGCCAAGGGCCCAATGATGGAAAATAACTTTGAATGAACTATTTTTGATGCATGAGTTTACATTTTTGTCATGATCTCATAGAAATGCATTGCATATGTATTAGATTATCCATTCACCATGCATGATTTTCACTTACTCAACATCAGCTTACGTAGTTCATGCATTGTAGGTAAGCATAGTGATACCTGTATTGTGTTGTGGGCATATTCTAATTTTTACAATCATTATTATTGTGTAAATTATTGTCTATATATAAAAGGTTACAAGATGCAAAATGTCCTTACTTCTTCCAAAAGTATAGGCTATTATTTTGATTTTTGAGTCTATTGTATTATAACTTTGGGATGTCATGTCGTATATAACTCTTGAAATTTTATAGTAAATAAGTTTGAGAATAGCATGACTGTGATGGGTGTTGTGTGTTTTTTTATATAAATGGTTATTTTTCTATATATAGGGTTATATGTAAGAAAATACTTTTATTATTTTTCAAAATGCTATAATTAACAAAAAAATTATATATACACACATGTACACATATGTGCTACCTTATCAAAATTATTGTTATATCAATATCTATATTTCGTGTTTGGGGGGTGTTACAGTTATATGTGCAGAAATTGAAATCTAGTGGAATTCACAAAGCTTAAGGCACTTTTAGTAAGATGGCCGCAACTAGAGATGGCGTTGGTAGCCCACTAGGGGTAGTTTGGTCCAACTCGAGAGAGAGAGAGCATCAATTACATTAGGAAGAACCGCTATCACACAACCTATATCATTCTAAATGATAATTGAGCTAGGTTTAGAACCACATAGGATGGCTAACGAATGCCTCACTCTCTTTAGTATTAAATTTAATCCATCAATCTCCTTTAGTTTAAGTTGCTTTTGTTAAATTTGGTAGTTGGTCATATTAATTCAATCACCATTATAATCGTTTGGTTAAATATAGCATAAGTAATCTATATTTGGTACTTACACATATACTCCCTGGGGATACAATACTCTACTCACTCTTTATTAATTGTTGACACCATGTACTTGCAGTTTTGTTACCACCGTTTTGAAGTCACCAAGTTTTTGGCGCCGTTGCTGAGGAGTATGTCTTGTGTAATGTCGAAGTTGATTGTCTAATTATAGTTTGACTATTTTATTTGCTTTATTTTTGATTCATTGCTTTTGTTTTTGTTTTCTTTGTTTTATTCTCCTTATTTAAGCTACTTTGAGAGTTCTTTTTTTTCATTATAGGTGTTATTGGTGCATGACCCGGTCATCTAGATAGGATCTTGAGTCATACGATCCAAAACTAGAGAAAACTCTTTATTTGTTGATAAAGGAAGCAAAAGAGTAAAGTATGGTCAACAACAAGCGAGATGTGGAAAATAGATCATTGTTGGACTATGTTAAACCTTCAATCAACAGGACTAATTAGTATTATAAGGCCGGTAATATAAGCAAATGATACAAACTTTGGTGCAATATGGTGGTTTGCCTAGTGCTGTCCCCAGTGCCCATATAGCAAACTTCTTGAAGATTTATGACACTTTTAAACAAAATGGTGTGACCAATGATGCTATTAGGCTGAGATTATTCCCATCTTCTTTGAGGTACAAAGCCAAGAATTAGCTTAATTCATTGCCTGCCAGATCAATCACCACATGGGAGGCTATGGCACAAGCATTCCTTGCTAAATGTTTCCCATCTTCTAAAAAAAACAAAAAATGAGGAACGTTATCACCACATTTGTACAATTTGAGTTAGAGTCATTATATGAATGTTCAGAGAGGTTCAAGAATTTGTTGAGGACGTGCACACACCATGGTTTGCTTATATGTTTATAAGTGCAAACAATTACAATGGTTTATCACCTGTCAATTATTCCATGATTGGTGCAACGGCGGGATGCACAATCACGAGAAAAAATCTAGAGCCATATGAGTTGTTAGAGAAAATGGCATCAAGTAGTTTCCAATGGCAAACAAATAGAAGTTTGGGAAAGAAAGCAGCAGGAGTGCACACAGTTGACACATACTTCGCTTTTTTCGGCTCAAATTGAAGTTTTGAACAAGAAGATTGATAACATGAGTTCTTCGACGATGAAGGTGCAAACAGTCGCATATGAGTTGCGTGAAGGTGGACATTATAGCACTGAAAGTCAAGTGGGGAACCTATTTTCATCATTATTTGAGCAAGCCAATTATGTTAGGAATTTTAATAGGCAAGCAAACAATCCTTATTCCCAAACATATAATCCAAGATGGAGAAATCAACTAAATATTGCATGGGAAGGTCAAGGTATCCAAGGCACACTCTTAAGGCAATTAAGGTATTGTAAGACCTCCACCACCAGGTTATCCAAGGAAACTTTATGGAATTGGAAAACTCATGTAGGTCAAATGGTAAATATGATTTTAGGATGTGCACAAAGGACGTTGCCAAGTGATATGGAGAAAAATCCTAAAGAGCATGTCAAGGCCATCACCTTAAGGAGTGGAAAAGTGGTAGACTTGAAGGTGAAAGAAGTAGAATCTAAAGAGGTAGAGTCAAATCTCAATGACAAAAAATAAGAACATCAATATAATGAGGGACATGAGCATACATCGACATAAAAAAACTAGCACCCCATCTAAATTGGTCATCCTTAATGAAGCGATAAGTATCCCTTTCCCTTTTTCTATGGTATTGAAAAAGCAAAAGTTAGATGTGCAATTTTCTAAATTTCTTGAAGTTTTTAATAAATTGCATATTAATGTTCCATTTGTCGATGCATTACTTCAAATGCTTAGCTATGCTAAATTCTTGAAAGAAATCTTGCCACATAAAAAGAGATTGGAGGTATATAAGATGGTGAATTTGATCGAGGAGTGCGTAGCGATTGTGCAAAATAAGCTTTCTCTTGAGCTTAAAGACCTCGGGAGTTTTTCTATTCATTGCACTATAAGTCTAATTTTATTTTCCTATGTTATATGTGATTTGGGTGCTAGTATTAATCTCATACCTATGACTGTTTTTAGGAAACTTGGACTTGGAGAGCCAAAACCCACAACAATATCTTTGCAACTTGTCGATTAGTCCATAAAGTATCCTAGAGTCATCATTGAAGATGTACTTGTCAAGGTAGATAAACTCATATTTCTGATTGACTTTCTTGTTTTGGACATGGAAAAAGATGTGGACCTGCCTCTTATTCTAGGTAAACCCTTCCTAGCTACGGGTAAGGCATTAATTGATGTTCAATTAAGAAGATTAATACTTAGAGTAGGAGATGATCAATTGATTTTTAATGTGTTCAAAGCCATAGAGCATCTACATGATAAGCATAGATGTTATAAAATTGACACATTTAACTCTTTGGCTATTAAATTCTTACATGAGAAAAGGTTCAAAGATGAGTTGAAGGTATGTTTAGTTTTTGTTAAGGAAGAGGAGGAGGAGGGTGAAGGTATGTTTTGGACTCGTTGTTGTGGCGAGTTTGAAGGCCAACCTTATTCAACTACAATTTGAAGTGTTGGAGAGCCACCCCATACAACAAAGCCATCCATTGAGAAACCTTTTATCATTTAACTTAAACCCCTTCCCCCTTATTTAAAGTATGCCTATCATGATAATTTGAATTCTTTGTCGATAATCATTTATTTTTACTTGATAGGTGAGATGGAAGAAAATCTCCTAAGAGTTCTTGGGGAGCATAAGAGAGCCTTTGGATGGAAGATAGCCAACATTAAGGGAATTAGCCTCTTAATTTGCATGCACAAAATCTTAATGAAGGAGAGCTATAAGCCTGTGGTATAACCATAAAGGAGATTAAATCCAATGATGCAAGAGGTAGTAAAGGCCAAAACCATCAAGCTCCTTGATGCAAGTATTATCTATCCATTTTTGATACTATGTGGGTGAGTCTCGTATAATGTGTGCCTAAAAAGAGAGGTATGATCATTGTTCGTAATGATCAAAATGAATTGATACCAACTAGGACAATCATAGGATTGAGATTGTGTATGAATTACAGGATATTGAATGATGCTACTAGAAAATACCACTTTCTCGTTTCCTTTATTGATCAAATATTGGAGAGGCTTGCAGGTTTTGAATTTTATTGCTTTTTTTTATAGATATTCGGGCTACAATCAAATTACTATAGCTCTCGAAGATCAAAACAAAACTATTTTAACTTGTCCTTATGGTACATTTGAATTTAGGAAAATACCATGTGGTTTGTGTAATGTACCTACTACATTTCAGAGATCCATTATGGCTATTTTTCATGATATGGTTGACAAATTTCTTGAGATTTTCATGGATGATTTTTTAGTTTTTGGGTCTTCATTTGATGCTTGCTTGTCTAATCTTTATTTGGTACTAGCTAGATGTGAGGAGACCAATCTCATCTTGAATTGAGAGAAATGTCATTTTATGGTTAAAGAAGGTATTGTCCTTGGTCACAAGACCTCACATAGGGAAATTAAGGTGGATATGGTTAAGGTGGAGGTGATTGAGAAGTTACCTCCTCTTATATTAGTGAAAGAGTGAGAAGTTTCTTATGTCACGTCGGGTTCTACCGTTAATTTATCAAAGACTTTTCACAAATTGCTAAACCCCTCTCAAGTCTTTTAGGTAAAGATGCACATTTTAATTTCGATGATGATTATTAACATGTATTAAAACTTTGAAGGAGAAGCTAATCACTGCACCTATCATGGTGGTACCCAATTGGAGCCTACAATTTGAGTTTATGTGCGATGTAAGTGACATAGCTATTGGTGCAATCCTTGATCAAAGAAAAAATAAGGTATTCCAAACTATTTATTATGCTAGTCGTACTTTGAATGAAGCCTAACAAATTTATTCCACAATTGAAAAAGAACTTCTAGCAGTAGTGTTTACATTTGATAAATTTCATTCATACCATGTTTTAGCCAAAGAGGTAATGTACCTGAATCACTCCATACTTAAATACGTACTTGCTAAGAAAGATGCAAAACCAAGGTTGATAAGATGAATTCTTTTATTGCAAGAATCTGACCTTGAAATTAGAGATAAGAAGCATGTGGAAAATATTACTTGTCTAGGATAGAAAGTCCTAAGTATTGAGCAGATAATGTTGAACCAATTGATAAAAAAATTTGGATGAGCAATTGTATGCTGTATCATTACCTCATTGGTTTACACACTTTGCTAATTACATTTTGTCCGGAGTCCTACCTCATGATCTTTCATTTTATCAAAGGAAAAAGTTTTTATCCGATGTTAAATATTATGTGTGGGAGGATCCATTTTTGTTCAATGTTTGTACATATAACATTGTGCGGCGATGTGTGCCTGAGGAGGAGATGCTATCTATCTTGCACCATTTCCATGACTGGAAGGTAGGTGGTCATTCTGATCCTTCAAAAATAATTGCTAAGGTACTCCAATATGGTTTTTATTAGCCAACTTTGTACAGATAACATTGTGCGGCGAGGTGTGCCTGAAGAGAAGATGTTATCTATCTTGCACCATTGCCATGACTGAGAGGTAGGTGGTTATTTTGATCCTTCAAAAACAACTTCTAAGGTACTCTAATTTGGTTTTTATTAGCCGACTTTATATAAAGATTCCCATGCTTATGTTTTTTGTTGTGAAATGTGTCAACGAACTGAAAACATCTTTAGGAGAAATGAAATGCCTAAAAATAATATTCTTGAATGCGGGCTTTTTTATGTATGGTACTTGATTTCATGGGTTATTTTCCTAGTTATTGCTCTAATAGATTTATACTTGTTGCTGTAGATTATGTGTCTAAATAGGTTGAAGCGGAAACATTTTGTCTATTTTTTGAAGAAACATATTTTCACTTGATTTGGCACACCTAGGGGGATTATTAGTGATAGTGGCTCTCACTTTTGTAACAAGCAATTTCAGAAACTTTTGAGTAAGTGTGGAGTCACCCATAGAATTGCTACCCCTTATCACCCCCAAACGAGCGGACAACTAGAAGTGTCTAATAGAGAAATTAAATGAATTTTGAAAAACAAATATTGAGCTTGACTAGGAAGGATTGGACATTGAGACTTGATGATAGTTTATGGGCTTATAGAATGGCATATAAAACATATATTGAGATATCACGATATAGGTTGGACTTTGGTAAAGCATGTCATGTCCCTGTTGAACTTCAGCATTGTGCATATTAGGCTATTAAATTTGTAAACTTTGATATGCAAGCTATATGGAAAAATAGGTTATTGCAATTGAATGATTTTACAGAGGATTTTAGGGGCCAAGCATATGAGAATGCTAAACTCTACAAGAAAAGACTAAACGATGGCATGATAAACATATTGTGAAGAAAGAATTTATTGAAGGGGATCTTGTGCACTTATACAATTCATGATTGAAACTATTTTTGGATAAGTTGAAGTCACGGTGGTCCGGACCTTTCACCATCACAAAAGTCTTTCCTTCCAAAGTTGTTGAGATTTATATTTTGAAGATGGGCGCTCTCAAAGTAAATGGATAAAGGTTGAAGCCGTATTTGGTAGTAGCGTTGATGGTACCATGTCTATTCTTGCACTTGCCTATTACCTATAAGAAGTTTCAAGTCAAGCTAAAAACTATAAAATAAAACTTCTTCTTTCTCTAGAACTTTTAGTATTTTGGTTGCTTTTACTTTTTTTATTTCTTGGTATTTTGTCATAGCCTATGTGCTTTCATATGTTCTTTTGATTGTGTAGATGGTCGTCACCTTGGTGATATGTATGGATCTCCTATGAACTCCAAAGACATCATCTATTAGAAAGGGGAGTTTTCTATTTTCCCCCTCTTACATGCTTTAATTCTTTAAACATTGTGGACAATGTTAATTTTAAGGTTAGGAGTGGGAATTTTATTTTGTATTTTGAGCTTTTTATGAAAATTAAGTTAATTTTTTCACACCTATGACTACCGCACGAACCTATGGCTATATCTTTATAGGGGTGGGTCAGTGGCATATACTACCCAATTCATTAGTATAACTTCATATCTCGATCTTAATTGTAACAATTAAAATTAACTTAAAATTGGTCAAGTCACAAGAAGCATTAAACATATAGTATGTGCTCATTATAATAAAATAACATTTCAATCACAATATAAATATCCACTCATAACTCCATTAAGATGACTTTTCAAGTCTTGACAAAAGTGGTTTAGTTCATATTGAAATTAAGCAAGCACTAAGTGTTTCCCAACATCATCATTCTTACAAATTTCCTAAAACTAAGCAAAATGAAAGAAGAAATTAAAGTTGAAGATTACAACCACTAAGTAATTCTTCACTTCTTATTCAAAAAGTTCAATGCCCAAAGAAACTCTTCTTCTTCTTGTCTTCAAATCCCAAGCTCCTTGGTAATGAGTATGTATGTTCTTGGTGTAGTGTGTGAAGAAATATATAGAAATATGTGTTTTGGGTAGAGAGAAAATGTGTATGAGAATTTAGGTGTAGAGTATGTGTGATGAATTGTATGATTAATGATGTGTGTTCTTCAAGAAATTATATGTAAGAATATGTGTATCTCTTATTTTTGAATAATGTAATTGTGTGTGTATAGTGTATCTAATAGAGCATCACATGTTGTCTGAGGGTGTAGTGGTGTGCAACAAGAAAAATTCCATAATATGCCGTAGATTGGTACTTGTCCCTCACAATCCATAGATATTTTTTTTCAACTTTGGACCACTCGCATCGCGGCATGAAGATCAGGCGTTGCAATATAAAATGCTTTGTTCATCATGTGCCATGTCGTAACCTAGGGGTGTCGTGGTGTGAGGTCTTGTCCTTCTGGCACCGCAGTGTGAGCAAACTTGAACTTCACTATATGATTTTTCATGTTGTTGAGTGGCGCCACTTCCTTGGTGTCGCGGCGCGGGATCATTTTTCTCCAATTTTAGTCATTTTCACCATGTTTTCACTCCATTTTTCATTTTTAATCCTACACATAACTATATACAAAATAAGGCATAATTGTATCAATTGTAAGACAAAAACATGTGCAATTATGCTCATTGAGGTGTCAGAACTGTCACACTTTATGAGCCTATCAACTACCCCCAAACTTATATTTTTGCTCGTCCTCGGGCAAAACTCAATCAAACAATCTAGGCTCATACTTTGATATTGAACTTGATCAACCAATTCGAGTGCCTCATAAATCATTATTCCACATTCATCCAAAGGTCCTTCAAAGAATTTAAACTTGTATCTCCAAAGATACACATACCTATTCCTTGATAGATCGACAGTAAAGGTAATGAAGTAGAGGTAGTTTCCTTGAACACTAACACTTAGTGGCTTGCATACATCCATATGGATCAAAACCAACAGATTTGTAGAATGCTCTATTTATCCAACAAATGGTGATTTGGTCATCTTTCCCTTAAGGCAAGATTCACAGGTTGGCATGTCAAGCTCCTCATAAAGATTAAGCATGCATGCCATCTTATGAACTCTTTTCTTAGAGATATGACCTAATTGCACATTTCACAAGTATGTGGAACTATGATTATATAATTAAAGTCTAATTTGTTGAACTGTGTAACAAGGAATTTTGTGGCAGTATAAATTAATCACCAATGCACTAACATCAAGAACCATGGAACACTTCCATTCTTTGACTTTACAATCAAACTTTCTCTAATTTGATAGAAATCCCGCCCTTTAATGTGAGTTCGTACCGAAGGCAAATAACTAGTGATACCCTAATTCCATGCAGAGCAAAGTGGACTGCTCATTTAGCTAATGAGCAACCTTTTCTTCAACTTCAAGCCTAAGGATTGTTCTTTCCTCTTAGTCTCATTCTTCATGTCATCCCTTACTAGCCTTTGTAGAGATAGGATGATATGGGGTATCTAATACCCAAAAAAAATGTCAACACTAATGTCTGACTTCAACAAAATATAAAATATGAATTACAACTTTTTGTAACTCAAAGTTTAAATTTGAACCCCTTTTAATACAAGGCTTGAATTAGAACCCCATTTAATTCATTTAAGCAAGTGCATACTTGCATTTTCTCTTTCTACGCCTTTTCATATTGTAATGGTTGCATAAGCCTATCTTGTCCATATTAATCATCTAGCCTAGCCCATTTTTGTATTTTTTTTTCTATTGAGTACTCATTCTCATTTTTTTTAAACCTTTAGTCTTACAGTAGGTGGAACCAATAATCAAACTTTGGCTTTGACAACTAGAATCTCCAATAACTCCTTATAGAAGGTCCTTTAACAATGGTAGAAGATTTTCTACAACTCTTTGTGGAATGTGCAGTGGGAGGTGCTTCCACAACTTTTGTGGGAGTTATTTCTACAACTATTATAGAAACTCTGTTTTGCACATTTTGTAAACCTCTTAAATTTTGAGAATCATTCTCAAATTTCAAGAGCAATCCGGATATATTGGAGCTTAATAATGTTTATTATTGTCAGGAATAATTTAAGTGGATCTAAAGTTATAGTTATTATACTAAGTGTGGCAAAAAAACTAAGTATTTGTTCAACAATATATTCATTTTTAGTATGATCTTTAATTATAAATGTCTTCCACCATTTTATACAAATCCCATCACCCTCTAGATGGTAATTCAGGAAATCATATTTCGTAGTGGGCTTGAGGCCCATTTAGCCTTGCCATACACCCTAATTTTCTAAGCCTATATGGTAAAACTAAAAGGTAGTTAATATATTAAAAATTGCATGCCAATGTAATTCTCAAGCTATTTTACCTCACTTTTCCCATACACCCTATTTTATGAGTTCATATGATACTAAGTGTCAAGCGTTACCCATCAAACATCCATGTGAGTAAAATAATGAAAGTATCTTTCATGACTCGTGGCCAACACCATTAGCCCTCCTACCCCACGGGCATTCCATGATAGTAACAATCGCAACTATTACCTCCACTTAACATATCCTATGATCCGTGGCCAACAGACTAAGCATGGTCGCATTTCACATATTAACCACTTATGATGGAACGCTTGGATAGCTAGGCCCATCCAAATATGTCCATTTATGCTTGATATAGAATTTAGTTAAAAAATTCCTAAATTTAACTTTTAGGTGAGGGTTCATTTTATAACTCCAAGACCTCATCTATTTTATTTGTTTATTTAATATTGCACCATCCTAGTGATTGCAAGCATAATCATAAGGAAAACATTAAATAAACCTGTGCATGCATCTAACATACACACATAATAAAAGGGATGACCATGGACCATATCTTATGCAATCCACTCGAGCCAAAGTGGATTTAGGTCAATCTAAGTGAAGAAATTAAAATGATAATTAGAACCTATTCTATTATATGAATGTATCATCTATACATTCACGGGCCTTCATTTCGTGTTTTTCTCCACCTTGCTCCTTCTTCAAAAGAATACCTCACATCCTAATTTCACCCTCATTACATTTGCTATGTCCTAACAGAAAACCTTGGAATTTTCCAAGGGGAAGTACAAATGAGGCAGATAGAATTTATATTTGATGAAAATAGAGAAAAGCAAGACACGCAAGCCTAATTTTAATTAAAATCCAAAGCAGTAAAACTAAGTATTCACAGTGCTCATAGAATATCCATAATAAAATACTCTAGGCTCCTTGATCATCCACTATAGCATACTTGCCTAATTTATAGATTATATATAAAATATTCAAAGCATGTAAATTCACCACGTATTTAACTTGCTCTTTTTCAATTTTGGGAATTAAATTCACATTTTTTCAAGAAAAAATCCTTTTTCAAAATTTTAAATATTAACCATTAATTTAAAAACTCCAAAAAAATTGAAAATTTCCATAATGAGGCACAAAATGGGAAGAAAAAAAAAACCGCCCAGAATTTTATCTGGCTTTGCAATGCCAGCCACTTGGGCCATGGTACCAAATATGCTATATAATTTTAAGCGATAGAGTCACAACAACAGCAAGATGCGTTGCTGTGATATGAAGTGAAACTTTTTAAATTTAAATTTTAAACAAAAACGTGCAAATAAATATAAAAATAATTCATCAAATGAATTCAGGTATATATTCACAAAAGTATCTGAATATGGTAACTTAGACTTTGATACCACTGTTGGTTTCATAAAATCACAATATGTAAGTGCAATGAAAATTCAAAAATTTAAAAATATGCAAAATAATTGAACATGCAGTCCCAAATTCGATGTGATTAATTGGTTCACACTAGAATATTTTCTTTAATTAAAAATAATTATTTCACGAATATACCTTCAAAAGTACTTCTGTTGATGTAGGGTGTGAAGTAATTTGAATTGCTATCCTCCTCACGAACTCTTCGCAGGAACTTCCAAGATATTTTCAAAACTTCAGTCTCAATTAGAAATTGATTTGCCAATGACTCCAAGCATCATTGCTCTACTTATTAAAGTAGTACCCGACGCACTAATTAGATTGGGCATCTCATACTCTTGTATTTTATAAAAATATTCTTATTTTAGACAAATTTATAAAAGGTACATTCTTTATCATATACTTTGCAATTTATATTCTACATATTAGATAAAGTCCCTAGACCAAAATTAGTTATAAGGCATGGTCACACATATGATGGCGATCATGCAACATGCCTCTATAGTTTTGGTCTAAAACTAGTTTTGGGTTGAGGGCTTCTTTTTGAGATGGGATATTGAATAGCCCAGTGAGACTTGCGATAGAAAATTTCTCAATTAGTATTTTTATAACACTTTATTATTTTGGATTAAGAAAACGAATCATCATTACTAGCACAATAGTGATTTGATGGTTCTTGTCCATTGTGTGGACTTCTTTAGGAGGTACATTTAGACCTCTTGGATTTGTTTGGAAAAATGAGACCATCAATCAATTGTCACAAATTCCTGCTATAGCTAGAGTGCTAGTAAGGTATAATTAAACTAAAACATAAGTAATTATTTTATTTGCTTTTACACTTCACTCAAATGTGCGATTGTTAGAATCGCTGCGAACTTAAGATATGTGCTTAAATCAGTTAAGTATGATTTTAAACATTTTATTTTTTTGCCGCATCACCCTGTGGTATATCGAACCCAACAATGGTATTCGGGCCTCATTTCGCATTTCTGTTAAGCATTTCAGTATGTTTATGCATGTTTAATTGTAGAATTATGCATGATGTTATGTTTTTATTATTTGGATGTATGTATATTATGTTGTTTAAAATTTTTTAAAATACAATATTTGGATTGTTGCCACACCACTACTGCCATTGCCGCCACAACACCCCATGTGCTATCAAGGGTAGGAACCCCCCCAATCAATTAAGCTTGCATAGGTATTTTTCTATGCGTGTGGCTTGTTGGCATTGGAGACTACCTCGAATAGCATCTAGTATGGATTATGTGTGGGATAGGGTATGGTTGAGGTGCCATGGTATAGAAAAGGCAACTTGCATACATGATCGAGGTTGTCTATACGCATAGATGCTTATGGGTGTACGACGGGTAGGCTCCGTGTATGTAGTGGCATGGGGTGAGTGTCGTACCAGTGCACACTGGTGCGCACACCCATGTGCGATGCTGCATGGCACAGCACACAGCCGTGCACTGTATGTGCCCGTGCCCGGTTACCTACGTGCAGTAGGCTAGTGGAAATTTTATGATTTTTTACTTTTTTTTAATTATATGTTAATTTATTAAAATTATGGAAATTTAGTTTTTCAAAGAAAATAAAAAATAATTTTTACATACATGTCCCAAATTATGAAAAATATAATTTTAACCACTTGGTGAATTTGTATACTTTGATTAATCTATATGATGTGATTTGAGCATGTATGTGGAATGATCATAGGCCAATTGACCAATGTGATTTGTTTATTTTGTTTTTGGGTTTTAACGGGGCCTGCAAGCCTCTTATTCAAAATTTGTAATGCTCTTTCTTTTTGCAAAGAGAGTAGGCTAGAGTGAGTTTTTCTTTTTTGTTTTTTGGAGGACATGGGGAAGAAACTTGGTGACTTAAAGTTCAAGGCTTATGCTTGTATCAATGACATGTTAGCAATAGTTTAGGCTCTATTTTACATTTTTGCCCTTAGACTGACCTGGATCCATTTTTTGCTTGAATGGATTGCATTGGTTTGGATATGATCATCCCTGTTATTTTAAGTATATATTAGATGCATGTTTAGGAATTTTATTTGATGCTTTATGCTTGTGCGATGTATGATATCATGCATTAAATAACCAACTTAAATTGAAAAATGACGAGGTCTTGGCAAAATGAACCCCAATTGGATTTTTTGAAATTCAAACTAAGATTTTCCAAACAAAAGTCAATTTCAAACAAAAATGGACGAAGTTGGGTTGGACCTAATGTTCCAAGCTTACCATGGTAGTGGACATGATGATGCTACCATGTTTTATCATTAGTCATGAGTTGTGGAATGATTTTGTATGGAAAGCTAAGATTCCTACCAAGCATAGTGATGCCCATGGGATGGACTCATCTATGCGTTGGCCATAAATCCTGGGATGTTTAGTGCTCCATCCTCATGGAAGTCTGATAGGTCTTATTTGACACCAAATACCATATGGGCTCATAAAATTGGAGCATAAGGGAAGAAGTGAGGTAAAACCACTTGAGGGTTATATAAAGATACAATTGTTAAAGAGTTAACCACCTTTTGGTGTATCTCATGGGCTCATAAAATTGGGGTGTGAGATCTTAATTAGACCTCAAGCCCACCAGGTGATATGATTTTTTGAATTTCTATTAGGGTTGATGGAATTCGAAGAAAATAGTGGGAGACGTTTGTAATAAAAGACCTTATTATAAATGAAATGTGTTTACAATAGTTTTCTCATTTTCTGTTTATCATCTCTTGTAGACAATCTACTTTTGAAATGGCTAAAAATCCTATTGTATCTATACTTGATGCAAACAAACTAACTGGACTAAACTTTGTCGATTGGTTAAGAAATATGAAAATAGTGTTTCAATCTAAAAGGAAAGCATACACACTTGAGACTCTTCCTTTGGCTATACCACCAAAAATGCAATTGAGGTGGAGCTTGTAAAGTATCGGTGTCAAGTAGATGATGATTTGCAAGCTCGATGCTATATAATGGCATCAATGTCAAATGAGTTGCAGAGACTGTTCGTGAAGTTATTTTCTAAACTGCAAGTACATGGTGTCATGTTTAATATAATGGTGAGTTGAGTATCGTATCCACAAAATATTATAATAAAAAATTACATCAAATACCGTAGCTCAAACAGTCTCAATTTTATCTAAAAAATCAAGTGATAATTGGTAAACAAAGTAGAGTAAGATAAAAATGTAATGACAAGAGTGAAGTTCTTAAAAGCAATACAACTAACACCTTACGAGCAAAAAATTCTAGAGAAATGACTCACCTAATTATCACCTATGTTATTCATTCCAAAATATACTAATTCAAGTCAACAACACATGTAAGTTGAGAATTCCTAAGCTCATCAATTCCCTCTCTCGAGTGCCGAATTAACAATGAGTTCCAACATAAATTTTGATATCTCTATAAAAATTCAAGAATAAAACTCTACAAATGTTCAAAGAATTCTTTTTCAAAACATCAAAGGTATCATAAGTTTCTTAACTCTATGATTTATAGGTTGTGTTATCCTTATGATCATGTATAATCTTCACTATCTCAAGTGTCAAATCTTATATATATCAAACAATCTCAATTGGTGGTCAAATAATCAAGATGAACTACTAAACAAGATAACATAAACAAGATGAATAATTTGTACTAATATTATTTGAAATTCAAAATATAGGATTAAATAAGGTTATATTATCCTCTAGAAAGAAAAGTTTAGTTTATCATGAATAAATACAACTTCAAGAAATAAATAAGAAAGAACATGGAAATTGTTCACCAATTTGTGAAGTGGGAGAAATGGTTGAAGCTCTTCTTGTCTCCAAGAATGGTTCATTGTTTCCAAAAATACCCTATTTTGGTTTCAGAAAAATGATTGGATTTTATCTCCAAGAACCAATCCCTCCATCCTTGGTTGATACTAATCTTCTTCTTTTAACTCATCTCAATGATTCTTTCTCCAAAAAAAATCTTGAAATCCCTCATCTTTTCATGGCTTTCCCCCTTTTTTCTCATAACCAATTTAGTGTATCCCACTAGATCATGACATGGGCAATTATGTATAGGTGTATCTAATGTGTATATCTCATAAAAATGCCAAAATTCATGATCCATTGTCACTTGTCGCAAAAAAAATGCATCAACATCTTTTTGGTTAGCAAGGCAGCACCTAGGCGTGGAATAATGGCACCTAGGTGCCTTGTATTCTATTTGGTAACTTTGAATGGTGCCTAGGTGCCTCTTTTAGTGCTTAGTTGCCTTGTATTTTGTTTGGTAGCTTCAGATGGTGCCTAGGCACCATTGCTGCAATTTTTTCTCCTTCACTTAAGTACTTTGACACTATTCAGCCCCTTCTAACTGGTTTTTAACCTCTTTTTAAGATGTATTGTATTTTTTTTGTCTTCCAATGAATTGTATCTCTATGTCTTGGATTTCCATAGTTACATAAATAAACTAAATATGACATTTATGAAGAGAGTTATGCCTAAAGTATCAAGATGTGTCATACCAAAATATTTCAGCCCAGTGTTGATTCTTGAACTCGGTTCTTCTCATTGAGATCGACATAATTGGATTTCATGGTAAACATAAAAGTTGTAGATATATTGCTTAGAATTAAAATGGGTTAAGAATCATGTAAAATGGTATTGGAGCAAATATGTGTGATTGAAATACGAATATTGCCCTCAATAACACCATAATGTGGATTCTTCTAAATTTCAACCTAGTTTTTTCTTCTCATTTTTCCATTACCTATAAGATTTTAAACTAAAGGTATAAAAATTAACATAAACACTTGAAAACCAACCAAATTGTTAATTAAAAGGCATATGAATTATTGGTATAAAACTAACTTATCAAATACCCCAAACTTACCTTTTGCTCGTCCTCGAGGAAAACTCAAAATCAAACAATCATAGGCTCATACTTTGATCATGAATTACAAAGGTTGATCAATCAATTCAAATGCCTTATCAATATTTATTGCACATGCATCCAAAGGTTAGTCACAAAGCTAGTCGAATGACACTATAAAGCTTGTGCTTCATCAATCTAGTCATAAATTCAAAACATGTGTGTGAATGTCAAGCTAAAGTTTCATGCATGTATTTAAGTTATGAATTTCACATGTAATGACTCTCATGATCCAAGCAAAAGAGTTTTAGGTGTTCCATATGATTGATTTTCATATAAATTCTCCACTAATATAGACATTTGCAAACTTGGATCAAAAGGACTTCAATAAGCTTGTAACGTAAGGTATAAGTATTAGCTTATAAAGAAAGGTACGGATAAACAACGTAAGAGAGAATAAAGCATTTCACATAGAATCTTACTCTCCTCCTTTCTTTTCCTTTCTTTTTTTTTCAACAATTTTTTTCTTTTTTTTTCAACAATTTTTTTCTTTTATTTTTTTTAATTTTTTTCTTCTTCCCCCTTTTTTTTTTCTTTTTTTTTTCATGAATTCCAAGGCTTCATTTCTTGTTCTTTTGCTTTGACAACCCCTAAACTTGTTTCTTTTCATCAACATGAGTTGTGATTTATTTTTTATGCTCATAACCTTAAATATATTTATCCACGCCTTCAACATGTCTCCATATGATCCCTTGATAAGACTATGCACAAAATGTCACACCTTAAGCTCTCTTAGGGACAAACATTAGTTTTTCGGGTTGTAAAGGGTAAGTATAGTGAGCTTCAAGAAATAAAGTCGAATGGTGGTTATTCATATGCATTGCACATTCTATTCTTTGAATAAAAAGCTTAAAGGGGTAACTAGTGAATAAAAATATTATCCTGATAGGCTTGAAAGGCATAAACGAATCAAAGATGGCCTAAATTATTTCCAAGTTTGTTAGTTATTTAGAATTTTTCTTCAAAGAATAATCAAACAAGTTCTATAACACCACAAAACGATCAATACAACTCATTAGAAACAAAATTCAACACCAAGCAGCACACAATTCATAAGATTTCAACACAATATGCGTAATTAAAATTCATCATTCATGACAATGATCAAATACACACAAGAATCACCATGTCACAAGACTAACAATCTCTCTTTCCTCTAGACTCTATACAATATCAATTAGGTATCATCATAGGCAATCGATAATCAAGTTATTCATTCAATCACAAAATATGAATTCAACTAAGTTTGTCAACAAAGCATGCTTGCTCTTGGACTCTCATCACACAACATGGGTAATTCACACGCAAAGTTTCAATAAAAATTGAAAAAATTGGCTCAATTTTTCATATGCATAAAGCTTAAATACACAAAATACGAATCTCTCCCCCAACTTTAAAATTAATATTGTCCTTAATGTTTATTGAAATAAAGCACATAAGAGGGGAGAAATAGAAAACTCCTATTTCAAATAGATGATGCCTGTGGAGTCCATGGGAGATCCACACATATTACCAAGGATATATCCATCTTCATAAGAAAAAAAAAGACATGAAAGCACATAGGTTATTTACAAAAGTGAAAATGAAATTGAAGTAATGCAATAGCTAAACAAAGGAAAGTTCATCATGCCTAAATCTAGAAATGAAGCATGCTTCAAAAACTAACTAAGAAATTATTCAAAAGCAAAGGAAATAAAGGGCTTGGGTTGTCTCCCAAAAAGTGCTTGGTTTATAGTGCTCAGCCTGACTATCTTCTTTACTCATCCCAGACCCAAAAATAAGTGTTTATCATGACATATCTTTGTGTGCTCCAAAAGTGTAGACGATCCTTCTGGATAGGTAAGGTGAGGATGATCTAGAGTAGCATCAATGGCTT
>CM033106.1:17622343-17733200 GCA_019321725.1 Paulownia fortunei
TCATCTTTGCAATGATTTGCAGATGATGGCAAGAAGCAGGAAGGTAAGTAGAGGAGAGCCAGTCCTACGACTGGGGAATAGAGCAAAAGTTGCTACATTGGCCATCAAAAGTGTCAACTTAGCTTTAGGAAATGGAGTAGTTTTAGTTTTAAATAATTGTCTTTATGTTCTAGAGATAGTTAAAAACATTATCTCCATTCCTATTTTGGATGGAGAAAATTTTACTTTTTCAATAAAACATGGAAGTTGTTCCATTTTTAAAGATTCAGTTCTGATTGCCTCTGGCATATTGATGAATGGTTTATATTTTATTAATCCACATAACTCATTTTTCCATATTCAACAAAATAAAAGAAAAATAAATGATCATAGTTCCCAACTCTTATGACATGCTAAATTAGGTCATATCTTTGAGAAAAGAATTTATAAGTTGGCCCAATTGCTCAATCTTCGAAAAGAGCAAGGAATGCCAACTTATGAGTCATGTCTCAAAGGGAAATGACCAAATCACCATTTATTGGACAAGTGGAGTGAGTAAAAAATCTATTGGATTTGATCTGTTCAGATGTATGTGGGCCACTAAGTGCTAGTGCTCATGGAAACTGTCACTACTTTATAACTTTTATCAATGGTTATTCTAGCTATGGTTATGTCACCTTATGAGGTACAAATCTGAAGCTTTTAAAAAGTTCAAAGAATTTAGATATGAGATAAAGAAACAAACTGGACTAAGTATCAAGGCTCTTCAGATCGAGAAAGTGAATACTTTAGCATAGAGTATCTTGATTATCTAAAAGAGAATAGGATTCTCTCTTTGTGGACCCCTCCTGTAACTCCCCAACTCAACAGAGTTGTGAAGCATAAAAATCGAACCTTGTTGGACATGGTTTGATCGATGATGAGTTTCACTGAACTTCCTCTTTCATTCTGGGGCTATGCTCTAGAAACGATGAAATATCTATTAAATTGAGTGCCATCAAAATCGGTGCTTAAAAGGCCATATGAGATGTGGTGTGGGGAACCACCCTCTTACAAATACCTTGAGGTATGGGGGTGTGCTACTTACGTAAAACAGTAAGTGGGAGATAAATTGGATATGAGATCCAGTTTATATAGATTCGTAGGGTATCCAAACGAATCCATTTAATACTATTTCTATGATCTCTCGGAACAAAAGGTATTTATTTCTAGGAATGCCACCTTTTTTGGAAGAGGAGTTTCTATTAGATAGAAATGGTGAAGTGGTAGAACTTGAAGAAACTCAAGAACCACAGAGCCTCCGTATAGATACAGTAATGGGCCAACCAGCTAAGGCTGGGCATTGAACACACATTCTCCTAGGAGATCCCATCGGATCTTAAAGCCACCTGACATGTATGGTTTTTTGTTAGAGAACAACGAGGAGAATCTTCCCTTAGATGAAGATCCAATGACTTATGAAAAAGTGATGTCGGACACTAACTCGAGAAGATGGGAAGAAGCCATGCAATCTGAGATGAACTCTATGTACTCCAACAGGGTATGGACCTTGGTGAATCCACCATAAGGAATAGTTCCTATTGGCTGCAAATGGGTCTACAAGCAGAAGCTTAGAGTAAATGAAGAGGTAACGACCTATAAAGTACAACTGGTTATAAAAGGTTATACTCAAAAGCAAGAAATTGATTATGAGGAATTTTTTTCACCAGTAGCGATGCTTAAATCCATTCGAATACTGCTAGCCATATCATCATATTATAACTTTGAGATATGGTAGATGGATGTGAAGACCGCTTTTCTTAATGGAAATCTTAAGGAAAAAATCTATATGAGGTAGCCAGAAGGCTTCATATCCAAAGAGAGTGAGCAAAAGTTTTGCAAACTACAAAGATCCATTTAGGACTCAAGTAGGCTTCCCAAAGCTAGAACATCGAGTTTGATGAGGCAATCAAATTATTTGATTTCCACAAAAATCCAGATGAACCTTGTGTCTATATGAAGGTTAGTGGGAGCACAGTGATATTTATTGTGTTTTATGTTAATGACATCTTACTCATTGGGAATGATATAGGAATGATGCAGTCAACTAAGACTTGGTTGTCTAATTAGTTCTCTATGAAGGATTTGGGAGAAATATTCTTTATTCTTGGAATAAAGATCTATAGAGATAGGTCAAAAAGGATAATCGGACATTTCCAATCCATGTACATAGACAAAATGCTAAAGAGGTTTACAATGGAGAAATTCTAGTGAGGATTCTTGCCAATGAGTCATGGCATTTCTCTCTCGAGGGCAATGTCTCCTAAGACTCCTGAGGAGAGGAAAATGATGATCTGCATACCTTATGCGTCCACCGTAGGCAGCATAATGTATGGTATGCTATGAATAAGGCTTGATGTCGTATATGCTCTGAGTGTCATGAGTAGATATTAGTCCAATCTAGGTGAGGAATACTAGAAGGCCGTAAAAATGATCCTGAAGTACTTGAGAAGGACTGAAGATATCTTTCTAGTATATGGCTCTAGAGAATTGAAACTAGAAGACTATACAAATTCTAGTTTTTAGTCAGATATAGATGACTCAAAGTCAATGTCTGAATACATATTCATCTTAATGGTGGTGCGATCAGCTGGAAGAGTTTCAAACAGGAGACGACCATGGACGCTACCACCAAAATTGAATATATTATTGCATATAATGCGACAAAAGAAGCTATTTGGATAAGAAACTTCATCCAAGAGTTGGGTGTGGTTTTATCCATTGTTGATCATGTATTGGTATATGTTCAAGAATTATATTTGCAAATCACAAGTGCAAGGTGTAAAGTTTTAATACAACGGTGAGTTGAGTATTATATCCACAGGGATTGTAATAAAAAATTACATTAAGTACCGTAGTTCAAATAGTCCTAATTTTATCTAAAAAATCGAGTGATAATTGGCAAACAAAGTAAAGTAAGTAAAAAAAAATGCAAAAAGAAGAGTGGAGTTCTTATAAGCAATATAGCAAACACCTTATGAGCAAGATATTCTAGAGGAATGATTCATCTAGTTGTCACCTATATTCTTCCTTCCAAAATATACCAATTCAAGTCAACAACATATGTAAGTTAAGAATTCCTAAGCTCATCAATTCCCTCTCTCGAGTGCTGAATTGATTATGAGTTCCAACATGAATTTTGATATCTCTATAAATATTTAAGAACAAAACTCTAAAAAAGTTTAATGAATTCTTCTTCAAAACTTCAAAGGTTTCATAAGCTTCTCAACTCTATGATTCCTAGGTAGTTTTATCCCTATGTTCATGTATAATCTTCCCTCTCTTAAGTGTCAAATCTCATATGTCAACCAATCTTAATTAGTGGCCAATTAATCAAGATGAAATACTAAACAAGATAACACAAACAAGATGAATAACTTGAACTAATATTATTTAGAATTCAAAATATAGGATCAAATAAGGTTATATCATCCTCTAGAAACAAAAGTTTGGTTCATAATGGATGAATACAACTTCAAGAAATAAATAAAAAAGAACATGAAAACTGTTCACCAATTTTTGAAGTGGGAGGAATGGTTGAAGCTCTCCTTATCTCCAAGAATAGCTCATTTGTCTCTAAGAATGCCCTGTTTTAACTTGCAAAAAATTGAATGGGTCTTGTCTCTAAGTACTCAATTACCTCTTTTGGTTCCAAGAACCACTCCCCCTTTTGATTCATGTTGATCTTCCCCTTTTAAACTTCTCCCCAATGATTCTTTCCCAAAGATTCTTCCAAAAGAAACCTAAAATCCTTCTACTTTTCTTGGTTTTTCATCAAAAGAAACCTAAAATCCTTCCCCTTTTCTTGGTTTTTTCCCTTTTTTTCTCTTCACCAATTTAGTGTATACACTAGAACATCACATGGATAATGATGTATAGGTGTATCTAATGTGTATATCTCATAAAAATGCCAACATTCATGAACTATTGCCAGTTGTTGCCAAAAAAATGCATCAGCGTCTTTTTTGTTGGAAGGGCAGCGCCTAGCCATGGAATAGCAGTGCCTAGGTGCTGTGTATTCTGTCCTGGTAGCCTCGATGGCACCTAGGCACCATGCATTTTGTCCTGGCAGCCTTCATTTTAACACTTTGACACTGTTTAGCCCATTGCAACTGGTTTGTGACCTCTTTCTAAGTTGAATTGGATTTTGATGTCTTCTAATGAATTATAGCTCTGTGTCTTTTCTTTCTAAGAAAACTTGAATCAACTAAATATGATATTTTTGGGGAGAGTTATGTATGAAATACGATGATGTATCATATTAGAAAAGTTCAGTCCGGTGCTGACCATTGAACTCGATCTTTCTTATTGAAATAGAAAGAATTAGATTTTGTATTAAACATAAAAGTTGTAGATATATCTATTATATTTTCTTTGGATCAAGAATCAAGTTGATATAAAATTGGGGTCGAGAGTTATGACTGACATACGAAAACTGCCATCAGTAGCACCACAACTCAAATTCTTCAACATTTCAACCAAGTTTTTGATTTCTTCCCATTTTCTTCTGTTATTGTCATTAACTACAAGATTTCAAACTAAATACATAAAAAGTAACAAAAATACTTGAAAAAAAACTAAATGTTAATCAAAAGGCATATGAATTATTGGTATAAAACCAACTTATCAATATACTGTGATAACAATGAAGCTATTGCGTAAGAAAAAGAGCCAAGATGTCATGAAAGATCCAAGCACAACATGAAGAGATACCATCTGACTAGAGAGATCATTAGTAGAGGCAACATTGTAGTCGATAGAGTCACTTTGACAGAAAATATAGCAGACCCAATGACCAAACCTCTAGCGCAGAAGGTATTCGACGGATATTTTGAGAAGATGGGCCGAAAGTACATGAGCAATTAACACTAGGGCAAGTGGGAGATTGTTAGAGGTTCTTAAAATTAAGGAGTTAATTTCAAAAAGACTAATTAATTGGATTAATTAATCAAAATAATTATTATTATTCATAAGTTGCAAATGTTGCAAGCCTACTGCTAGTTTAGTTGTGAACCTAAATGGTCACACACAATTTAAAATGGAATATTTCTAATTTAGGAGTTGATCTAAAGGGTTGTATCCAATTAATTAATTAGGGGCTTAAATTAATTCAAGAAGTTGAATTAATTATTCAATTAAATAATTAAATTATTTAATTAGACCTAATAAGATTAAGGAGCCCAATTGGAGTGAAATAATTATTTGACTGGATCAAATAAATTATGTAGTCTATAACTTAATTTAATTGGGTTTAATTTGATTAGATGGGCTAGATGGAATTAATTAATTTAAATAAGATAATTAATTGGATTAATTGTAGAATTTATTTTTAAGTCGAAGCCTAATTCACTAAGGCCTATTAGGAAAGGCCCATGAAAAAGGATGGAAAATCAAGAGTTTGGAATTTTTGGGTAATCTTGAGTATCTTTAGAAGATATGAAAGAGATAAAATTGGAAGAAGCTTCAATGAACCAAAATATTTTCCAGCCAATCAAAAGAAGACACAAAATACCAATAATAGGACTCTTGAAATTTTATGCCCTTTATATATACACCATGGCCGAAATTTTTTTGTGCCCTATAAATACATCATGGTCGAAAATTTAAGGATGAATTATCATCCCTATAATTTTCGACCATATAGAAATAAATAGAAGAAAATTATTTTCTTCATCTGTCATTTTCCTCCAAAAATTTCATCTTTAAGTGTTAATTATTTTATCACAAGTTGGTAACAAGAATTAATATTTTCTATACACCATAAATTAGATTAGAAAAGAAATCAGAATTACTGGCGGAATTATGATTTTGTGTTTTTGCTTGAAGTATAGACTACTTTAGAGGGGAGATGTCTAGATCCCTATGAACCATATTTACAAAAAGTGCTAGCAATTGATTGCTTCATACCCTACGATAATTGAAGTACGTAGAAAAGTATAAATCAAAACTTTAATTATTTTATTACAACCACTAGAAATTGCGAAATTATTAAAAATTGCATCGGATTTAGGGTATTGCTATAATTGTTATGGTATGATGTTTTTAAATTTTCTAATTTTTTGTTGAGTATATCCTGAGATCACATGAACTCAACATAGATTTCGTCAACATTCAACACTTTGACTTTAAGTGTAACCCTTTGCTACTAGGTCTGACTTATAAGTTATCACATCCTTATGTACTTCAAGCTTCCACTTGCAAACTTATTTGCAGCCAATGGGTACGATACCCTGTGGTGAGTCTACCAAGGTGTTGGGTTCACATAATTGTGGGCTGTGTGCAGTAAAAATTAAAATTTAATTTAAAATAAAATAACATGCCATATCAAATATGGAATCACCCCCGATTTGATGTGATTATCAATTTTTGTATTTTTCAATTTGCCTAAACTAAATACGTAAATGGTTTTTGGATTTATAGCTTTTAAGCACTTCGATTGTAGAAGGGATTGAAGCAATCATTTGCTCGCACAAAATTAGAAAAAGTTTGATTAAAACAATCAAAGGATGAAAATGTTCTATAGTTCTTGATGTTCATGTATTGGTAATTAATTATATTACTACAAAATTCCTTGTTACCTGATTAAAAAATATAGACTTTAATTAGATAATCATAGTTCCACATACTTGTGGAATGTGAGATTAGGTCATATCACTAAGAAGAAAGTTCACAAGATGACGAATGCTTGACCTATAGGGTGATCCTGACATGCAACTTATGAGACTTTTCCTCCATTATTTTAGGGATACACCTTAGAATCGACGACACTCTTTTTAAATAAGATTGTTATCTAAGTTAATGCCCACAATATCATTTGAGATATAATGCAACAAAAACCACTAGTATTAATACCTAATGGTATGGAGTGTACTGCATCCTTGAAATAGTTAGTGGGAGATAAGTTGGATGCAAAAATCTAACTTATGCAAATTTGTGATGTATCTAAAGAAAACTAATGGATATCATTTATGTGATTCCTAGAAATAAAGGTGTTTGTTATGAGGATGGAGTTTTAATAGATAGAAATAGCTAGATCATAGAACTTGAAAAAGTTCAAGAACCACAATTTGTCCCAGAAGAGGCAATGGTGCATGAACAAATTATTAAACTTCTAATACACAATCATCCAAGGAGATAAGAGAGGATCTCAAGGCCACCTATAAGGAAAGGACCTCTTTCTAGAGATAACAAAGAGGATCTCATTTTGGATATAATGCCAAAAAATAAAGAATTAAAGATGTATGACCTCAAATTGGGAAAATGGAAAAATACCATTCGAGATGGACTCTATATACTCCACAAGGTATAGACCTTGTGTTCGAGTAGTGCCCGACACGCCAATTAGGTTAGACATCTTTTGTGCTCTTGTATTTGTAAAACAGTCTTTTTTAAATCTTATTAATAAAATAAAAATTCTCTTTATCTTTAATTAAGTATGTTAATTAGATAAAGTCCCTTGACCAAACTTAGCTACGGGGCATGGTTGCGCATATGATGGCAATCATAGAATATGCCTCTATGGCTTTTGTCTAAAATTAGTTTTGTGTTGAGAGCTTTTTGAGACAGAACATCAAATAGCCCAATAAGACGCACGTATCAGAAGCATGCTCGTATGAGTAGGATGTCTCAATCCATAAGAATCAACATAGTAACACTAATGCATGTATGCGGGTGCTTCTTAGAGAACAAGTACACTGAACAGGCCCATAGGAAATTTCTAGTTGGAGATGTTATCTGTGAAAGTAAGAATTTCCACATTATAATAGTCTTGACTAGTCCTTATGTTCCATGTTGGTGTATTTTCTGATTATCTGCCAATTACAAAGGGGATACGTTAGATATTGCATTGATATGTATGGAGATTAATGAGTGGTCGATAAAGGATTTGACTTGTCTAATAGAATAAGTGAATCTCTTAAGTTTTCATAGTTCATGATTCAAAAGTCTTTAGCTAAGGCAGGATAAATGTTAGAAGGGGTTTTCTAACGATTCTTCAGAGTAAGTGAAACTTTAAATGGAATCATAGTTATTAAGTTATTTTAGGTAGGTTCACTCGCTATTTCACCGAAGTCATTAGTAGTCATGATACATTTGTTAGGTGTCTTCCATGACTTGTGAGCTTTTCAGAATTAAAGAGTTAATTCCAAGTAGATTAATTATTTAAATCAATTAGTCGAAATAATTGTTATCCATAAGTTGCAAATGTTTCAAGCCCACTACTAGCTTAGTTGTGAACCTAAAGGGTCACATATAATTTGGGATAAAACATTTCTAATTTGAAAATTGATCCAAAGAGTTGAATCTAATTAATTAATAGAGATAAATTAATTGGGGCTTAATTTAATTGAAGTAGTTGAATTAATTATTCAAATAAATAATTAGCTTTTTACTTTAAACCAAATAAGATTAGTAGGGAGTCCAATTGGAGTGAAATAATTAATTGATTAGAATAATTTATTAATTTAGCCATAAATTAATTTAATTATTAAATTAATTTACTTAATTAAATTATTTAATTAGGCCTAATATGATTAGATAGGCTTGATGAAATTAATTAATTGATTAAGATCAATTAATTGAATTTGGGCCCTATCAAATAATTAGATTAATTATTGGATTTAATTAAAAGTCTAAGCTCAATTAATAGGAGAGGCTCATTAGAGTTGTTGGAAGAAGATGGAAGGATAACAAAATAAGATATTATTATCCTTCGAATTATCTAATTATGGTTAGATAATACCCTATAGTATTTTTGGAAGATAAAAGAGGATATATTATATCCTTGAAGATGGAATTGGAGATTTTTGAGAGATTACAAGATTAACCAAAATCCTCCAACACATAAAAGAGGAGGGCCATAATACATTTGAGAGTGGGTGTCTCTTGAATTTTCAACCAACAATAAAAAGAAAGAAAAATGTTTCTCCCAAAATATCCATCTTTTTATTCTGTATTTTGATTGAATCAAAGTATTCAATTCTTATTCCTACCTCTTGGTTTAAGAATTTATACTACTAGATTTGTAAAGAAATTAGATTCGTTAGCGGGGTTCTAATTTCAAGTTCTTGCCCAAAGTGTGTATTTCGTTAGAGGGGAGACATTTACATCCTTAGGAATCAATTTCTGTATGAGGGCTAGCAATTGATTGCTTCAATCCCTTCTACAGTCGAAGTGCTCAAAACGTATAAATCTAAAAACCCTTTAGTTAATTAGTTTAGACAATTGAGAAATGCAAAAAATGATAATCACATCAAACTAGGGGTGACGTCGTATTTAATATGACTTGTTATTTTATTTTAAATTAAATTTTAAATTTTTGTTGCACACACATTGCGGTTACATGAATCCAACAGTGGTATTAGAACCACGGTTTATGCATTTTCAATTATGTTTCAGATTATGCTTTTATAATTTAAAGATTAAATTCTATGTTTAATTATAATTTTTGATAGGGACTTGTTTAAGTCTTACATTCTTGATTTAATTCTTAAATTGTAGACACGACGAATTCATCACAGAAGCCCCCGTCATAGTGTAAACAACTGGTGGACACAACAACCGTCATCAAGCCAAGGGTAGTAGCGTTGCCGGCCAAGCGTGCATGCTTGCTTCCTCCCTAAGCTACTCACTGGTGGGACACCAGCCCGGCACGACGTCCACCCGTCATGTTAATAGGGCAACACAAACATTATGTGCAATGATGGAGGGGTGCTTGCACGCATAGTGATAGGTGTTGGGCACTAGATATGTATGCACAAGTTGATGCATTGCCTATGCGCATGATCTGGTAGCAGGCCGTGCGTGCACCCATGCGATAGGTGTGCCTATGGCTGGGCAAGTGGTGCGCATGTGTTGGGTACGGGCACACGACGTGCACGTGCACCAGCATGCATACTGTTGGGCATGCTGCCATGCTGGGCATCACATTGGCCGCGTGTTCAGCAAGTAGACAACCCCATCTTGTTGGGTTGTGAAATTTAATTTTTAAAATTTTTAATTCATTATTAATTTTATTTTTTTTAATTTTTCAAGAAAAATCAAGAAATAGTCCCGAGTCTTGAAATGGCAATTTAATGGATGGTAAATTTACATGCTTTGATAAATTCATGTGATATATTTATAAGCATATAAGGGATGATCATAGAGCCATTGACCAATATGATTGGATGTATGTGTTTTGGGTTTTGAAATGGGCCTATGTGCCTCTTATTCTCTTTTGTATGTACTTTCTCATTTTTGAAATGTAAAGAGAGTAGCATAGTGTGAGGTTTTCTTTTTATTTTTTATGGACGAGAAAAAGGATCAAGGCAGAGAATTAAGAGAAGGCCCATGAATGTATGGAATAATATTCATGTAATAGAAATAGTTTCTATTTTATTTTATTACCCTTAGACTAACCTATCCATTTTGGCTCAAATGAATTACATCGGACTCGCTCATGATCATCCAATTTTGTATGTATTATATGCATGCATATGGTTTATTTAATGCTTGCTAGCAATTGAATATAAACTTTTTAAATAAACAAGGGTAAAATGATGAGGGAATGGTTAAAATAAAATACCCCACTTGAATCAAAAATTAAGTAAGGAATTTTTTCAAAATTTTGATATCAATCAAATATGGATAAAATTGGGCTGGAGCCAACAATTCATGTCTACCATCAAAAGTTGACAACATGGCGATGCTACCTCACTTAGTCATTGGCCATGAGGTGTGGGATAACTTTGTGATGGAAAGTTGTAATCTCTACTAAGCATTGTGATGCCCATGGGATGGACTCGTCTCTATGTTGGCCATAAGTCATGGAACGCTTTGATGCTCCATCTACCCTAATTCCATGTAGAGCTAAGTGGACCATTCCTTTAGCCAAGAAGCAACCTTTACTTCAACTTCAAGCTTAAGGATTATCCTTTCCTCTTAGTCATATTCTTTTTGTCATCCTCTACAATTCTTCGTAGAGATGAATCATATGTGGTATCTGATGCCCAAGAGGAATTGTCAATGCTAATGGTTGACTTCAACAAAATATGAGTTTGAATTAGAACCCTTTTTAACTTAAAGTTTAGATTAGAACCCTTTCTAATTTAAGGCTTGAAATAGAACTCTTCTAATTCATTTAAGCAAATCTATACTTGCATTTTCTCTTTCTACGCCCTTTCATACAGCAATGGCTGTATAAACCTATTTTTTTCGAATCAATTCTACAACTAAGCCCAATTTTGTATTTTTTTTCTATTGAGAACTCTTTCTCACTCTCTCTTAGACCTCCAGTCTTAGAAGAGGTGGAACCAACCACCAAAATCAGGTATAGAGAGCTAGAATCTAATATAACTCTTTATAGGAAGTCATTTTTCAATAGTTGTAGAAGGTCCTCTACAGTTCTTTGTAGAATGTGTAGTGGGAGGTCCTTCCACAACATTTGTGAGAGTTGTTTCTACAATTATTGTAGAAACTATTTTTTAAACATTTTGCAAACCTCTTTAAAGTTTGAGACCCATTATCAAATTTCAAGAGCAATTCAGATAGATTGGAGCTTAGTGATGTTTATTATTGTTTAGAATAATTTAAGTGGATCTAAAAGTGACAACTATTATCCTAAGTTAGGTAGAGAACTAAGCATCTATTCAACAATATAATAATTTATAAGATGATGTTTAATTATAATTATATCACAGTATTTTACCCAAATCCCATAATTCTCTAGATGGTGATTTAGGAAATCATATTTCCTAGCTTGAGGTCCAATTAGTGTTTTGCATGCCCAAAATTATGAGTCCATATAAAATATCAAAAGGTAGATAACAACCATGTAAATTGCATCATACACAATCCCCAAGTTATTTTGCCTCACCATTTTTCATATGCCCCAATAAGCTGACGACATATGGTACTAAGTGTCAAGAAGTACCCATCAAACTTCTATGTAGATGGAACATCTAAATGTACCACGACTCATGGATGATGATAAAGACGAATACATCCCATGAGCATCCCTATGCTTAGTAGAGATCATAGCTTTTCATCATTTAAGCATCCCACAACTCATGGACAATGTCCAAAATATGGTAGCATCATCATGTCTTCTACTTCTGATGGAAGGTATGGATGATTGGGCCCTGCCCAATTTTGCCCATATTTGTCTGATATAGAATTTTAGAAATTTTTAAACTTGACTTTCAAGTAAGTGTTCATTTTATAATTCCAAGACCTCATTTATTTAGTTTGTTTATTTAATATTGCACAATCATAATGACTGTAAACATAATCAAAATAAAATGATTAAATAAACCTATGCTTGCAACTACAATACACACATTAGAAAGGGATGATCATGAGCTATGTCCTATGCGATCCACTCGAACCCAACTAGATCTAGGTAAATCAAATGGTAGCAATTAAAATGACATATAGATCCTATATATTATATGAATGTATCGCCCATGTATTCTTGGGTCTTCTTTCCTTTCCTTTCTCTATCTAGCTCCTTATTCTTGTCAAATAAAAGAAAAACCCCACATCCTAATTCTATGTTCCAAGGCGAAGTACATAGGATGAAGGTAGAATTTATATTCAGAGAAAACAGAAAAAATGAGAGACACACAGACCTCATTTTAATTAAAACCTAAAGCAATAAAACCAAGCATTCAGAATACGCATAGAATATCATAATAAAATGGTCTAGGCTCCATGATCATCCATTCTAGCATATATGCCTATTTATATTAGGTTTGCAAAATCACGGGATAGTAAATGCAGTGGAAATTAAAAACATTCGACAATTGAAATAAAACATACATCATATGTATTAAAAACTAATCCCGAATTTGATGTATTTTTGGTTTGCATTTCTGATTATTCGCTTAATAAGATAAGTGATTTTATTTCATGATTATACCTTTCAAACAATCCGGTTGATGAAGGGTATGAAGGAATTCAAATTCCTCAAGCTCCTTATGAATATGTTCATTGAATCCTCCTAAAGGTTCACCATGAGCTCCAAGCGGAGCACCTCTAACAGTATCCACATTTCGAGCAAACTCAGAAGAATAAAACCTTGCTAAAGAATTCACACTATTTGCTTCTAATTTAAGTTAAGAGTGAAGAACAATTCTTAAATCAACAAGTAATTAGAAGAATTGATCTTTTATCAAAATAGGATGGACCTTTTTGTTGGATTGAGTTTTCTTGTAGTATAAAATAAACACAAGAGATGGAGAGAGAGAGAGGATTATGGCTGACAATTTGGAGTGCTATGATATGTAGCTTTCGATACCCTTGAGTATTTATATATATTGTGTTCACATGATCCTGGGATATACGCAATAGAAATTTAAAGATTTTAAAAATATCATACCATAACAATTATAGTAACACCCTGAATCAGATGCAATTTCTAATGATCTCGCAATTTCCAATAGTTGTAGTAAAATAATTAAAGATTTAATTTATACCTTTCTGTGCAATTCGGTTATCATAGGGTATAAAGCAATCAATTGCTAGCCCTTTTTTTCTAAATTTAGTTCACAGGGATCCAGACGTCTCCCATCTAAAGTAGTCCACACTTTAAGCTCCAATTAATTAATCTCTATTAATTAATTGGATCCAAATTTTTGAATTAATTCTTAAATTAAAAATGTTCCATCTCAAGTTGTGTGTGACCCTTTAGGTTCACAACTAACTTAGCAGTGGGGTTGCACCATTTGCAACTTATGAATAATAATTACTATTCCAACTAATTAATCCAATTAATTAGTCCACTTGAAATTAACTTCTTAATTTCAAGAACCTCATAAGTCATGGGAAATACCTAACAAGTGTATCATGACTATCTAGACTTAGGTGGAATAACAAATGTATCATGACTATCATGACTTAGGTGTATCATTGGTTAAAGACTTCTGAGTCATGAACTATGAAAACATAGGAAATTCACTTTTCTACCAGACCAGTGACGGATCCTTTGTTGACCACTCATTAACCTCCATACATATCAATGCAACATCCAATATATCCCCTTTGTGATTTTCAGGCAATCAGAAGATATATCAAAATGAAACACGACATGCATAAGGCTACCATGGTGTCTCAAGTCAAATGACTAATCGTGTACTATCGCAACATGGAATTTCTTATTTAGACAAACAAGTTTCCAATTAAGAAATTACAGTGGGTCTGTTCAGTGTATTTTTTTTCTTAACAAGCACTCGCATACATGCACTAGCATCAGTACGCCAATATCCATGGAGCGAGATATCCTCCTCATGGGAGAATGGAAACAATACGACTTGTCCTAACTCTAGTAGCACAATTGGAGCTGCCAGTTTATCAAATGGATGTTAAATCAACATTTCTCAATGGTGACTTAGAAAAAAAGAAGTTTATGTGGAGCAACCAAAAGGTTTATGTTGTCGAAGGCAAAGAAGATAAAGTCTATCAACTCAAAAAAGTATTATACAGATTGAAATGGATTTCAAAGAAGTTAAAGTGAGACATCATTATACATGAAGAAAGAAGGTGTGCAGTTTCTTATTATCTGTCTTTATATAAATAACTTGATTTATATAGGACTGATTTAGTGATGGTGGAACAATTCAAAAACGCCATGATGAAGGAGTATGAGATGACTGATTTGAGTCTCATAAAATATTTTCTTGGGATTCAAGTTCACCAATCAAAAGAAGAAACATTAATTTCTTAAGAAAAATATCTTGAAGAAGTATTGAAGAAATTTCAGATGAACAATTGCAAGCCAATCTCGACTTCGCTCGCAATTATTGAAAAATTACAGTTGAATAATGGCGCAGCCAAAGTTGAAGCGAAGACTTATAGAAATTTAGTTGGCTCCTTGATCTACTTGACAAATACAAGGCTTGATATTGTTTATTCAGTTAGCTTGATATCAACGTTCATGCACTATCCAAGCAAACTACATAATGCAACAACAAAAAGGATCTTATGATACCTTCAAGGAATGAGAAAACTTGGCATCAAATATGTCAAAGATAAAGAAAATAAACTCATTGGATACACTGACAATGACTGGGTCAGGTCACTTAATGATCATAAAAGTAGATTTGGATATGCATTTTGTTCGGGTTCAAAAATAATTGCATGAGCATCTAAGAAACAGAAGACTGTATCACTCTCATTAGTAGAAGAAGAATATATCACAGCCACAGATGCCGCTTGTGAAGCATTTTAGCTACGAAGAATTTTGACTAATATTCAATAGAAGATATTTCCACAATAATTTTTTGTGATAATATGTCAACTATCGTAATGACAAAAAATTTAATTTTTCATGCGAGGTCGAAGTATATTAAACTTCATCATCATTTTATTAAAAGTCTTATGAATGATCCACAATTCAAATGGAGTTTGTGAAACACAAAGGAGAAGTTGGAAGATGGTTTCATCAAAGTAATCAGTCTTAAAAAGATAGAATAATTTTGGAATAATGTTTACAAATTAAGAGAGGGTGTTGAAATATTAATTTGCAATTCAACAACTCATTAAGAAAATATAATAAAGCCTTGAATACACTTGTTGATTTGGACAAATTAATGAACAAACACACTCATTAATTTGACACTATGAATGGCTAGGATTAGGAATAAATAAATTCACTTATTAGTGTGATACTATGAATAGTTAGGATTAGCAAGCCCCAAACCTAACTAGTGTTTATTTTATTATAATAATTAAGTAGTGTCCTTGGCGTATAAATAGGTTATGTTTGTAACACATTTGAATCAAGGTAATTGAGTGAAAGCCATCAAACCAAATGAGAGCAAAACAAAGAAATTAGAGTGAGAGAGCCTAGTATTTGTAAAATTGTGAGCATAGTTGCATTATTTGAGCATTGAAAAATATTGCAATATTACACTTGCAATATAATATAGCCTTCATTTGTTTTTATCTTTCTCATATTTATATATAGTGACATCCTTACACCTAACAATTTTGTGGTATCAGAGCCACCCTTGGTACAATAACCTTTCCTATACACAAAAATGGCTTCAACCAGCAGCAGTAAACTTACTTTCACCTATTCTCAACAATATTTTGGTGGTTGTTCATAAATATCACCAAGACCAATCATTAACTCTTCTTTCCTTGGATCCAACCAATTATCTTTGAAATGAACACTTGAAAAAATCGGCCTAGATTTATCGATTGTTGGATCATCCATCTTTAGTGGTTTACAAGCACAATGCTAATGTAAAAAGGGTTCTTTTATCAAACAATCGAATGGGTAATTTTGGGAACTTTATCCAAACTAGTGCAACAGGAGATTCAAATTCAGGATTGAAATCTGACGTCCACTTAAACACATGCATTGGAAAACCATCAAGAAAATTGACTTGTTTCGTCCAAATATGGTGAAAACCGTCCTCATTCGATAGCTTAATAAGAATATGATTTGTGTTGAAGAGGCATCTTTAATTAAAAATAAATAAATTCTTAGTAACTTGATATTCCTAGCATCTTGAATGGTTGAAAATTCTCTCTCTACTTCTCTCCCAAACTCCTCTCATAATCTCCCACCTAAACCTCATGATCTTCTCTTACCAACTACCTTGAAGCTAGTAGAGACTATTTCAGGCCATTCATTTACAAAGGTTCTCAAATCATCCATGGTTGTCCCTCCTCAGTTCAATGCCCCTCGTACTTTTAAGAAGTCTTTTCAAGATATACTAGGTTTGGAGCCATTATTACCTTCAAAGGTGTTATAGCGGTGCAATTTGAGAAAGCTTAAAATGACACTCTTGTTATTTCTTTAAATAAATGGCTGGAATTTTTTTTGCATGGATGTCTGATTCTAAAGAATATGAGAAGTAAGTTTTCCCCTCTTGGACTTTCTATTTTTTTTTAATTTTAATTTTGTATGTACAAGTGGGAATTTGGCGTTGACCGCTACCAGTTTATTAGCATCAAACAATATGATTAATACAAAAAATATTCAAATAAAGTATAAAAACAAGGAGTGCTACTCCCTTAAAATGAATAAGGTAATAATAACCTATCTAATTTCACAATGCCTCTAAGAAGTTGTGGAAAATCCCAAGATCGCAAGTGCCTGATGTCCTTCTAGAGCATGCATGGTTGGCGAGAAAATCAGCCGCTTGTTTCCTTCATGACAAATATGACTAAAGCATAGCTCCATCCGAGAAGAAAGCCATTTAATTTGAGATAACATATGCAAGAAATTTCAATGTCCTATAGACTGTTCCTGAACCAAGGAAATGATAATTTGCGCATCAACCTACACATCTAAGTCTCTAATACCAGATTCAAAACGTTTTTTGATGTCATTAGCAATCGCATATACTTTCGCAAATGTATTTGACCTCTCTCCTAGATTCTCAAAGAAAGCAAACAATGGAAAGCCAAATTGGTCTCGAGCTATCCCACCTACAAAGGCACAACCTGGATTTCCTTTTGCCGCTCCATCGCAATTAATTTTGATCAAATTATTTGAGGGTTTCTTCCAAATGTTTAACAGTTGAAGAAGAAGATCTTTGAATCTGGAAACCATGTTGATTCGCAAGACAAAGGTCCCCTTTCCAAAAACAAAAACCAGTCAAGCCTCCTTTAACCGCAAGAGAGATGTGATTGAAAACTTGAAATATAATTTTCTTACAGCAAAAGCTCCTCCCTTGATATTTTATGTCATTCCTAGTTGTCCAAAGGAACCAAAGAATAAGAACTGGAATAATAGATTAAATATGGTGTTTAGAACTTGACAGAGAAGAAAGACGCTAATTTTGGATCAAAAGTTGAATTCAATCTGTCTCCGGAATATTTTTATGAAACAAGTTCCCAAAGATTCTCCAAATCTGACGAGCTTGCAAACTATCGATGAAAATATGCGAAAAGGTTTCACAATTAGCTTTGCAACATAAACACCTAGAAATAATTTCAAAACCTCTGCCCATCAAATGTTCATCTACTGGTATACATCCCCTAAGCAGCCTCCATATGAATAGAAATGGTAGGCCTAGTAATTAGATTCCAAATCTCACCAAGCCGCAATTGTTTCGGCTTAGTTGGCGAACCTGATTTCCATGCAGATTTTAATGAGAAATCACCATGAGACGTCAATTTCCAAACCGGCATATCATTTTGATCCTGAAGAATAGGGACAGTTCGGATAATGTCTAGCAAGAAACTAGGAAGAAATTGAATGATTTGGAACAACATGGTAAAGCGATTTTTCTCCTACCCAATGATAAAACCAAAATGACACTCAGCTTCCTCCCTAATTCGACATAAATGTTTCCACATCCGAGAATAATTTAGTTCATGATAAAATGTGATGCACATTTTTAAAGAAAATTATAGATAATACATATTTTTAAGAAGTTTCTTGGAAGGAACTACAACATATTCCATCAGGGGTACCAAAATCATGTTCGAATACTATCAGGCGTTACTATAGCTGACACATTCCACTCATTTAGTCCAATTCCAGTTTTTTTATGGTGAAAACTATAATTTTTGGTTTATGAAAATGAAGACCTATTTTTGTGCTCAAGATTTGTGGGATATTGTTAGTAATGGATATATTTTTTCCGACCATATTTCCACATTATCTACAGTATAAAAAAAGAAATTAAAAGAGAATCAACAAAAGGATTCTCAAGCACTCCTTACTCTTTAAATGAGCTTGGCAGATGAATATTTTCTGAGGATCATGGGAGCTAAAACTACTAAAGCGGCATGGGATAAGTTGTAGGAGGAGTTTCAAGGCAATGAAAAGGTACGTACCACAAGACTTCAAACTTTAAGAAGAAAGTTTGAAAATTTAAAAATGCAAGATTCTGAGACTTCTAAAGATTACTACTCTAGAGTAAATGAAGTAGTTAATCGATTACGAGTTTACGGAGAGGAATTCCTGAAAGTAAAGTTGTTGCAAAAATTTTAATTACTTGCATAGAAAAATATGATCATATTATTGAAGTTGTTGAAGAGTCCAAAGAAATAAATAAATTAACAGCTGTAGAATTAATGGGTTCTCTAGAGGCTCGTGAAAAAAGATTAGAAAGACGTTATGCAAATGACACAAAAAATGCCTTTCAATCCAAAATCAATATGCAGTCTTAGAAATCTAAGAAAAGTGGAAGAAAATTTAATGAAGAAAAAACAAACAAACAATAGTGGCAAGTTTCCTCCATCTGGAATCTGTAAAAGTTATCTGGAGAAAGACTGTCGTTTAAAGGAAAACCACAGTGCCAAAAATGTAAAAAATTTAGGCATGTAGAAAATTCTTGCCAATTTCTCCGAAAGGACAAATTCGAAGAATAATCTCTTCTATGTCTCCCATGCTACATCAAAAGAGAATAAAGATACTTGGTATTTAGACAGTAGTTGCAGTAACCACATGACAAAAGATGAAAGTATTTTTTGTTTGTCTTGACAAAAATCAACACAAAAATCAAAATTGTAAATGGTGATTATATAGAGGTAACAGGCAAAGGTACAAGAATGACATAGGTCTATTTCTTACGGAGAAATCTCAAGTCTTTGACATCTTTAAGAAGTTTAAAACTCACGTTGAAAAATAAAGTGGTACCTATATAAAGACAATAAGGAGCGATAGAGGTAAAGAATATACCTCTAAGGAATTCAACAAATTATGTGAAAACGAAGGCCTGGAGCACCAACTCACCATCGGATATGCACCAGAACAAAATGGCATCTTAGAAAGGAAGAATAGAATTGTAATGGAGACAGTAAGAGCTATGCTAATGGAAAAAGGTGTACCAAAAAATTTCTGGGCAGAGGTAATAAGCACTATAATCTATCTACTAAATAGATGTCCAACCAAAATCGTACAAGATAAGACACCAATTAAAGCTTGGAGTAGATGAAAACCATCAGCAAAATATCTAAGAATTTTCGGCTGCATCTGCTATGCCCACGTTCCACAAGAAAAAAAGAGCAAGCAGCATAAGAAAACAGAAAAATGAATTTTTTTAGGCTATAACACTTAATCAAAAGGCTATCGAGTTTACAACTTGGAAAATAAAAGCTAATCATAAGTTGAAATATAAAATTCAACGAAGATGCTTCTTACAACTAGGAGACAGAGCAAGTTGAAAGAAAAAGTATCAACCTACATACTCTAGCAAAACAAGAAGAAAACAACCACCAGTAAGAGGCGGCAGAACGAGCAATAATTGGAGGACCTGATATATCTCCAGATTCAACTCCAAAGAAGACAGAGATCTACCAAACATGCAACTTGATGATCTTAGAGCCAGATAGGTATGAAGTAGCTTCTAAACAAGAAGTTTGGAGAAAAGCTATGGAAGAAAAAATAATGATGATCGAAAAGAATGAGACATGGGAACTCACAGACCTTCCAAAAGATAAAGAAGCTATAGGAGTTAAGTGGGTCTACAAGACAAAACTTAACTTTGATGGATCAATACAAAAATACAAAGCAAGACTAGTAGTAAAAGGATACTCGCAACAGTTCAAAATTGACTACAATGAGACATTTTCTCCAGTAGCTCGACTTGACATAATACGGACACTAATCACACTAGCCGCACAGAAAAAGTGGAAGATATTTCAGCTAGATGTGAAGTCAGCATTCCTAAATAGTTATCTTGAAGAATAAATCTATGTTGAACAACCTCAAGGATTTGTTGTACAAGGATAAGAAAACAAAGTTCATAGACTCAAGAAAACACTCTATGGATTAAAACAAGCCCCATGAGCCTGGTAAAGTATAATCGACAACTACTTCATTGAGCTTGGATTTAGGAGGACAAAAGTGAGCCAACACTATACATCAAGACCCAAGATACGAACGACACACTGTTGTCTCCCTATATGTTGATGATCTTATATATACAGTAAACAATGAGAACATGATTAAGGAGTTCAAAGATGACATGATGAAGATATTTGAGATGACTGATTTGGGGCTAATGCACTATTTTCTCAAAATTGGGATTACTCAAAGAATCTTTATCTCTCAAAAAAAGTACACAGAAAGTCTATTAAAAAGGTTCAAGATAGAAGGTTGAAAGATAATAGCAACTCCACTTGACAACAACAAAGCACTCAAGAAGGAAGATGGCTCACCAAAGACAAATAGCTCACAATTTCGAAGTCTGATTGGAAGCCTACTTTATATAACTTCTACTCGACCAGACATTATGTACACAACTAGCGTCCTATCAAGATTCATGTAGAATCCAAGATAAGTTCATTATGGAGCTGCAAAACGAGTACTCTAATATTTACATAGAATAAAGAACTATGGTATATGGTATAGATCCATGTCTGACTCAAGCTTAGTAAGGTATACTAATAGCGATTGGGCAAGATCAATAGATGACATGAAGAGCACCTGAGGCTATGCATTCACACTAGGTTCAGGAATATTCTCTTGGGCATCCAAGAAGCAAGCAACAGTTGCACAATCATCAGCTGAAGCAGAATATATTGTGGTAGCAATGACTACAAGCCAAGCTATATAGTCAAAACGCATACTTGAAGACATGGGAGAACCATAAGTGGAAGTTACAAAGATCTATTGCAATAGCAAGTCAGTAATAGTAATGGCAAAAAATCCAGTATTTCACAGTAGAACCAAACATATCAACATCAAGTATCACTTCATTAAAGAAGCTGAAACAAATAAAGAAATAGAGCTCAACCACTGCAAGACCGAAGAATAATTAATAGATATTTTCACAAAAGCATTACCATGAAGGAAGTTCGAGATACTACGCGATATGATTGGAGTCACCGAAATATGCATCAAGGAAGAGTGATAAAATGTGATGCACATCTCTAATAAAAATTATAGATAATAAATATTTTAAGAAGTTTTTGGAAGAAACTAGAGATATTTAAGGATAGATATTTACATGGAACCTTCCAAGAAAGAAAGAAATAAACATTTTTAGAAAATATTTTTATGAAGAAGTTTCTAGGAAATATCCAAGATATTCATAAGTTTCTTAAAAATATCTTCAATAAAAATCTAGTAGCATATACTTAGAATATGCTAGGAAAAACTTAGAGGATCACTCTCTACCGTTAGATGTATTAAATCTCCACTGTACATTTTGAGGAGGTGCTAGTATATATTGGGGTGAAGCCTCATTTGTAAAAACAAGCTTGAGAAATAAAGTTTGAGGAAATAAAAGTTATTCCACTTGTCTTCTACTATCCATCACATTCTATTATCTCCTACTACACATACTACACATTCTACTACTATCAACTATTTTCTCTACAACCTTTTTCCTTTTGTGACTATCTATACAACATATTCCTTTAGTTTACATAGTTTGTATTGGAGCTGAGGAGTGACGATATTTTAAGTGCAAATTTTGCCCAAAGGGAGTTACTTCGTCTGAAAGAAAGAGATTGTAAAACTTCATCTACACTCCTTATTCCTAATCTGCCTCCCTCAAATGGATAGCAATTGTCAGTCCATGCATTCCAATGAATTTTTGTGTGTCCTTCGAACAATCCCAAAAAGAACATGAAAAAAAGCCTCTCAATTCTCTATATAACTGAATTTTGCTGATAAAACTTGAAAAATATATAAGACATTGAACAAAGCACACTTCAAATAAGTTCTAACCTGCTATCAGAAGATAAGTGTGCTTTCTCCCACCCACAAATCTAATCCTCGATTTTGGCTATATATGATACTATCAAATAAAATTTCCTTCTTTTGGTCTTTAAATAAAGGTGCACCAGGGTAACTCATAGAAAGTTAGCAAATAAAAAACCCATAATAGATTTAATAACCTAAATTTTCAAAGATGAGACATATTTACTAACCACAAATGAGCTTTTTTCAACAATCAAGTTACTAGGGACTTTTTTTTTTTTTTGTAAATACTACCTGTGTCTAGGTGGAGGGTTTGGCATAGACCCCTACCCATTTATAACTTAAAAAATCTTAAGATAGTTCATACAATTCAACAATAGGTAATAAGGAGTACTTACTCCCTTACAATTAAAAAGCCAAAAATGAGGAGAAATAATCCCTTACAATGATTTAAAACGAAAATTAGGTAGTTGCAATCTATCCAAAGAAATATATCCTTGAATTTCTCATGGAAGCACATCTGCCTGAAAAATCCTAGATTCTTGCATAGTACATGCTTGGTTTGCTAGTGCATCTGCGACTTGATTGCCCTCCCGAAATATGTGTGACATTTTAATCACCAATATAGATAAAAGACATTTAGCCTAGGTTATAAATTTTTTAAGTTGCCAGTGTCTCAAGCGTTGTCCTTGGAGAAGCTGAATTGTAGCTTGTGAATCAAGTTCCAGCCATATATTATAAAATCCAAGTTGCTTGCATAGTATCAAACCTCAGACCAAAGCGCCTCCATATTTGTAGATGTTCCATATATTCATAGGATGCTAATAGCGGATTACCATCCTCATCTCGTAAAATTCCTCCCGCACCTGCATTTCCATGATTACCTTTTGACGCACCATCAGTATTGAGTTTAAGAATTCCTCTTGCTGGTTTGATTCATTTAACCTTTTTAATCTGTACAAATTGATAAAAAACCGGAGTTATGATTTCGAACTGATTTGGAGCCTTAGCCTCGCCTTTCCAAAATTTGATTGGAAGTGTGGAAAGATGATTACAAATGCCATGAATAATTCTATTTGAATGAAATCCTGTAGCTCAATACCTTGCATCGTTCCGTTCATACCATGTAAACCATAAAATCAGAAAAGAAAGAATGGTGTGAATATTATTTAAATGATTAGTAATCCTCCAAAATTAAATCCACAGATGAACAGAATTTGTATTTGTGAGCAATGGACTCCCTATTTTTACATCCTTGACACTTTGATGGAAGCTCAAATCCTCTTTGCATCATAATGTTGCCTACTGGAATCCATTCACGTAATCGCCACATAAAAACAGACATTAGTGGTGTCAAAGCATGATTCCAGATTGATGCCAATAATTGTTGCTGAATTACAGATTGTCTGACCATATTGAAGGTAGATTTAATAGATAATCTACTATCCATAAATCCCTTCCACCATGGAAAATCCTTGGAATGTGTATCAAAAGGAACTAAGCAAATATCATTCACCATATCCACGGGGAGAATTTGAAGCAGCTCATCTCTATTCCATTGATTGTCTTGCCGTAAAGACTGAACAAGAGCGTTAGTTTGTTGTAAAAAAGGAAACTGATTCGCCAATGATTACTTTTCTAGCCATTAATCGTGCCAAAAGGATAGATTTCCCTTGTTTATGCTCTAAAAATGTGTTCTTCCACTTCTACCCGTATCGAACACAAATGTTTCCATAAGGGTGAATGATTTACTGTCATTTTTGCTTTCTTTGGGTGACCAACAGAAGTGTATTTTTTGTTCATAATTTTTTCCCAAAGTGATCTATCCGTTTGAAAATTCTAGCATAATTTATATGAAAAGGTCGTACTAACATCAGATATTGATCGAACTCCCAATCCACCTTCATCAAAAGGAAAACATACCTTGGGCCATGAAATCCAATGTATCCTCTGTTGCCTGTCATTACTGCCCCAGAAAAACTTCACAAATAATTGTTTAATTTTTTGCATGATAGCCTTAGTAGGTTGAATAACTTGTAGAATGTACATCGTCATTGAAAATAAAACACTTTTGATCAAAGTCAATCTTCCTCCAATGCTTAAAGCATTCTTTTCCCAACCTTTGAGTCGCTCCCTAATTTTCTTAAGGATTCTTTCAAACAATTAATTATTTTTCCTACCTTTAAATAAGGGAGATCCAAGATAAGTTATTGGCAGTGTCTTCACTGAAAATCCGGTAATCCTCTTAATTATTTGTACTAAAGTGGAAGAAGCCCTTTTGGAAACCACTAATGAACTCTTGTTTTTGTTCAAGAGCTGCCCCGAAGAATTTTCATAAGCATATAAAAAAATCATAACTTTCCTCATAGCTTTCTCAGAGGCTTTCGTGAAGATAATAACGTCATCTGCATATGTGAGATGAGACACAATCAAGCCAACCAAAGAGTGATATTGCAATCAGGCGTAGCAGAAATAAAATTATGTAATCCTCTCGAAAGAACTTCAGTAGCCACAATAAACAATGATGGTGAAAGAGGATCGCCTTGTCTGATTCTTCTTGAGGACTTAAAAAAAACTTGCAATGCCACCATTAACAAGCATAGAAAACCATATATTCTCAACAAAATTACGTACCAAATGAATACAATTGTGAGGGAAACCAAATCTAGAAAGAACTGCATATAGAAAATTCCATTGCACACGGTTGTAAGATTAGTCATGTCATTCTTAAAAATAACATTATCCTCTCTTCTTTTCAAGTCAATGGATGCAACCATTTCCTGGGCTAAAAGAATGTTATTTGCAATTGATCTAACAGGAATAAAGCCATTCTATGATGGGAAAATGATCTCAGGCAAACATATATTGAGCCTCAAACATAACAACTTAGAGAATATTTTGTTTATGACATTACAAAGGCTTATAGGACGGAAGTCGCTCCACTCAGTTGTATTTTCACCCTTTGAAATGAGCACTATAGTTTTAGCAGTGAAACTACATGGAAAGGGTACACACCACTAAAAAATTCCAAAGTTGTTGCCATTAGATCTAAAGCTATAAAATCCAAACAATGCTGAAAAAAAAAGATGAAAACCTATCAGGCCCAGCCATACTATCCTGATGTATGCTAAAAACCACTGACTTAAGTTTCTCCATATCTGGCGGGCAACAAACTGATTAGCTTGTTGTATTGTGATATAAGGATTGATACATCCCAAGAGCAATCCATCAAGAATGTATTGTTCATCTGTTAATAATTCCTGAAAGAAATCAACTATCGATTCACGGATTTATTGAGTATCATGCAAAGCCTGACCCTTATGATTAATTGATGAGATCCGTGCTTTTGTTAACAAGGGAATGATAATATTTAATGTTCCTCTTGCCTTCATTTAACCATTTACAAGTAGATTTTTGCCGCCAATATGATTCTTCATTGGAAAGAGTGTGAGCCAAATTAGCATAGTTTTTTTTCATTGCCGTTCAATTCAATTCTGATGGATTTGCATCAAAAACTTGTTCATTGGTTGTAACATCCGCTTTAGCCTTTTGAACCCTATAAAAAATATTACCAAAGACCCTCTTATTCCAACCTTTCAAAAATCTTTGACTCAATATAAATTTTGTTGAAACCCAGTAGACCCAAATTAATTGTAGGTCTACACCAAACCTCTTTTACATCATTAAAGAAAAGGTGGTGTTTGGTCCATCTATTGAGGAACCTAAATGGAGCTAGCCCTTTTTTAATAGCTTGAGTCAAGCTTATCAATAGGGTGTGATGATCCAAGTATTGTCTTGCCGTGTGAGTTACAATGGTCATTTGAAACAAATTCGCCCATGCAGCTGAAATGACCACTCTAAGTCTTTCCCATATAGAATGATTTGTCCATGTAAATGGGGAACCCTGAAAACCAACATCCTCAAGAACGCATTCAATCATCATATTATTAAAATCCTCCAAAGCAGGAAGAGGAGCTGGAGCACCACCCCTTCATTTATTAACATCAAGAATTATATTAAAATCTCCTGTTACAAGCTAAGGCCCATTCATGATTCCCAAATTTCTCAATCCACCCCAAAGATCCAACCGCTCGTACCTCGTACATTTTGCATATATAAAGAAAACAAGACAGGAGGATGCACACCATTAGAAACTTTAACATGAATAAATTGCTCATCAACACATAAAACCTGAATATTTTTAGAATTTTTCCAAAAAATCTAAATTTTGTTAGAACAATTAGCCATTACATTATCAAAATGAAGTCTCCTTTTAAAATGATTCTCATCGAGCTTAACTTTAGGTTCTAATAGTACAAGAATCTGTGGGTTTTTTTCAAACATATACGGCCTAAAATTCTCTTGGAGTCCAAATCCCCTACTCCTCTAATATTCCAAACGATAAAATTAATCATTTAAAGATGTGCTGAGGAGGAATCTATAGTCGATCTTGACCTTGTCAAAATATGCAAGGGCTGAATTTTAGAGGAAGCATTACCTTTCTTTTTCCTAGTTGTGGCAACAGTAAATTATTCGTTTGGGGCTTGTGGAAGATTGTGTTCAAATGATGAGCTCCTTCTATGCATTGTGGCATCTTTCACCAACTGTAATTATGTTTTTGTGTTTAAAAATACATCATCTAAATGTGCAAGTTCCTGATTATCTTCAATAATCGGCTCTTTGTTCGCATCTAATCCATCTTCATCCAAGTGTAAACTGTCATCCTCATTGTCATCATGACAAAGCATAGCAAATATATTTTGTGAACATATATCTGCATCCTTGGAGAAACTATTTATCCCAGTCGTCCCCTCTGCTCTTGGTGACACATCAAGATTATCAACTTCCGAACTATGATTAATGCTAGGATTAGAGTTAGATCCAGTGATAAGATTAAGGTTAGGATTTACGTCCTCATCCACATGCTATTGTCTGACTAGACATGGATTATTCTCCAGTGCAATTCTAATCCCATGCTGAGGTGCAAAATCTTGTTGCCTATTTTTCGATCCTTACTCAGGTTGACTGCCATTACTTGGACCCTCCTTTTCCAAATTATCTTTTTGTGCCACCACTATTGGCCTCTTCATAGTCTTCCAATAGAAGTTTGTTCTCTCGTTTTGCATCAATTATTTGGCCAGCATCGTCTTCATTAGGTTGCATAGGCTTTTTTGGGGGAGTCGAGGCTAGATTCCAATTTCATAGAAATCCACCACAATATGTCCTATGTATTTGCAAGCTGTGCAATATGAGGGGCAATTTTCATAACTATCCTTCTATAAAATCACAAACTCACCAATTCCTAAATATACTTCTTCAATCTTAGGGTTAGTCAGATTAACTTCAACACACACCCGTGCAATGCTAGGGTGTGTTTGATCAGTAGTAGGATCATCAACCTTGAGAGGAGTTCCAATCAGTGAAACAATACCATAGAGCGCTCTCTTTGAGAATAGATGGATTGACAGTTCTGGGAAACCAATCCAAATAGGAGCCATAGACGATTCACCCTTGACATTAAACTTTGGTGTCCATTTAAACACCCTCATCTAAAATCTATCCATCCACCAAATCAGTCATGACAAATACGCGTGAAATCATCCTCATGAGCCAATTTAATAAGAATGTGTTTTGTATTAATAAGTCCAATATTGAAAGCCCCCATTAAACCTAATGAAGAGAACTCGGCATGCAAAGATTTAAAATTGGGAAATCCATGAGAATTTCCCGACCAAAGTAAAGTTAAATGGAGCAATTAACTAGGTTGACTCATCTTTGTGATAAAAAATAGCCAATTTTCCCTTGAAATGATCGATGGTGCCAACAAAGTCAGCATTGTCAAAGGATTTTTTCAAACTGTGGACTCCATGAAAAATGGGGTTGTTTATTATTGATGAGTGGATGGCAGCAGCAAAAGATTTTTTCCCATCAGGCAGCTTAGGGTTGGGAGCATCGAGTGGAAGGGATTGATATTGAGCTATTAGGTTTTACTAATGATTAATGCCCTAGGATCAATCAGAAGATTAGTAGACAGAATGATCGTATTTTCAAAGTATTCGTAATAGAAGAGGTTCACCTTCTTCACATATATCTATGTATTTTGTTGTTAGGCGCTACCATGATTGGGAGGTTCTTGTAATTAATAGATTAATTCCAAGATTATTAATTGAGTGGATTAATTAATTAAAATAGTTAATTATTGAATTATTCAATTAAATCACAAGAGTTTTGATCCCACTACTAGTTCATGGATGAACCTTAGGGGTCAGACACTAATTCGAACATGTCTATTTTCTTGCCTAAGAAATAATCCAAGAGTTGGACTAAATTTAATTAATATAATCAAATAAATTAGGCTTAATTAACTCAAGTATCAAATTGATTAAATTAATTAATTAATTAAATTTGTTGACCTAATTGGATTAGGTGTCCCAACTTGGAACAACTAATTAATTGATTCGATCATTTAATTATATTGGGTATTTTAATTCCTAAGGATTTAATTAACTATATCAATTAAATTAGACTTAATTGATTAAATCCCTTGGTAGATGAATTACCCTTTTTAAAACCCTATTTTTCTTTTCTATTTTTGGAACCTAAAGCTCTCTGCTCTTTTCAATTTTTATGTCTTTTGAATGACATCCTAGTAACTTTATTTATAGTAGAAGAGTGCCTAAATCGGCATATCCAAATTGACTCAAATTTACTTCAAATTTGTAGTAAATTGACATGTCCTTCTTGGATTCGAATATTAACACAAATTATCTCCATGGTATCAAATGATTTTTGGAGACATGGTCAACATGAAAATTGTGGCTTTATCTATTAACTACATCTTCCAACTTGAATCACGTTATTCCACTATGTGAGACACAACTTATGCCTAAAATATCGGGGGTTGTCGCATATTAAAAGTCTTCCAATCAACCTACCCATATATTTTGACTACTTTTTCCCTTTATTAACGACTGAATAGTAGTTATGGTCTTCCACAAAGCTGTAGCACCATGTGTTGGCTTTCTTTTCTAGCTTTATTCAGTTGACTTCAATCATTAGGGATAAAGTTATGCATAATTTAAGGAGGTATGTCTGCATAAGAATTTTTCTTCCAATATAGACATTTGGATGAATTTTTACTTTTATCAAGGCCGAATCGGGCTAAACATTTAACAACAAAGTTGTATTCCTATGTCCTATCTTTCTAATGAATTAATATTCAAGTGAAAAGGGCTTTTGAGCATGAGTTATGCTTAAAATACAAAAAATGCTCAAGTTTGGAAACATGCTGATTCTAATTCCTAATAGAACTAGGGTTTTGGTATTCTACTTACTTTGGAAGACTTACCTAGTAAGATATAAGGATTGGAAGGAGGAAATAATTCCATGTAATGGAATTGGAGGAATGTTTAATATATCATTCCTAAGGGGGCTGAAAAGTTGTGTAGTTTTCTTCAAAAGTGGCTGAGGATTTCAACCCTTCTCGCTCTCTCTTAACCAATTTTTGTAGGACAAAAATCCTCTATCTTTCTTCTTCCAATAGCTACCAAACCCTAGTTCTAGTACTGTCTTTGATTGAATTCTTTCTTTACAAGTTGATCTAAAAATTAATCCAAACACCCAAAAATTAGATTTTTTTTATTTCACAATTTCTATACACCTCTTAGGTTTGAACTATCGATTCATACCCTGCTAGCATAAGATAGTTTGTGAGGGGACATCTGCAATGAAGATATATTTAGAAGAATAACGCTTAGGGTTCTAGGTGAATTATTCCAAAGGGGTTGGAAATAATTAACTGTGAAAAGTTTGAAATGCAATAACGATTTGAATTAATTCAGTCATTATCACATAAAAGTGTTTCATGTATAAATATTATTAATGCTTGTTGTATTTAATTTTAAAAATTATATTAAGGTGTCAATAAACACATAACTGATCAATCGGATCGAATTTGGGATAAAATCAATTACAAGTGATACATGTTTTATTAAAAAAAAAATTAATTTTGTTGGTAATGTATTCTGCGATTTTATGAACCCGACATTAGGAAATTAGTTGATGGAAGGAGCATACTTACATGGTATTCGTAATTGAAAGGTTTACTTCTTCACCTAAAACTACGTCTTCATGGCCTGCTGCTAGACATTAATGAGTTAATTCTATGAGAATTAATTAATTTGATTAATTAATTAAAATAATTAAATATTTAATTAAATCACAAAAGTTAGGAGTCAACTACTCATTATTGATGAACCTAAGGGATGACACATAAAATTGGATAAATCCATTTCTTTCCTAGTAATTAATTCAATCATTGGATTAAATTAATTAATATGATTAAATAATTGAATTCAAATTAATCAAGTGTCCAATTATGATTAATTAATTAATTGGATTAACTAATTTGATTAAGGAACTTAATTGGAATAAATTTATTTATTGGTTGGATCAACTAATTTAAATGGGCAAATTAATTCATCATTTAAAGTGATAGGATCAATTGGAGAGCAATTGGAATGGGCGTAATTAATAAATTAGGTCCAATCCCATTTGGTGTGTGGGCTTGTAAGAAGCCATGGTATTAAATATGATTTTATTACAATATGTGATGGAATATTGATTTGGTGTGTTCGCACTATGATATGGAAATAAGGAAGAAAAACCTAATCCTATTGGGAATGGGATTCAAGGGCTATAAAAGGGGACATGATGGATGAATTTTAGGTGATACTTCAGATTTTTTTGAGCTATTCTTGCTGCAAAATTTGTGAACAATAGCCCCAAAAATCCTCCAAGAATTGTTCTTTAAGGCTCACAAAAATTGTCCACTCTCTCCTTCCAATCTCTAAATTTCAACGCCTATTCTAAGTATTTAAAATTCTTGTTTTCAAGGGTTGAATCAAGAATTAAATTACACACCAAACATATACAACATTTATGTCTTTGTTCCATAAAGCAAGTTCTAGGTTATAATTCATGGGTTAAGTTCTAATAGTATGGAATTAACCATGCGTGGATATCAAAGTGTTGATAAAATTAGAGAGACAACATTTGGAATTTAAAAAAAAAAACAAATTGATTCCTATGAAGGGGTTTAATGATTATTCTTACAATTTGATCGTGGAGAGAAAATAACTTGAGTCATTTCACTCATCTTCATTTGAAACTCTTTCTTAGACTAGGTTAATACGCAAAACTAATTAAATCACAATGGTTCTGGTGTTTAAATTATTCACATATGATGTGTATTTATTTCAATTGTTGAAAATTTATAAATTTCCAATGCATTCATATTTCCCGGAATATGCGAACCCACTAGTGTCACTACACAATTACCTATGGAGTAAGGCATTCTCTTTTCGAGCATGTATCCTATGCGCAAGTCTTATTGGGATCATCAATGTTCCATCTCAATGAACCCTCCACTTGGAATAATGTTAAGACCAAAGCGATATATGCTTATTCCATGATCGCCATCCTATGCGTGTTCCATGTCCTATAGTTATCTATGGTCTTTGGATTATCTAATTTGTTAAATGTAATTTAAGATGAAAAAATTCTTTTTATTAATAAACATTTGAATAAGATTGTTTAAACAATAGAATATGAACAACCAATCTAATTGGCAATTCAAAAACTACTCTGACATGAAGTTTTCCTTACCAAATTTCTTTAACATGTGCCTAGTGTACTTAGTTGCTCGACTTGTAGTCTGAGGATGAAATTTAGCTCTTCCATTATGCTCCTCTCAAACTTAGCCTGCATCAACTTAGAAAATTTCTTACACAACTCTTTCTTACTATAACCAAAGATAAGTATCATGTATATAAATTTGAACTATTGACATATCAGAATTGTGCTGAAATTTAAATAGTGCGGTATCCACTTTACATTTAGTAAAGCCATGCAATACAAATAATTATGAGAGAGTGTCATACCAGGCTTTAAGTGCTTGTGTCAAACCATACAGTGCTTTGTTAAGTGTATACATGTACGCAGCTGGTGAACAATTGGTAAATCCAAGGGGTTGCTCTATATAGACTTCTTCTTGTAGCTACCCATTTAGAAACACACTATTTACATCTATCTGGTGGACTGCAAAGTTCTTGTGGGTTGTATATGCAAGGAAGATTCAAATTGCTTATAGCCTTGCCACATGTGTGAAAATTTTAGCAAAATCTATTCCTCATCCTGCGAGTACCCTTTGGCTACCATTCTTGTATTATTCCATGTCACAGTACCTTGCTTGTCCATATTATTTTGGAATACCCACTGAGTTCTAATTATTTCTTGATATGTAGACCTTGGGATGAGTGTACAAACTTTACTTCTCTCAAATTAGTTGAGATCTTCTTTTATAACTTCAATCCAGCTTGGGTCTGCAAGAGTTTCTTCACATTTTCTCTTTATCCAACTTATGAGAGAAATGCAAAGTACATTGCTTTATTTTGCATTACTGATCGAGATCAACCCCTGCTATTGGAGTTCCAATTAGTAGCTCAAGTGGGTGATCCTTTACCCACCTTAGATCTTGTTGCAATCCAATTAGTTGTTCTACTAAAGACTTGACTACTCCTTAATTACCTTATCTCGCCTGATCTACTCCTATCATTTGAGTACCATCTTCTTTACTATCCTGATTAAATTCTCAATTTTATATTAACAAAGATGTAATATTCTCGATCCTCAATCAACTTTAAATTAGCTATCTTCTGAATATCTTCGTTGCATGGTTCCAGTCTACTATTAGGTGATATACATGAGTGGTTATCTTTCTCATCAAAGACAACATGGATGGATTCTTATGCTACTAAAGTTCTTTTGTTGAAAACTCTAAATGCCTTACTAGTAGTAGAGTATCCTAGTGAGACTCCTTCATCTGACTTTGAATTAAATACGTAGATCCTTGCTATTGTTGTAAAATATAGCACCTGTATCCAAATACGTGGAAGTATGAGTTTTTCCATAGTTCATAAGGTATCTTATTGTGTTGCTTGTTGACCATACACCTCATCTGTATGTAGCATGTGATGTTGGATGCTTCATCCCAAAACCTCTTAGAAAGATTTGACTCGTTGTTCTTGTACTCACGGCTTTCTTAAGTGTTCTCTTTCTTCTTTATACAACTCCATTTTGTTGGAAAGTCTATGTAGTATAATACTCGTACACAATACCATGCTCAACATAGTATTTCTCCACTCTACTATTTTTGTGAATTTAGTATCAATATCTAATTTGGTGCATATAATAGCTTAGTCTTTCTTAGTTTGAATCCTGCTCATATCTTAGTACATGTTTTGTCTTTGCTCTATAATTAGACTACCCAAATATATCTAGTGAAATCATCCACAACTACAAGGGTATACTTCTTTCTATTGAAACTAATTATCTATAATAGTTCAGATAGATCCATATGGAGCAACTTCTCTTGAAAATTAATTTAATTTATTTTCCTTGCTGGCAAGCTAGGCATACTCTGTCATTCTGATAAGTTCCCCTTGGAAGTCCTTCCACCAGTCTAGCTTGGAAAGTTTTTAATAGACTTAAAGGGGATTCAAGTTCTGCTTCTACTCTTTGCTTGTTGGCTTAGGCTTCTGCCAGCAAGCTATGTCCTTTTCTTCTGAACATTCTCTTTCTCATTTCTCTCTTTTCTTCCTCTGTATATTTTTGAGTTGGAGGGTATTGACAATTTCTTGTAAAGTGTCCCATTTTCTTGTAATTATAGCATAGGTCAATGATTTGTTTATTGTCATGTTTAGTGTCACTAACCTAATTTTAGGATTGTCTCTTGGGTGTGGAGGTTTGCCATTTATTCTTGACATGAATCTTCTAAAGTTTTTCATCAATAGAGCTATTGACTAATTGTCCAGTAGATCAGTAGTTCGATTAGCCAAGTCAGCTGCTATCAATGCAGTAGCTTTATGATATTAGGTAGTTTTCTTTTCTTCTATTCTTTTCCCAATCTCAAACTCATATGCCTTTAAGTTTGAGAATTGTACATGGAAAGTCATCACTGGGAGATCCTTAGGCTCTATCACGGACACCATCTTTATATCTTACTCTTCAAGGACTGCACGAATGACCTTTACCACAATTTCTTTATTGTTGTACACCTTGTCAAGTGCAGCATGTTCATTGATTAGGTTGGTGAATATTTCATCCATCTCGTCAAATGTCTCTCTTGGATTTTCAAACGTTTACACTACTAGCGAGAGTTTGATCTCCTTGAATTGACATGTTCCTTCACATATCATTGTTATTTTTCTCCAAATTTTCTTTGTTGCCTTACACTTTTTCATTTTACTAAACATCACTTTATCCATAGTTTTGGACAAGATATCCTTTGCAACATTGTCTAGATTAGCTCTTCTTTTGTCTATAGAGATCCATTTTGCCTTTGGCTCGGACACTAAGGTTGATGCTCCCATTATATCAACCATTGTGATCTCCAGTGGATCTTCCTCCATTACTGTCCATATCTAATCATCTAAAGTTGTAAGGTGCGCTTATATACATCTTCAAGAGAACACATAGAAAGTTTAACCAAAGCAATGTTATCAATGTTCATCATGCTAGAAAATATACAAATTTAGACAAATGGATCTTCACTCGAATCATGATATTTGGAAAAGAAAGAGGTTTTTAGAAATCAATAGCTCTAACACCACTTCGTTGGTCTTAAATTATATGAAAATATCTTGAGGGGGTTGAATATACCTTTTAAGTACTTGAAAGTCACTTTGAAAAGTTTTAGAAGTGTTGAACTTGTACTTTATTTGATAAGCTAGGCCATCTAATTTTTAGAATCAAACATAGTAACTTTGGCAATTACTCAGCTACTTCAGTCTACTAGAGACTCTGAAGTTAGCTTAGTGTCTTGTTACTTGTGAAGCAGAATAATGTTTTAAACATTTAGAAAGATTTAGGCATCTATTTTGGAGCAATGCAATGAATGCGGTAAACTTAGACAAATATAAACTGCAAAAATTTAAAGTACAAGAAAAATAAATGAGCACAATAGATTTTTAGAGTTCGAAGGTAGGGTAATCCTTCTACGTCTACTATACTCCAAACTCCTTGGAGGATTCCACTAGAACTTTAAGACATTATAAAACCACTACTACACTACTTAGTTCCTTAAGAACTATAAGTCCTATTTCTTCTCAGCATTTTGCATACATAGGACTCTATTGATATTACAATTTTGTCTGGCTTTGATTAAAATCTTCTAACACAAACTAATCACAAAGGACTTAGTACACCTATTCCTTTTCTGATTTTTTCATAAATGATAGAGATTATCACTTAGTAAGTTGTTTAGTTTTAGATTATTGAGATATCTGAGTGATTTCTCTTTAGATTATGAAGTGTTAAATTATTTGGAAGCTTTTTCACGCTTGTATTTCTCAGTGTGTTTGCTCATTTCTTCTTCCATCTTTTTCAGCTTCTTTTATAAGAATATATTGTGCAATTTTTGCAATCTATTATCCTTTTCGTAGTAACTGCCTCGTTTATAATATGTTGTTGTTCCTTTAGACTATAGCACATTTATTAGTATGAGGTGATAGATATAAGGCGATCCCTTGAACATAACGCCGTCCTAACTCCATTATAACTCTTAGCCCAAGTAAGTCCATTGCTTTGTTCTTGGACTCTATTTCTTTCTCGAAACCTTCTTATTAATTATTTAGCTCAAAACTTCTTTGGCTTCAATGAACTTTAGGTGACTTTAACTTCTCACATGATTGCATTTGTCTCACTTTGCTAAAGCCCTTAGCCCTGCTAAGCCTTATACTCTGGTCTTGAACTTGGCTACCTAAGTCTTGAAATCGCTATCATTACTCCAATAGTTAGCTTGTATGTCTTCTTCTATTTTATATTATGATCCACAATATATACTGATATGTGGAATAGCCTTTATAAAGATCCTAGGAAAATAGAAAAACTTCAAGAGTTTTGAGGGATCTAGTCTACTCATTATCAAAATCTATACAAATTATTCCTAACAACATCCATGGCTTTTTGGGCAATGACTTTGATGACACTCAATTGAGTAAGAATTTGTTGATTCTAGATATATCTTAAAAATGAAAAAACAAAGTCCAGTAAAACTTAGCATGGATCATACCTTTTCCAACAAAGTTGATTCTATGCTCGGCTACTAATTCGATTAAGGTGTGCCATGGGGAGTCCAGTAAGAGAGAATCTCACTCTCTTTTAGATAATAAATACCACCCAAGTATTCACCACCTCATTCGAATTGAAGGACCATGATGCTTTGGTTGATTTAAATCTTTACTTGATGTCTAAACTCTTTGTATCTCATTATATGCACATACACATAGCTAAAGAAATTGTTAGTAAAGGTACTGAAGTAAGAATAATTCCCTCATGCACTAAGACTTAATTGACCACGTACATCCATATAGATCAAATCTAATAGATTGGAGGCTTGCTCTACTTATCCTACAAATGGAGATTTGGTCATCTTTTCTTTAAGACAAGATTCACAAGATAGCATATCTTATGAGTCTATGAGATCAGAAATTGTGCAACTGCCATCTTGTGAATCATTTCTTTAGAAATATGTTCTAATCTTGCGAGCCAAATTTACGAATAATTTTGATTATCCAATTTTTTTATTACTTTCTTGACTATAAAGCATGGAATGTTGGGATTTAATAGCGTATAAATCATTTACCAAAGTTCCAACATAAAATAAAGAAGAACTTTTAAAAATTGAACAACGTTCATTCTTTATTGAAAACTTAAAACCCTCTGTATCCAAAATAAGGATAGAGATAATACTCTTTTATTAATTGAGGTGTATAAAGGCAATTATATAAAGTATTCTACTTCTATTGCCTAATGCTAAGTGGAGGGTCACTATGACTAATGCAGCAACCTTTGCTTCATTTCTAGCTTTAAGGTCATCTCTCATCTACTTAGCTCATTACTTCTTGTCATCACCTATAAATTATTACATAGTGAGAACCACATCTAGTATCTAGTACCCAAGAAGTATCATTAACATAAAGGTTAACTTTAACAAAGAACATACCAGAACCATTATGGCGGCTTACAAGGTACTCCTTGTAGTTCCTTCTTCAATAGTCCTAGCTTGTTACAATTTAGCACTTGTTATCTTAGCCTTTGGCCTATTGACTCCTCTGTTACCCTTCAACCTCTTGCTTGTAGAGGAACCTTTCTTCTTCCCTTTCTTTGACTTTTAAATCTTTGATTGAGATGATGAGCTAATAAATAGAATAGGCTTCTCCTTTTTCATGGTTGATTCAATCGTCTTCAACATGTTGACCAGCTCTACAATACTAGTCTCCATCTTATTCATGTTGAAGTTGACAATGATTTGGTTGAATGACCTAGGAAAGGATTATAAGATGAGATCCACATAGAAGTTTGTCATTCATAAAGACTCTAATGGACTTGAGCCTTTCTATTAGGTCTATCATTTTCCATCCATGTTCACAACCAAAGAGTCCTGCATCATACAAGTCCGAAAAAGCTCCTTCCAAATTTAATATCTTATTTGCCTAGTATGCTACCCATATAACTCTTGTAAGTTTGTCAGTAGATTGTTTTATATTCTCTTGTTGCTTTTTCAATTTGCTTGCGCTGATGCTAAAATATAGCATTGAGCATGCAAATAATTATAAACTTACTTGCAATGTTCATAAAGTCCTTGATTGTTGCATCTGTTGGCGGATCCAGTGGAGAATGAGGTCAATGACATAATTCCTTTTTTTAGATTCAAAGAGAATTATCAAATTCTAATGCTAATAGATATGATTGGGCTCGATGAGTTTAGTTGTGTCTAATATACTAGCTAGTGGACTTTTAGCCATATTTGTCCATCTACAAAAATAAATATGAGGCAGAAAATAAGCATCAATTCAAATCAGTATCACATTTATATTCTCGATTTTCTAATTATATATATCTCCCACAATTTTGTTCTATCACTCTCATAATAATACTTCAAGTAATCATATTTCCCAGTGGGCTTGAGATCTAATTTATTTCTATCATACACCTTAATTTTACGAGCCTACATGATAAAAATTGGAAGGTAGTCAATATAATGTCATTTGCATCCAATGCAACCCTCAAGATTTTTACCTCATCTTTCCTATGTACCCCAATTTTATGACATATCCATTATAATTAATATCAATCAAAACCCATCAAATATTTATATAGATGGAGCATCTAAATGTCCCATGACTCGTGGTCAACAATAGAGATGAATCTACTCAATGGGCATCAAATGCTAAGTAGTGGTCACAGCGCCTACACTTAGCTCATCCCACGACTTGTGGCCAATGGACTAAATATTATAGAATATCGGCATGCCACTAACTTATGATGGAAGGCATGGATGATTGGTCCGACCTAATTTTGCAAATTTCTACTTCATATTGAACCTTTTAATTTTCAACTTGAAAAATGCTCTTTCGAGTGAGGGAAACACATAGTTTACATGTAAGGTCTCATCAAGTTTTTATCTTGTTTATTTAAAATTTTCTATCATAATGATCACAAACATACATTATGAGAAAACCACTGAATATAAATAAAATGTAAGGATGGCCATGAGCCTTCAGTTCCTATGAGATCTGCTGAAGTAAAAGTAGATCATGTTCAATCTAGGAGTTATAATTAAAACGTACATATATTCATCCCATGCATACATGGATCTTCATTCCTCACTTTACTCTAATTTTATCTCATTTATTAATATCCATAAAAAAATAGAAAACCTCACCAACCTATTCTACTCTCATTATATTTAAAACTCCTACAAGAAACCCTGGAACAAATTTCAAGATGAAGTGTATAGGACGAAGATAGGGTTTGAGAAAAATATTGAGAAATGTGAGACTGGCTTCATTTTAATTCAAGCCCAAAAGTCAATAAAAAGCATAAAAATACAATGGTCACATTATGTAAGCTCTAGGAATATCCGATATGCTAATCATTCAATCATCACATGATAATTAAAAGCACATAAATGGGATTAAATTATGGTTCTTTGTAGAAAAATGACTTTTCTTGAATAAAAAATTAATATTTAATTTTTAAATTTGTCCTTAGACTTGAAGTACTATTGTAATCTTGTGCACAATATATTACACTTTGATTTATGCCTCGATTGCTTGATAATCACAAGGGGAATATGTTGGAGTAACATCTTTATGTATCTTCATTAATGACTGGCCAACAAAGAATCTGTCACCTATCTGATAGAATAGGTAAATCTTCTATATTTTCATAGTCCTTGACTTCGAAGACCTTGGCCAAGGCAGGATGAATATGAGAGAGGAATTTTTTAATAATTCATCAAATGGTCAATGAGACTTGAAATGGTATTATAATCATTAAGTGAAATAGCGTTTCAACTAATAATCATTGTCCTCTACTTAATCGAGAGATTAGTTGACTAAATGATATACTTGCATGGTACTCGATAAAAAATAAGTTTGCTTGCTATTTCACCTGAGACTATGTAGTTATGATACACTGCTAGGTGTTTTTCATAAATGTGAGGTTTTTAGAATTGATGAGTTAATTACAAGATGATTAATTAGTTGGATTAATTGAATATTTATTTAATTAAGTTGTAATAGTTGCAAGCCCACTGTTAGCTAAGTTGTGAACCTAAGGGGTTATATACGAACAAGATAATCTACTTCTAACCTAAAAGTAATCCAAGGAGTTGGATTAAATTAATTAATAAAAATTAATTAAATATAGCTAGAATTAATTTAAGGAGTTAAATTAATTTATCTAATTATAAAATAAAATTATTTAATTGGACTTAATAAAAGTTAGGGGCTCAAGGCAAGTGAATTAATTAATTAATTAAGGCATAAATTAATTTAAGAAGTTAAGCTAATTTATTTAATTAAATAATATGATTATTAATTTAATTAGGTAGCCTTGATAGAATCAATTAATTAGTTGATTGAATCAATTAATATATTTAATTAATGGGATCAATTAAATGAACTTAATTAAAGTAATTAGAGTCTAAGTCCAAGTTAATGGGCCTGTGAGACAGGCTTACTAGGAGTCTTAGTGAACAAGTCAAAAACTCCAAATTTTGGATGAAAAGAAAAGATACAAGATGGATATGGAAAGGGAGATAGTTTTCTAATAGGATTGGGTCAAGACAAAAGTGTATAAATACACCTTAAGAAAAGTTACAAGCTTTTAGCAAGTAAAATTCAATCCCTAGCAAGAAAGAAAAAAACCACTCCTCTTGTCCAGATTCTTATGTCTTTTGTTCCATTAGAAGGTTCCATCATTCTCATCAACTATTTAATTATTTTATCACAAGTTAATTCAAGAATTAAAGAGCACTCCAAAAATTTAGATTAAAAATAAAAAGTCTTAATTATCTAGCAAGGATTCAAGATTCATCGACTTACCCAAAGTGTGGATACATTTATAAAGAAGATGATTGGATTTCTTTCTAATCATTTCAAAACTCGTCATCAAATGGAGTACTTAATTTAGGTGTATTACAAATATGCTCTCTTAATTTATTAAGTGAACAATTAAGAATCCAAATTGATCAATCATATCGATTCCCAAGATTGCATGTTTAAATTGTTATGTATGTTTTAAATTTACGCCGCGTACCTATCTCGAGATATACAAACCCAACATAACCATCTCGGTACATATGAACCTAACAAAGGCAACATCAAAACCAAGTTTATCACAATAAACCTAAAACCAGTCACTCACTAACTTTTGTTAAAATTGGAGAAAACTAGGATACTTTGCACAAGAATGTCTATATCCTCATGTACAAAAGTACGCTAAAGATAAAAGAAAAGCTCGAAGAGAATGAAAATCCAGAGAGAGAGAAAAAAGCTTAGTTGCTCAATAATTAGCAAAAATGGAGTTTGAATCCTCATGTGATGACAACAACAAAACAAATGAGGAAGCATTATTGTGCTTAATGGAAAATGACGCAGTTGAATCTACTCCAAAGATAAATGAGCTTAACATGACAATCAATGGTCCTCTATAATGGTACACTAGCAGTGGTTGCTCAAGGTACACATAGGGAGATAGAAATCTATTTACATAATCCAAAGCAATCATAGACCCCAATTTAGTACTTGTAGTTGACTAATTCAAAGCATTAGTCAACTTTAAGACAAAGGTCACATACTAGAATTTTCTAATAGTTACTGCACTATTAAGGATATTGAATCAAACTTATTGGACTTATAAAAACCAATATCTATATTATTAATTGGTTATTATCTTGTACTCTAACTCTACTTGTCTAACAACAAAGAAATCTTCATAATAGGTTGGTTATGGCATAGATGCTTAAAATGGAACATGATATGTACAAGGCTGCTATGGTGCTTCAAGTCTAAGGACTAATCATATGCTATCGTAACATGAAAATTCTTATTTCGACAAATAATATTTCCAATTAAGAATTTCTCTGACAAGTACCCACATACATGCACTAACATCACTACGTCAATATCTATGGAGTGAGACATCCTCCTCATGCGAGCATGTATCGTATGCATGAGTTTATTGGGCTATTTGATATTCCATTTCAAAAAGCCCTTGATTCAAAACTCATTTAAGACCAAAGCCATAAAGGCATATCCCATGATCACTATAAAATGTGTGTCCATGCCCCATAACTAAGTTTGGTGTAGGGACTTTATCTAATTACTATATATAATTAGAGATAGAGAAATTTGCCTATTTTATTAATATAATTTAAAAAAGATTATTTTTATAAATACAAGAGTATAAAGATGCCCAATCTAATTAGTGCACCGGGTACTACTTTAATAATCTCCCACTTAACCTAGTGTTAATTTTTGATGTACTTCAGGCCTATCTTCTCAAGATGTCCATCGAATATCTTCTGTGTTAGGAGTTTGATCAGTGAGTCTGCTACATTTTCTATCGAAGTAACTCTATCCACTACAACAACGCCTCTACCAATAATCTCTCTAATTAGATGGTATCGCCTCATGATACGCTTGGATCTTTTAATTGCGTAATAGCTTCATTATTTTCATAGTATATAAATACGGGATCAACAATGGATGGAACCACACCCAACTCTTAGATTAAGTTTCTTATCCAAACAACTTTCTTCATTACATCACATACAGTAATGTATTCAGCCTCGGTGGTAGAATCCACGGTCATCTCCTGCTTGGAACTCTTCCAGCTAACCGCACCACTGTTTATGGTGAACACCTATCCATACATGGACTTTGAGTCGTTTATATCAGACTAAAAATTAGAATTAGTATAGCCTTCTAGTTTTTCCAGAGCCTTACATAAGAAAGATATCCATAGTTTTTCTCAAGTACTTAAGGATCATCTTTATGGCCTTCTAGTGTTTCTCACCTGGATTGGACTGATATTTACTCATAACACTCATAGTATATGTGACGTCAGGCCTTATACATAGCATGCCATACATTATGCTTCCAATGGAAGATGTATAAGGTATGTGGGCCATCTTTTCCCTCTCCTCAAGAGTCTTAGGAGATATAGCCCTTGAGAGAGAAACTCTATGGCTCATTGGCAAGAATCCACATTTGGATTTCTCCATGTTAAATTTTTTTAGCATTTTTTCTATATACATAGATTGGGATAGTTTGATCATCCTTCTCGACCCATCTCTATAGATCTTTATTTCAAGAATAAAGGATGCTTCTCCTAAATTCTTCAGAGAGAACTAGTTAAACAACCAAGTCTCAGTTGATAGTAGCAAGTAGGATGCCATCAACACACAACACAATAAATTTCACTGTATTCCTACTAACCTTGTTGTAGACACAAGGTTCATCTGGGTTCTTGTGGAAATCAAATAATTTGATTACATTATTAAACCGAATGTTCTAACTTCTAGAAGCCTACTTGAGTCCATAAATGGATCTCTATAGTTAACAAACCTTTTGCTCCCTCTATCTGGATATGAAGCCTTCTGGCTGCCTCATATAGATCTCTTCCTTAATATTTTCATTAAAAAAAGCGGTCTTCACATCCATCCGCCATATCTCGTAGTCATAATATGTTGATATGGCTAGCAATATCTAGATAGATTTAAGCATCACTACTTTTAAAAAAGTTTCGTCATAATCAATTCCTTACTTCTGAGTATACCATTTCACAACCAGTCATGCTTCATAGGTCACTATCTCAACATTTACTCCATGCTTTAGCTTGTAGACCTATTTGTAGCCATTGAGAACTATTCCCTATAGTGGATCCACCAAGGTCCATACCTTGGAGTACATAGAGTCCATATCGAATTACAAGGCGTCTTGCTAACTTCCCGAGTCTATGTCAGACATCGCCTCTCCATAAGTTCTTTAATCACTATCCAATGGGAGATTCTCCTCATTGTTCTCTGATAAAAAACCATACCTCTCAGGTGGCTTTGAGATCCTTTGGGATCTCTTAGGAGGGTATGTGTCCAAAGGCCCAACCTCAATTGATTGGCCCATTATTATGTCTGTTGGGAGGCTCTATGGTTCTTGAATTTCTTTAAGTTCCACGACTTCGCCATTTCTATCTAATAGAAACTCCTTCTCTAAAAAGATGGCATCTCTCAAAACGAACACCTTTCATTTCGAGAAGTCATAGAAATAGTATCTAATGGATTCTTTTAGATACCCCATGGACTTACATAAATTAGATCTCATGTCCATTTTATCTCCCACTTGCTACTTCATGTAAGCAGTACACCCCTATACCCTAAGGTATTTATAAGAGGGTAGTTTCCCACACCACATCTCATATGGTGTTTTAGGCACCGACTTTGATAACACTTTATTTAATAGATATGCTGTTGTTTCTAGAGCATAGCCCCATAATGAAAGAGAAAGCCTAGTGAAACTCATCATCTATCGAACCATGTCTAATAGGGTTTGATTCCTATGCTTCGCAACTCCATTGAGTTGAGGAGTAACAGGAGATGTCCATAGAGAGAGAATCTCATTCTCTTTTAGATAATCAAGAAACTCTGTGCTCAAGTTTTCACCTCCTCGATCTGATTGAAGACCCTTAATACTTAGCCTAGTTTGTTTCTCCACCTCACATCTGAAGTTTTTGAACTTTTCAAAAGCGTTAGATTTGTATCTCATAAGGTAAACATAACTATATCTAGAATAATCATTAGTAAATGTTACGAAGTAGTGATAGTTCCCACCAGCACTAACACTTAGTGACTCGCATATATCCGAATGGATCAAAACTCGCTTTACTTATCCAACAAATGGTGATTTGGTCATCTTTTCCTTGAGACATGACTCACATGATGGCATTCCTTGCTCTTTCAAAAGATCTAGTAATTGAGCCAACTTATGAATTCTCTTCTTAAAGATGTATTGACATTTTCTATGGCTAATGTAGAATGCTCTATTCCCAGCCACAGGACTGTCTTTCCTCTACTTAGATTCCTACTTCTTGTCATCACCAAAAAATCATTGCATAGATAAAATCCACTATTAACTGATGAGTTTACTTCAACAAAATAAATACCTGAACTCTTCAGGGTCGTAAGGTACACCGTACAGTTTCTCTTCTAATGCCTAGATTTTCCGTAGTAGTGACACTTGTCATTAGTTCTGTTGGAACTCTTTGAGATGCCACCAATTTGGCTTCATGCCTTTGGACTTTGAGGAACACTTTCCTCTCCCCTTCTTTCCCTTCGACTTTACAACCTTTAAGTTAGATGAGGATCTAAAAGCTTGATCGGCTTGTCCTTCTTCATAGTGAACTCAGCAGTCTTCAACATGTTAACCAGTTTTGCAAGGCTAGTTTTCATCTTATGGATGTTGAAGTTGACAATGAAGGAGTCAAATGATGGAGGCAAAGACTGCAGGATGAGATCCAAATAGAGCTCATTATCCATAACAAATCCAAGTAACTCAAGTCTTTCAATAAGGCTGTCATCTTCAATCCATAATCATGGACTGAAGAGCCCTCCATTCATACGGGTCCTAAAAAGATCCTTTGAGATTTAATATCTCGCCTGGCTAGTATGTTCACCATACAACTCTTGTAGGTGAACATAGATATCATGGTCATGTACATATACCTCGTGTTGCCTCTAAACAATGTTTGATATTGATTCCATCATACAACATTGCTCTTGCAGATAATCATCAACCAACTTGTGATAATACGCAAGCTCCTCCTTAATGGCATTCGCTAGCTCTGCCAAAGACAGAATCACATCAAGTATATAATCCCTCTTTTTGGATTGTAGAATAATTCAAAAGTTCCTCAACCAATCGAAATATCTTTCAAAAACATATTCATTTATAACAAGGTCTTTAGTAATAAATATCTTCCACTATTTTATTACAATTTCATCACCCCTATTGGCAATTCAGGAAATTTTATTTTCTAGTGGGCTTGAGGTCTAATCAATATGTCGTATGTCCTAATTTTATGAGCCTATAAAATATATATGCAATCCTCAAGATAATTTACCTCACTTCTTTTTATATACCTTAATTTTATGAGCCTATATGGTACTAAATACCAAACAAGACCCATCAAACCTCGATGTAGATGGAGCATCAAAATGTTCCATGACTCATGACCAATGTAGAGATGAGTTCATCCCATGGGCATCACCATGCTTACTAGAGATCACAACTTTCCATTACAGAGTCATTCTACAACTCATGGCCAATGATAAAGTAAGATAACATCCTCATGTCAAGTACTTTTAATGGTAGGTATGGATTATTGGGTCCAACCCAATTTTATCCATATTTGCTTGAAATTGAAATTACTTGATTTTAATTCAAGCGCGGTTTTTTATTTTAACCAAGACCTCATCAATTTTAATCTTAGTTTATTTGATGTGTTTGCATTCAATTGTGGCAAGCATATCATTTTAAAAGATTAAATAAACCATATACTTCTAATACATACATAATCTAGATGATCATGGGCTAATCCTATGTGATCCATTTGAACAAAAAATGGATCTAGGTCAATTTAAAGGTAATAAAATAGAAATAGAAACTAATTTCTATTACATGAATATATCCCATACATTCATAGGCCTTCTTTTGATTCTTTGTCTTGGTCCTTCTTCTTGTCTACTAAAAATAAATAGAAAAAACCTCATCCTATTCTACTCTCCTTTAAAAAATGTAAAGTACATACAAGAAAAGAATAAGAGACTCGCAGACCCATTTCAAAAACCCAAAAATAAATTTAATTACATTGGTCCAAAAAGCTCCATGATCATCCCATACATATCAATAAAAACTTCACATGAATTTATTAAATCATGTAAATTTAGCATCCAATTAAATTGTAATTTTACGACTTGTAATTTCAAGAAAAACCATTTTTGAATTTAAAATTAACACTTTAATTAAAAAAATCCAAAAATCAAATTTCGTAATTCAACATGACGAGGATGTCCAACACCCTCCCCACGTAGCATGCACACACAACGTCTCGCACTGCAACATATGCAGTAGTGCCATGTGGAATAATGCGCACATAGTACCTGGTCTTGCAGCACGCACAACAGTATGCACAAATAGTGTGCACACACAGCGTGCTTGCATAGCATGATGATGATTAGCACGCACACACTTGCATGTTGTTGCACACAGTCGTACCATGCATTCAATTGAATCAAATTAAATCATACATGTTCTATTTAACAATTAAATAAATAGTAGAATAATATTATCCCAATCAAAAATACAAAAATCATTCAGAATTAAACAATTAAATTCGCAGGCATAAATCGAATCCGACTAGAATTGTGTAAATCATAGCTCTGATACCACTATTAGGTTCATGTGATCCCGGGGTATGCACAGTAGAAAAATAAAATTTTAAAATTAAGCATGTTATAACAGTGACAGCAGTACCCCAAATCCAATGCGATTTTTAACGATATCGTAATTTTTAATAGTTTAATAAAAATTAAAATAGTTTTAATTTATACCTTTATGCAATCTGATTGTCGTAGGGATTGAAACAATCGATTGCTAGTCCCTTTTCGAATTTTAATTTATAGGGATCCAAATGTCTTTCCTTTAAAGAGGTCCACACATTGAGCAAGAATATGGAATCCAAACTCTGCTAGCAATCCAGCTTCTTTTACTAACCTAGTTAATGAAGTGAATATGGTGAATATTAATTTTGTTATCAACTTGTGAGAAAAGAATTAATACTTAGACAAACAGATGGAATTTCGGTGGAACAAAGGATAGAAGAAAAAAATATTTTTTTCTCCTTATTTTTCTATAATGGCCGAAAATTTGTGGGCTTCTATTAGCCTCAAATTTTTGGCCCCAATGCTTTATATAAGGGGACTCAAAAAATTTCAAGAGTTCCACTTTTGGTATTTTTGGTTTCTTTTTAATTGGATAGAAAATTTTTGGTTGTCCCAAAAATCTCCAACTCTAACTCTTCATATCTTTCAAAAATATTTAAAGTCTCTCAAGAATTACAAATTCTTGAGTTTCCATACTTTTTCAATAACTCACATGGGCCTCTCCAAACAGGCCTCTATGAATTGGACCTCGACTTAAAACAAATTCCACAAATAATCTAATTAATTATTTTAGCTCAAATTTAATTAATTAATTTCATCTAGTCCACCTAATGAAATTAAGCACAATTAAATAATCCAATTATTGAATTGAATAAATTAATTTATGGTCTACACAATTAATTTAATTTATTTAAATAATTATTTCACTCCAATTGGGTTTTCTAATCTTATTAGGTTTAATTAAATAATTTAATTATTTAATTAAATAATTAATTCAACTCATTGAATTAATTTGAGCCCTGACTAATTAATTTTAATTATTTAAACAGATCCAACTCATTGAATCAATTCCTAAGTTAGAAATACTCAATCTTGAATTATGTGACCCATTAGATTCACAACTAATTAAGCTAGCAGTGGACTTGCAACAACTACAACTTATGAATAATAATTATTCTGATTAATTAATTCATTAATTAATTTGCTAGAAATTAACTAATTCATTTCAAGAACCTCACAAGTCATGAAAAAGCAAGTGTATCATTGATAAGTGAATATTTTGACATATTTTTGTATCAAATCCTTTATATTTTTCTTATTTTATTCTTGTTAATATTATTGTTTTATTAATGTTTTGTGTTAGGGAATAAATGGAAGCATGTTTCCAAACTTGTGCAGTTTTTGTAATTTGAGCATAACTTCATGATCAAAGGCTCTATGCACCTGAAGCTTGTTTCATTTGAAAGCCAAGAGATAGAGGTACAACTTTTATGTTGGAGGCTCAGCCCAATTTAGTCTTGATGATAGCAGAAAATTCATCCAAATAGTTGTACAAAATGGATCACCAAAATTCAAATCAGAGTTCAGCCCAGTATTGACTTATTTTACCAATTCGATTATATATCTTGAGCCCAAATTTATTTTGGTCTGACATTCAGATATGTTATACCCAAGAGATAAATAAACAAGTTTTCTACAGATAAGATGGTGTGAAAATGTGTCGAAATAGTAAAACCATAGGCTGCAAGTTGCTGCTGATGTTACAGGGCGGCTCTTGGACATGACTCGGTAATTTGACCATATCTCCTTCATCCAATTGCTAAATTTGACAAAAGATATATGAAAATATATCAGCGTTGAAAGATCTACAATTTTGATTCTTCACATATCTTCAAAATCAGGCTGTATCTGATCGACAAATGTAATTCAATTCAGTGGATGAGAAATTTGTGTAACAACTTACCAACTCTTGGCAACTAGCATACCACTTGATTAACCCCTCCATTATTTGTTTGGCCTCTAGCTTACTCCAAGTACTATAAATAGGTCATGTAGTAAACTTGTAAGAGAGGGGGGTAGACGGTTTCTTTAGGCTAAGTTATCTAGTTTGTATATTTTCTAGTATTGTAAGTTTTCTAGTAGTAATAGAAATGCATTATCTAGTTTCTCTTATATTTTTAGTCTTTGTTACTTTTATTATGTCTTTCTAAATTTTATTTTGTTGAGGAAAAAGGGTGAATCTCTTGATGTAGGAAGAGAAATGGTTATAAGGGTAAGTATGTTGTATTATTTTTTTTATTTTTGATCTAAACCCTACTTGTTTTGTGGTGATTCTTGATTTATGTATCTCCAATGGCACAACAAATACTTGGGTTCATTTAGCTTATTGTACGGTTTTACCCCACCGACTGCTAATGTGAAACCTTGATTTGTTATTGACGAAGGTGTACATAAATGCTTGATCCCATAAGTAAGTGTTGGCGTTAAGAGATAATTTGCAATAGTAAGACAATATCATGATTACCTTATTGCATGAGTTACTTGATAATATCTTCCCATTGGAACCTTCATTATGTATGGATTCCAATGATGGCAATTAATAGAGGTAAAAAGAATAAATAACCATTTCTTTATTCAAAACTCAAGAGTGGATCCCTAATTCTCAGTACTTTTATTACTTTGGTTTTTCTTTAGTTACATCATACATTAATTGTTCATATATTTTGTTTCACATAAACTCCATCTTTTTAGAAATATAAACTTGAATTCTTCAAACAACTTCCCTGTGGATCGACCTCGAATTCACGAGAAATTTATTACTTACTACAACCTGTACTTGGGTTTGCAACCTTAAAGTTGTAGCAATCATAACTACGTGATTTAGGTGAAATAGCGAGTAAACCTATTTCAATTATGAGTATTATACACGTAAGGTCCTTCGGTCAACTAATCTCCCCATTGAGTTTAGGGCATGGATTAATTATCGAACCCCTAATTTCTCAATAACTGTAATTCTATTTCACAATAACTCATGAAGAATCTTTTAAAAAAAACCCATCTAATATTCATTCTACCTTGGTCAAGGACTTCTGAGTCTTAAACTAAGAAAACATAGGAGATTCACTTATTTTGCCAGACAAGTGACGGATTATTTGTTGGCCACTCATTAACCTCTGATAAGTGCATATTTTTGACATATTTTTATATCAAATCCTTTATACTTTTCTTGCTTTATTCTTGTTAATATTATTGTTTTATTAATGTTTTGTGTTAGGGAATAAATTGAAGCATGTTTCCAGACTTGTGCAGTTTTTGTACTTTGAGTATAGCTTCATGATCAAAAGCTCTATGGAGCTAAAACTTATTTCATTTGAAAGACAAAAGATAGAGGTACAACTTTTACGTTAGAGGCTCAGCCCAATTCAGTCTTGATGATAGCAGAAAATTCGTCCAAGTAATTACACAAAATGAATCACCAAAATTCGGATCAGAGTTCAACCCAGTATTGACTTATTTTACCAATTCGGTTATATATCTTGAGCCCAAATTTATTTTGGTCTAAAATTAGGATATGTTATACCCAAGAGGTAAATAAACAAGTTTGTTGAAGATCAGATGGTGTAAAAATGTGTCGAAATGGTAAAACCATAGGCTGCAAGTTGCTGCTGATGTTACAGGGCGGCTCTTGGACATGATTCGGTAATTTGACCATATCTCCTTCATCCGATCGCCAAATTTGACAAAAGATATATGAAAATATATATCAGTGCTGAAAGATCTACAATTTTGATTCTTCACGTATCTTCAAAATCGGGTTGTATCTGATCAAAAAATGTAATTCAATTCAGTAGATGAGAAATTTATGTAACAACTTACCAACTCTTGGCAACTAGCATACCACTTGATTAACCCCTCCATTATTTGTTTGACTTCTAGCTTACTCCAAGTACTATAAATAGGCCATGTATTAATCTTGTAAGAGTAGGGGGTAGAGGGTTTCTTTAGGTTAAGTTATCTAGTTTGTATGTTTTCTAGTATTGTAAGTTTTCTAGCAGTAATAGAAATGCATTCTCTAATTTCTCTTATATATTTAGTCTTTGTTACTTTTATTATGTCTTTCTAAATTTCATTTTGTTGAGGAAAAAGGGTGAATCTCTTGATGGAGGAAGAGAAATGGTTATAAGGGTAGAAATTGTTTAAGTATGTTGTATTATTATTTTTATTTTTGATCTAAACCCTACTTGTTTTGTGGTGATTCTTGATTTATGTATCTCCAATGGCACAACAAATACTTGGGTTCATTTAGTTTATTGTACAGTTTTACCCCACCAACTGCTAATGTGAAACCTTGATTTGTTGTTGACGAAGGTGTACATAAATGCTTGATCCCATAAATAAGTGTTGGCGTTAAGTGATAATTTGCAATAGTAAGACAATATCATGATTACCTTATTGCATGAGTTACTTGATAATATCTTTCCATTGGAACCTTCATTATGTATGGATTCCAATTGTGGCAATTAATAGAGGTAAAAAGAATAAATAACCATTTATTTATCCAAAATTCAAAAGTGGATCCCTAATCCTTAGTACTTTTATTACTTCGGTTTTTCTTTAGTTACATCATACATTAATTGTTCATATATTTTGATTCACATAAACTCCATCTTTTTATAAATATAAACTTGAATTCTTCAAACAACTTCCCTGTGGATCGACCTCAGACTCACGATAAATTTATTACTTACTACAACCTGCACTTAGGTTTGCAACCTTAAAGTTGTAGCAAGTTTTTGGCGCCGTTGCCAGGGAAGGCAAGGTAAGTATTCAGGTTTGTTAATATTTTTCCTTTGTAAATATAGTTTGTTTATTTTCTTTATGGATATATGGTTATATGGTATCGTAGTCATAATTCTCGATGTTTAGTAAGAAATAATTCCAAAACTTTGTTTGGAAATTTGTTTGAATCATCTCCACACACTTCCACCATGACTGAAAATGAAAGTGTCCAGGATGAAAATGAGAATCAACAGGTGCGTACCATGCATTATTACTTGCAACCTCCTCGAAATTCTTCTCCTTCTTGTTTCATTTTTCCTCTAAATGCAAACAATTTTCGATTCAAGTCAGGTATGATCCCTTTACTTTCTAATTTCCATGGTTTAGACTCTGAAAGCCCTTACTTGCATTTAAAAGAATTTGATGAAGTATGTGCCACTTTTGATGATCAAACTTGCACAAATGAGATTGTTAAGCTCAAATTATTTCCTTTTTCTTTAAAAGATAAAGCAAAAAATTGGCTTAATTTTTTAAAACCTAAGTCAATTGGCACTTGGGAAGAAATGCAAGCTGAATTCTTGAAAAAAAAAATTCCAACTCATAAAACTAATGCTTTGAAAAGACAAATTCTAAATTTTTCTCAAAATTCGAATGAAGTTTTCTTTTAATGTTGGGAAATATTTAAAGATTTGTTGAATTCATGCCCACATCATGGTTTTGAAAAATGGCGTTTAATTAGTTTCTTTTATGAAGGTTTAACTCCTGAAATAAAATAATTTGTTGAAATAATGTGTAATGGTGAGTTTCTTGATAAGGAACCTGATGAAACCCTAGAATATTTAGATCATTTGGCAGAAAACTCTCAATCATGGCATAGTGTTAATTCTTCCGAAGGTTCTAATAGATCTAATCTTGCTAATAGTAATAAAGGAAAATATTACCTTAGCCAAGAAGATGATCTAAATGCTAGACTTGCTAGTTTAACAAGAAAAGTTGAAGCCATGGAACTTAAAAAAGTAAAGAAAATCAAATATGTGCAAGATGAAGAAGTTTGTAGCAATTGTGAACTTTTGGGGCACTCCACCAATGAATGTCCAAACATTCCAGTACAAGCAAATTTTATGAACACATTCAAAAAATCTTTTCATTCTCCATATTCTGAAACTTACAATCCACAATGGAGAAATCATCCCAATTTCAGTTGGCGAGATGATAACCGTGCCCAACCACCGCATTCACAAAAATCACAAAACTTTCATTTTTATCCACCTCCACATACAAAATCTATTGAGGAGACTTTACCAGCATTTATGCATGAACAAACAAACATCAATAATCAGACTTCACAACCTATCAATGAGATCAGAAGCACACTTTCAACACTGACAAATTCTTTGCGTACTCATGAAAAAGGTAAATTTTCTGCTCAACCTCAACCTAATCCTTCTACTCAGTGTTATGTTTCTTCTTCAGGTGAAAATGCAGTCAAGGAGGCTAATTCAGTTACAACTCTTCGGAATGAAAAAGTTGTTAACAAGACTATTCATCCCAAGGAGAAAGTTTCTAATCCACCTCCAGAAATGAAAAATGAAAATAGTCTAGACGATGAAGGTAAGTTAGAAGAAGGTAAGTGTGAAAATGATGAAAAACAAAAATATTTAGCTCCAGCACCCTTTCCTCAAAGATTGCAAACAATCCAGAAATTGAACTCAAATGCTGAAATTTATGAAATTTTTAAACAAGTCAAGATTAATATTCTATTATTGGATGCAATCAAGCAAGTTCCACCTTATGCCAAATTTTTGAAAGATTTATGTACAATCAAAAGAAAACATCATATACAAAAGAAGACATTTTTAACTGAAAGTGTTAGTTCAATCATTCAACAATTCACTCCATCCAAGTACAAAGATCCAAGTTGTCCAACCATTTCATGTATCATAGGAAACACTAGAATAGAGCATGCTTTGCTTGATCTTGGTGCTAGTGTAAATCTTCTACCTTTCTCAGTTTATGAACAGTTAGGTTTGGGAGAACTTAAAATAACTTTTGTTGTACTCCAACTTGCTGACCGTTTGATTAAAGTTCCAAAGGGAATAGTAGAAGATGTGTTGGTACAAATTAATAAGTTTTACTTTTCAGTTGATTTCATTATTTTGGACACAGAGCCTGTTGCACAAACACATACACAAATTCCTATCATTTTGGGTCGTCCTTTTCTTGCAACTTCAAATGCTTTAATCAATTGTAGAAATGGTATTTTGAAGTTATTATTTGGAAATATGACTTTGGAACTAAATGTGTTTAATATTTGTATGCAACCTGCAGAAGATGACGAAGTACATGAAGTGGATTCGATTGAGGAACTTGTTCATGAATACTTTACTACTACTAACTCTTCAGATTCTTTGGAGACTTGTTTTGAAAGTGAAAGTATTTATAAAAAGAAACAAACTAATACTATCTCTGAATTTTTGCAGGTACAAGAAAAATATTTTTGGAAGCCAAGGTTCGAAGAACTTTCATCATCAACAGTAAAATCTATTCCATCAAGTATTAAAGCTCTCGTGGTTGACTTGAAACCTTTGCCAGTTAATTTGAAATACTCTTTCTTGGGTGAGAATGAAACTTTTCCAGTAATAATTTCTTCCAAACTTGATGCATCTCAAGAAGGTAAATTGATCGAAACTCTGAAAATGCATAAGAATGCTTTAGGATGGACCATTGCTGATATTAAAGGTACTAATCCTTTCATTTGCACACATAACATCTATCTAGAGAAAAATGCTAAACCATCTAGAGAAAGGCAACGAAGGCTAAATCCTAATATAAAAGAAGTAGTAAGAAATGAAGTCATTAAACTCTTAGATAATGGAATCATTTATTCTATTTCTGATAGCAAATGGGTAAGTCCTACTCAAGTTGTACCTAAGAAATCTGGAGTTACTGTAGTCAAGAATGAGAATGATGAATTAATTCCAACTAGGACTGTTACTGGTTGGCGAATGTGCATTGACTATAGAAAACTCAACTCAGTTACTAGAAAAGATCATTGTTCATTACCTTTCATGGATTAATTTTAGAAAGAGTTGCGGGACATGAATTTTATTGCTTTTAAGATAGATATTTTAGATATAATCAAATTGCAATTGCACTTGAAGATCAAGAGAAAATAACTTTTACATGTCCTTTTGGTACTTTTGCATATCGAATGATGCCTTTTGAATTATGTAATGCACCAGCTACATTCCAATGATGCATGCATAGTATTTTTAGTGACATGGTTGAATGTTTTCTTGAAGTCTTCATGGATGATTTTTCTGTTTTTGGTAATTCATTTGATGATTGCTTATCTAATTTAGAAAAGATTTTGATCAGGTGTGAAGAAAAAAAATCTTGTGCTCAATTGGGAGAAATGTCACTTCATGGTAACAACTGGTATTGTTTTTGGACACATTATATCATCAGAAGGTATTGAGGTTGATAAATCTAAAATTGAGTTAATTGCCAATTTGCCAACACCAAAAACTGTGAAGGAGATTAGATTATTTTTAGGACATGTTGGTTTTTATAGAAGATTTATCAAAGATTTTAGTATAATATCTAAACATTTGTGTAATCTTCTAACAAAAGACACTATTTTTGAATGGACTGAAAACTGTGAAAATGCTTTTGTTAAGCTTAAAAGCATGCTTACATCTGCTCCAATCATGTCGCCTCCAGATTGGACTTTACCTTTTGAATTGATGGTACCCAGAGCGTAAGTCAATCTTTGAAAATATTGCGGCCCCCTGAAGCTGATCAAATAAATCATCGATTCTGGATAACGGATACTTATTCTTAATTGTGACCCTATTCAACTCTTGATAATCGATGCACAGTCTCATGGTGCCATCCTTCTTACGTACAAACAAAACTGGTGCTCCCCAAGGTGAAAAACTCGGTCTGATGAATCTCTTATCCAACAAGTCCTGTAATTGTACTTTCAATTCTTTCAACTCCAAGGGAGCCATTCTGTAAGGAGTTTTAGAAATTGGAGGCGTTCCTGGTTGTATGTCAATAACAAACTCTATTTCACGATCTGGTGGCAGTCCTGGAAGATCATCTGGAAATACTTCAGTATATTCCCGTACCACTGGTATTTCACTAAGAGTTGGTGGGTGTTGTTCCTCAATGTTCATGACACTCACCAAGTACCCTTCGCAACCATCATCGAGTAATCGTTGTGCCTTCACTGTTGAAATCATAGGGAATCTGAAATTCTTCATAATGCTGGCAAATGTGAAAGACTCTTTCCTAGAAAGTTGAAATGTCACCGTCTTTTCCTTACAGTTGATAGTAGCCCCATACTTTGACAACCAATCCATGCCCAAAATAACATCATAATCATTCATATCTAGTATAATCAAATCAGCATGTAATTCTCTACCTTCAACAAGTATAGCACAAGCTCTCAAAATCCGATCAGTTTGTCTAGCATCTCCAGAGGGAACTGTTACACTATAACTGATTTTTGCTACATCTGGTATTCTACCCAGCCTCTTCACGTACTCAGTGGATGCAAATGAATGCGTGGCTCCAGAATCAAATAATACAAGTGTTGGAACACTAGAAATATAAAGTGTACCTGTTACCACCGATGGATTTGCTTCTGCATCCGCCTTGGTCATGGTGAACACCTTGGCTGGTACATTCTTTTGGTTGGTCTGATTTTGTTTACCTGGGCAAAATTTAGCAATATGTCCCGGTATTCCACATCGAAAACACGTCCTGGTATCTATATAGCAGCCTCCAGTATGTCGATTACCATATTTCTAACACACAACTTCTAGCATCGGTGCTTTTTCTTGTTCGACCCGTGGTCTCTTGTTTTGACCTTCTTGTTGTTAGCCTTGTTCTCCTTGAAATTTAAATCCCGGCTTCTGTATTTGGATTGGCTTCTACATTTGAACTGGCCTCTTTTGCCCCGTAGTCCATCTCTGTCCCTGCTGTATGAATTGCTGTCGAACCTCTTGTGCACGAGCGATTCTCAATTCAGCCTGTTCTGCTACGAGTGCCCTCTCAGCCACCTGTGAAAATGTCACCCCTTGAGTACCCGCCATATTCACATCCCGATGTAATTCTGGCCTCAAACCCTCCAGAAATCTCTCTACTTTAAGTGCTTCAGTGCTGACCATGTGCGTAGCGAACCTGGACAGTTGTTCAAATTTACGAATATACTCCCCAATAGTCATTGCTCCTTGTCGCAGTTGTATAAACTCATTCATCTTCATCATGCGAACTGGGGCCGTGAAATATTTATTTCGGAATAACTCCTTGAATCTGTCCTAGCTCATGGTAGTAATGTCCTCTATGCTGCTGATCATGTCCCACCAATGGCCTGCACTACCGCGAAGCATGAAAGTGGCACACATTACCCTCTTCTCTACTGGCACCCTGTTATACTGGAACGTGTTTTCCAGAGTCCTTAACCAGTCCTCTACAGCGGTAGGATCAATCGCATCCTCAAATGTTGGGGGATCCAGCCTCCTAAATCGTTCTCCAACCATATAAATATAGTCCGCCCGCTGTTGGTTTACCTCCACCCGTGGTTGTTCACAATTATCTCTTTGTCGAATCAGTTGCTGAATTTGCTCGGACTGCCATTCAATTAACTCTGTTAATCGGTTAATCATGGTATCTCGATCATTAATTGGGGTGGGTATCTCATTTCTCTGCGCTCTGGCACCACCACAGCTCTCACCACGAGTTCTCACTATTTTACAGTGCTGTTTTACACAAGTTTGACAACATATGGCCAATATAATTTATGGAATATGTAATGCAATATATGATAATGTAAAACTTACTAGCGTGGTTGCGCTCTGCAAGTTCTAAAATTATGTACATAGACAGTCTACAGAATCAAGACTTGGGCTCTGATACCACTCTATAACACCCCCATTAGTACACAACTAGATATATATTATAATTCGACATGATAGAACCTGTGTGCATGCATGGAATATTTTTTTTAACACTATAAGAAAAGATAAATCACTTCTTACATGTACAACCCTGTTTAAAATACTTTATAACACATGTCATGTATATAACAGTATCGATATTTATATAAAAGCTCAACACCCACAACGACCCAATATTTACATACTTATTTACAGTAAAATTTTAAAAGCGAAATATAGTACCAGTCTAAAAATACAATACAACATACTCAAAATATAACAAGCCAACAAAATAGCCCAACAGGTCGTCATCCATGTACACACTCTCTTAGACACCTGCAGGAGCTCCAACCACCGCCCAACCAATAAAAGATGTTTCAGGTATCGTCGTACTCACCTACAATGCATAAACTATATGAGCTAACGCTCAGCAAGTAAAGATTATGCATGTCAAAGAATAATCCAAAATATCAAGTCATGCAACTCAAAATGTTATGCTCACAATGCAATTTTATGCATCAAAATATTTCTCTCAAAATCATTTCTTTCTTGGGCCCCTGACCAACGCTACTATCCCATGCACCGGAAAAGAGCTCTGTACACCGCCATAATCCAATGGCCAATAATCATATAAGCATGCAAATCCATGCACGCAAACTTGCAAATCCATGTATAAAACCATGCAAATCCATGCATGTTTCGGTGCACTAGTAGTGGTCAGCAAAATATTTTTCTTTCTCTGAATCATGCCGTGCAATGCAAGATTTATCATAATGCTCGTATATGATGCATGCCCATGCTAATAACAATGCCCATGTATGTATGCTCAATGGAGAGCCCTCTACTATGCACATATGATTTATGATATTACATATAATTCACACATCTACTACGTCTATGCATTATAGTTGCAAATGAATCTTTACTTACCTTTCACTTGGTTGGTGGCTTAGTCTAAATTTGATTAGTATTCCTCTCCAACCTTAGATGTAAAATAGCCTATAATATTACCCAACATCAAGCACCATTCCCAATTTGGCAAGTTGAAAGCACAAAATCTCATACTAGACCTTAAACACCAAGCTATCAGCTAACAATCAAGCTTTCACAAACTAGAACCCAATATAGCCCCTCAAATACCTCAATTCTCATCTTAAATACATGAAAACATCATGTAATTGAAGTATTATAACTCTAATATCATGTGCCTAATTGTTAACACTCAATAGCAACATGTCTAGGTTGAAACATGCTAAGTGATCAAATATGGCAGATTCACATTTTCATATTTTCTTGCTGTCAAGTTTAGTTGCATGATAATTTTAACATCCCTAAGCATATCCAATCACTCCTAAATTTTTACCACACTTAGATAACATATATATTAATGTAACCATATCATATAATTTCTAAAAATCACGGATATAGCTTACCAAGTTGAGCTCTCTTCACGACATACTGAAATAGATTGTTTCCTACCGTGACAGTTTTGCACACTTCATGAGATTAATGGTTTTGGCACCATTAAGTATATTCAATCACTCCAACATTTTCACCATACTTAGATAACATATATAAGGATACAACCAGGTCATAATATTACCAAAAACAATGGATTTAGCTCCCTTAATTCAGTTTCCTTCACAGCACACCAAAACAGATTTTGCTATTTTGGCAGTTTGAGTGTTTCTCCAATATCATTCTCTATTTCGATTTCCAACTGATAAAACTTCTTTCCAATACTCTTAAATCATATATGGTCATGTAAATGGTAATAATTATAGGTTTTATTCAACATACCATACACTTTTGAAGCCTAAAACACAAGAAAATAGTAAGATGACAGTTTCTGCTACAAGTATTTCCTATTAAGTGTTTGTCATCAAAAACCCTTTCTTTGTGCACCAAAGTCTAACTAAAAACTTCCTAACACTTTTATAAGAGATATTTAAATCTTAATAAACAATAAAACCATTCATAATAATCTGAAAACCAAAGGCAAAACCGTAGATAAGTGTTACCTATGCAGATTTTGAGGTTAACTTGATGGTAATCACTTCTCCTTTGCTTTTCTTGCTTTTATTTCAACTTGGAATTAATTTGGATCACTTGGAGACCTTAAGCTGTGTGTTTGGAAGATGAAAATGGCTGAAATGAGGGTCTGGTCGTTGCTTAAGGGTGAAGGGGTTGAGGTGTTAGCTTGAGATGTTAGCTTAAGCTTAATAAGAAAGCATGAGGTGGCAAGTAAATGGCAAATCTGATTTTCTCCCTTATCTTTCATCCCTAATCTTGTGTGTCTCACCTATTTTATTTGGTTGCAACCTATCTTAATCACCATTAATTCCCATAGGTAATTCCTATGTCCGTTCATTCGATCTCCAAACCGATTAGCATGCGATTCTTAAAGAATTATCTAGTTTGCATTTCTAAAATCATATGCATATATGGGCCTTGTAATAGGACACTTAAATTACATTATATCATGTCTAATATCCCAAGTATATTAATTTACAAATATATACTTTTGAAATAACTTGATCAAATCAAATTAAACCGTATAAGCTTACTAGTATCACTTTTAACACTTCCAAAATTATAACCTATATATCCCATCTATATCTAATATTGATCCACCTCATTTTCTTCTTATTTCAATATAAAATCAACTACTTAGATTAGAAAATTCAATAACTAATACTGTGCAAGAACTTCAGAATTTAGTTTAATATTCAAGAATGTCGTATAAAATAAAATAAATTATGCAATGTCAATAGAAATGCAAATAGCATATAAAATTAACACGTAATGCATGAATCATATTTGGCCATGTAAGTAGTAAGAGGCTCGGGTATCACATTCAGAAACATGTGGTAGTTATTTTTCTAGAAAGAAAACTACTGCAAAAATCTTGCAATGTGGATTTTATTGGCCAACTCTTTTCAAAGATACTTACACTTTCTGCAAAAGTTGTGAAAATTGTCAAAAGTTAGGGTCCCTTTCAAAGAAAAATATGATGCCCCTACACCCTATCCTAGTGATTGAAATCTTTAACTGTTGGGTATTGATTTTATGGGGCCATTTCCATTATCATTTGGTTTTCTTTTCATATTGGTTGCCATAGATTATGTTTCAAAATAGATAGAGGCAATTCCTTATCGAAACAATGATCACAAAATAGTGATAAAATTTTTAAAAGAAAATATTTTAAGTCGATTTGGAATTCGTAAATCTATTATCAGTGATGGGGGAAAACATTTTTGTAACAAAGTTTTTGGAAATTTAATGAAGAAATATGGAATCATACATAAAGTTGCAACCCCTTATCACCCTCAGACAAATGGACAAGTTGAACTTGCAAATCGGAAGATAAAATAAATTTTGGAGAAAACAGTTAACCCAAACCGTAAAAATTGGTCTCTTAGACTTTTCGATACACTTTGGGCATACAGAACTACTTTCAAAACATCATTAAGCATGTCTCCTTATAGGATAGTTTATGGAAAACCTTGTCATTTACCTGTTGAACTTCAACATAAAGCTTATTGGCCAATCAAAATGTTTAACTTCAACCTTGATGAAGCTTCAAAATTGCGCAAATTGCAAATCAATGAACTTCAAGAACTGAGAAATGATGCATATGAGAATTCTAAAATTTATAAATCAAGAATCAAAGATTTTCATGATAATAAAATTTCAAGAAAAATATTTGAGGTTGGTCAAAAGGTTTTGCTTTATAATTCTCGATTGCATTTGTTTCCTGGAAAGTTGAGATCAAGGTAGAGTGGTCCTTTTATTGTAAAAAAAGTATATCCTTATGGGGCAATTGACATTGAGAATTCTAGAAATGATAACATATTTAAAGTAAATGGACAAAGAGTTAAACCATTTCTAGAAAATCAATTTTCACAAGAGGAAATTTTTTTTCTTTCTAACCCTTGTTATGATTAGTGTTGTATATACTCATTTTTCTCTGACATTATTATATTTTTTTTGTCTTCTTCTTCTTTTATTTTTTTCTTTTCCCGATTAAATGGCGAATAACGGTACTCCGTGGCTATAAAAGTCGGACTTGTCAGTTTCCCAAACAACTGAAATCTTTGTACAAATTTTCTTTATTTTTCTCATTCTCTTTTCTTGTTCTTTTCAAAATGGGTGACATTTTTCTAACTCTCAAGAAGCGATTTCCTTTTTTTCCTAAAAATGCAATTTTGAAAATTTATAAAATCAGGATTAAAAGATTGAGGATGCTTATGCACAAGGACATTTCGGAGGACATACGATGGATAATTGAAGCAAAGGTAAGGGCAGGTGAGTTTTTACATGAGTTTCCAGATTTGCTTACTAGATATATGTCTAGTTTTGGTAAAAGCACATATTCAAAAAAATGAAGGGCGAAAAAAATGAAAGTTTGTCATATTTGTGCTAGATAGACTTGCAACACAAAGTGTCATTCTTTAGGAATGGTCTCTAAAAATCGAGAAGATAAACTTAAATTCATTATGGATGGACTGAGTAAGGAGTTTTTAGATCATATTATATTGACTCTTGAGACGCATTCATGTGGATTGGTACAACGTGCAATTCTTGATTTATGGTATCATTTTCAAAATGAATATGAGTTTTATAGTCTTGGAAATCTGACATTAAAAGACCCTGTTTGCCAGTTTATAAGAAAACTGGATGGGAAGCATATCCTCGACCCATAGAGGGCGTTTAAGCCATTACTGGACGTAAAACCAGAGAAAGATGTGAGCCACAATCACAACTACATGTACATACACGTGTTAGTAGGTAATTTTTAAATTTCGTATGTGTCTTTATTTTCAACCTTTTTGACAAAAAAAAAAGACATGCAATAAATATATTCCCTGTTCACACCTCAATAAATATCACCGTACTCACTCTATTTTTCACAACTCATTTTCAAAAAAGAAAAAAATGGAAGTTTCTTCAACTCGCAAATTTAATTCCATTTGTGTTTTTTGTGGATCCAATCTAGGAAAAAATGGTGAGTTTATAGGGGCAGCCAATAACCTTGGTAGAACTTTAGCAGAAAGAAAAATTCATTTAATGTATGGGGGAGGCAGTTTGGGATTAATAGGGAGTGTTGTTATTTCTGCTTATGTAGGAGGTGTTAAAGTTCTGAAAGTTATCCCAAAATTTTTAACAGTACAGAATATCACAGGTATGACCATTGGAGATGAGCTAAAAGTGTCACATATTCAGGACAGAATGCCTAATATATTAAACAATGCGGATGCATTCATCATTCTATCTGGCGGTTTTGGTACACTGGAGGAATTATTCCAAATTGTCTCTTGGCACAACTCAACATTCACCAAAAACCTATAGGTATTCTTAATGTTAATGGTTTTTATGCTAGTTTGCTATCTTTTGTACATCATGCTGCGAAAAAAGGGTTTATTTCAATTTCTGCGAAAAGAATCATCATTTCTGCTCCGACACCTGACCAGCTGATTGATCAACTTCTAGCATATGTGCCAAAACCTGATCCAGCCTTGGCCAATGTCGATTGGTCCAACAAGAACAATGGTCGAAAATGCAAATTGAATTTCACTCTCAGTTTGTGATACTTATTGTTAATGATTTTATCTAATAGTATGTGTGGTTTTTTTTTTGTTGTTTCAGCTTTATTAGCCGCATTTCAGGTGATATCTTTCAAACTCTACTTTTTTATTTCTGACATTGGGGACAATATCTCGATTAGGTTGGGGGGAGTGATAATTGATATCATGACTTGTATATTCAATGTGTATTTTTCTAGTATTTAAAAATAAAAAATAAAAAAATATAAATCAAGCTTGTTTTTTTTTTTTATGGGTCCATTGAAAGCATGAAAAAAATTGGCTGAGTAAAGGGTAATTGTAACACTCTTGAAACGCATCCCTATTTTTTTGCATAACATGGCAGGTTTGTAAAGTTTTTAACAAATGTTTGTGAATTATCAATTATTTTTTTTTGAGTCGTATAGGTTCTTCCAACTTCAATGATTAAAATTAAGCATGAATAATATGGTTTGATTATGATGGGTGTTGTTTTGGACTTTGATGTTGTTATTTGGTTAATATATTTTTGTGATAATTATACTCAAATTTTATTTTGCACAAATAGTTATGTTATTTAGTGTGAAGACAATCATGTCAAAATAGATAGTTTTTATGCCCTTGCTCTAATTATCACTTGAATCTTCAACATGTAGGGATTGAGTATTAGAACTTTTACTTTTGGTCTGTCGAGGCGAATGACTGATAGTGCACCACTAGAAAAATGATTAAGGCATTAGGCTTTCTAGCACCATTGCCAAATCATCTTGTTCCCTATATGATGTTTCAAGAAAACATCCTCCTAGTAAACTACTTTGAGCCTTACAATAAATAAATATTTTTTTTTATAACCATATCTTTTTACCTAGCCTAAATACACTATTATCCAACCCTTGTTCTAAAAATGATTGGAGTTTAAGAGACATTCAATTGACAGCTTGAACTTACAAAAAAAAATTCAGGTTGGAATATAAGATAAGTGTGAGGGAGTTTCTTTAAAAAAAAAAAGAAAAACAATATAAAAAAAAAGTTGCAAAGTGCTACAAGTTGCAACTAAAAATGAGATGTTGCAAGATGAATAAGAGGGGTCCAATTCAATAACAATAGACTCCAGAGTGAAATTTGTAAAGTTGGAGAATTCTTCATCGATAAATTTTATGTCTCTAGTTTCATGAAATTTTTAGAACCTTTGTTGCATCCTATCCTTTTATTTCTTAGCTACATTACCACCCTTTGGCCCTATTATAACCTTTGTTGAAGACCTTTTGATTTCGTGTGGTGCCTTCAGTGTAGTGGAGATTTGCACCAAAGGAAGAGCCTATGATGTTTAACTTTTCTGTTAGAGATTGGGTGATGGTTTTTGTAAGGTTTTATAAGAATTCACTTATTTGAAACATGCATAGTTTCATCACTATTGACATTAACTGTCCACACACACACTTGAGTATGATTATTATGGAAATGTATTGATTTTTGAATGACTAAGAGTTAAACTCAACACTTGTTTGATTTTATTTCCATATTACTTTGTTGCTTCATGAGAATAAAAGTTGGAAGATAGTTATTATATGTGTTTGTAGGTATCACTGCTGGAAACCTTCACGAGACTATAACTCGTCCTCTATGGGCCACCTAGGGGTTTAAAGGCTTGTTGCATATGCTAAATGCAATCGTGATTTCCTACGAAAGTGGATTAATTTATGTTTATTTTAAACTTGCTCGAGGACAAGCAAGGGTTAAGTGTGAGGGAATTTGATAAGTGCATATTTTGACATATTTTTATATCAAATCCTTTATACTTTTATAGCTTTATTTTTGTTAATATTATTGTTTTATTAATGTTTTGTGTTAGGGAATAAATTGAAGCATATTTCCAGACTTGTGCAGTTTTTGTAATTTGAGCATAACTTCATGATCAAAAGCTCTATGGACCTGAAGCTTATTTTATTTCAAAGATAAAAGATAGAGATACAACTTCTGTTTTGGAGGCTCAGCCTAATTCAGTCTTGATGATAGCAGAAAATTTGTCCAAGTAATTACACAAAATGAATCACCAAAATTCGGATCAGAGTTCAGCCCAATATTCACTTATTTTACCAATTCGGTTATATATCTTCAGCCCAAATTTATTTTGGTCTAAAATTAGGATATGTTATATCCAAGAGGTAAATAAACAAGTTTGTTGAAGACAAGATGGTGTGAAAATATATTGAAATGGTAAAACCATAGGCTGCAAGTTGCTGCTGATGTTACAGGGCGGCTCTTGGATATAACTCGGTAATTTGACCATATCTCCTTCATCTGATCGCCAAATTTGACAAAAGATATATGAAAATATATCAACGCTGAAAGATCTACAATTTTGATTCTTCACATATCTTCAAAATCGGGTTGTATCTGACCGAAAAATATAATTTAATTCAATGGATGAGAAATTTGTGTAACAACTTACCAACTCTTGGCAACTAGCATACCACTTGATTAACCCCTCCATTATTTGTTTGGCCTCTAGCTTACTCCAAGTACTATAACTAGGCCATGTATTAAGTTTGTAAGAGTAGGGGGGTAGAGGGTTTCTTTAGGCTAAGTTATCTAGTTTGTATGTTTTCTAGTGTTGTAAGTTTTTTAGTAGTAATAGAAATGCATTCTCTAGTTTCTCTTATATATTTAGTCTTTGTTACTTTTATTATGTCTTTCTAAATTTCATTTTGTTGAGGAAAAAGGGTGAATCTCTTGATGGAGGAAGAGAAATGGTTATAAGGGTAGAAATTGTTTAAGTATGTTGTATTATTATTTTTATTTTTGATCTAAACCCTACTTGTTTTGTGGTGATTCTTGATTTATGTATCTCCAATGGCACAACAAATACTTGCGTTCATTTAGCTTATTGTACGGTTTTACCCCACCGACTGCTAATGTGAAACCTTGATTTGTTGTTGACGAAGGTGTACATAAATGGTTGATCCCATAAATAAGTGTTGGCGTTAAGAGATAATTTGTAATAGTAAGACAATATCATGATTACCTTATTGCATGAGTTACTTGATAATATCTTCCCATTGGAACCTTCATTATGTATGGATTCCAATTGTGGCAATTAATAGAGGTAAAAAGAATAAATAACCATTTTTTTATCCAAAATTCAAAAGTGGATTCCTAATCTTCAGTACTTTTATTACTTCGGTTTTTCTTTAGTTACATCATACATTAATTGTTCATATATTTTGATTCACATAAACTCCATTTTTTTATAAATATAAACTTGAATTCTTCAAACAACTTCCCTGTGGATCGACCTCAGACTCACGAGAAATTTATTACTTACTACAACCTGCACTTGGGTTTGCAACTTTAAAGTTGTAGCAACCTCCATACATATTATTGCAACATCAAACATACCACCTTCGTGATTGTTAGGCAATCAGAAGATACAACAAAATGAAACACGACATGCATAAGGCTACCATGGTGCCTCAAGTCTAAAAACTAATCAAGTACTATCGTAACATGGAAATTATTATTTTGACAAACAATTTTTTCAATTAAGAATTTTCGATTGGCCTAGTTAGTATACTTATTCTCTATAAGCACCAGCATATATGCACTAGCATCACTACACCAATGTTCAAGGAATGAGACATCCTCCTCATATGAGCATGCATCGTATGCGTGAGTCTATGAGGCTATTCAATATCCCATATCAAAAAGCCCTCAACTCGAAACTTATTTAAGACGAAAACTATAGACGCGCACATAACGCCTCGCACTACAGCATGTGCAGCAGTGTGCACATAGCGCCTAGCACTGCAACACGTGCAACAGTATGCACACACAGTGTGCAAGCGTAGCGTGATGTCGGCTAGCGCTCACACATACATGCGTGCTTTTGCATGCAGTCGTACCATGTGTTTTCCTCCTTCAATTAAATCGAATTCAATCATACATATTCTGTTTAACAATTAAATAAATTGTAAAATTATTTTATCCCAATCAGAAATACAAAATCATTCAGAATTTAATAATTAAATTCATGGACATAAATCGAATCTAATTAGAATTGTGTAAATTATGGCTCTAATACCACTATTAGGTTCGTGTGATCCTAGGTATGCCCAGCTGAAAAAATAAAATTTTAAAATTAAGCATGTTATAACAGTTACAACAGAACCCCAAATTCAATGCGATTTTTAATGATATCATAATTTTCAATAGTTTAATAAAAATTAATACAGTTTTAATGAACTCCGATTATCGTAGGGATTGAAACAATTGGTTTCTAGTCCCTTTCATAATTTCGATTTACATTGATCCAAATGTCTCCCCTTTAAAGAGGTCCACACATTGAGCAAGAATACGGAATCCAAACTCCGCTAGTAATCTAGCTTCTTTTACTAACCTAATTAATGAAATGAATATGGTGAATAATAGTTTTGTTATCAACTTATGATAAAAGAACTAATACTTAGACAAAAAGATGGAATTTCGGTAGAACAAATGATAGAAGAAAAAAATAAATTTTTCTCCTTATTTTCTATAATGGCCAAAAATTTGTGGGCTTCTATTACCCTCAAATTTTCGGCCCCTATGCTTTATATAAGGGGGCTCAAAAAATTCCAAGAGTCCAACTCTTGGTATTTTTGGTCTATTTTTAATTAGTTAGAAAATTTTTAGTTGTCCCAAAAATCTCCAACTCTATCTCTTCATATCTTTCAAAGATAATTAGAGCCTCTCAAGAATTACAAATTCTTGAGTTTCCAACCTTGTTCAATAACCCACATGGGCCTTTCCAAACGGGCGTCTTTAAATTGAACATGGACTTAAAATAAATCCCACAAATAATCCAATTAATTATTTTAGCCCAAATTTAATTAATTAATTTTATCTAGTCCATCTAATGAAATTAAGCATAATTTATTAATCCAATTATTGAATTGAATAAATTAATTTATGGTCTACACAATTAATTTGATCTATTTAAATAATTATTTCACTACAATTGGGTTTCCTAATCTTATTAGGCCTAATTAAATAATTCAATTATTTAATTAAATAATTAATTCAACTCATTGAATTAATTTGAGGCCTAACTAATTAATTTCAATTATTTAATCGGATCCAACTCTTTGAATTAATTCCTAAGTTAGAAAATATTCCATCTCGAATTATGTGACCCATTAGATTCAAAACTAAACTACCAGTAGACTTACAACATTTGAAACTTATGAATAATAATTATTATGATTAATTAATCCATTAATTAGTTCTCTAGAAATTAATTTATTCATTTCAATAACCTCACAAGTCATAAAAAAATACCAAACAAGTGTATCATGACTACCCAGACTTAGGTGAAATAACGAGTGAACCTATTTCAATTATGAGTATCATATAGGCAAGGTCCTTCCGTCAACTAATCTCCCAATTAAGTTTAGGGCATAGATTAATAGTCGAACCCTATTTTCTTAATAACTATGATTCTATTTCACAATAACTCATGAAGAATCTTTAAAAAAAGACCCATCTAATATTCATCCTGCCTTGGCCAAGGACTTCTGAGTCTTGAATTATGAAAACATAGGAGATTCACTTGTTTGTCAGACAAGTGATGGATCCTTTGTTGACCACTCATTAACCTCCGCACATATTAATACAACATCCAACATAGCCCCTTTGGGATTGTCAGGCAATCAAAAGATACAACAAAATAGAACACAGCATGCACGAGGCTACCATGGTGCCACAAGTCTAAAGACTAACCAAGTACTATCATAACATGAAAATTCTTATTTTGACAAATAATTTTTTCAATTAAGAATTTTTGATGGGCCTGTTTAGTATACTTGTTCTCTATTAAGCACCAGCATATATGCACTAGCATCACTACACCAATGTCCATGGAGCGAGATATCCATCTCATATGAGCATGCATCATATGCGCAAGTCTATTGGGCTATTCAATGTCCCATCTCAAAAAGCCCTCAACTCGGAACTTATTTAAGTCCAAAGTCATAAACGCGCACACAATGTCTAGCACTGCAGCAGGCACAGTAGTGTGCACACACAACGTGCGTGCATAGCGAAATGTCAGCTAGCGTGCGTACACACATACATGCTTTTGCATGCTGTCATACCATGTGTTTTCCTCCTTCAATTGAATCGAATTCAATCATACATGTTATGTTTAACAATTAAATAAATTATAAAATAATTTTATCCCAATCAGAAATACCAAATTATTTAGAATTTGACAATTAAATTCGCAGGCATAAATCGAATTTTATTATAATTGTGTAAATTATGGATCTGATACCACTGTTGGGTTCATGTGATCCCGGGGTATGTGCAGTGGAAAATAAAATTTTAAAATTAAGCATGTTATAATAGTTACAGTAGTACCCCAAATTCAATACGATTTTTAACGATATCATAATTTTCAATAGTTTAATAAAAATTAATATAGTTTTGATGCACTCTGATTATCGTAGGGATTGAAACAATCAATTGGTAGTCCCTTTCAAAATATTGATTTACAGGGATTCAAATGTCTCTCCTTTAAAGAGGTCCACACGTTGAGCAAGAATACGGAATCGAAACTCCACTAGCAATCCAGCTTCTTTTACTAACCTAGTTAATGGAGTGAATATGGTGAATAAAAGTTTTGTTATCAACTTGTGATAAAAGAATTAATACTTATACAAAAAGATGGAATTTCGGTGGAATAAAGGATAGAAGAAAAAAATAAATTTTTCTCCTTATTTTTCTATAATGGCCAAAAATTTGTGGGCTTCTATTACCCTCAAATATTTGGCCTCTATGCTTTATATAAGGGGGCTCAAAAAATTTCAAGAGTCCCACTATTGTATTTTTGGTCTCTTTTTTATTAGTTAGAAGAGTTTTGGTTGTTCCAAAAATCTCCAACTCTATCTCTTTATATCTTTCAAAGATATTTAGAGTCTCTTAAGAATTACAAATTCTTGAGTTTCTATCCTTTTTTAATAACCCACATGGCCTTTCCAAGTGGGGCCTCTTTAAATTGGACCTGGACTTAAAATAAATGTCACAAATAATCCAATTAATTGTTTTAGCCCAAATTCAATTAATTTATTTCATCTGGTCCACCTAATGAAATTAAGCACAATTAAATAATCCAATTTTTGAATTGAATAAATTAAATTAATTTATGGTCTATACAATTAATTTGATCCATTTAAATAATTATTTCACTCCAATTGGGTTTTCTAATCTTATTGCGTCTAATTAAATAATTATAACTAATTCTAACTAATTGGGTTTTCTAATCTTATTTAATCAACTCATTGAATTAATTTGAGCCCTAACTAATTAATTTAAATTATCTAATCGAATTCAACTCATTGAATCAATTCCTAAGTTAGAAATATTCCATCTCGAATTATGTGACCCATTAGGTTCACAACTAAGCTAGTAATGGATTTAGAAATTTGTAACTTTTGCATAATAATTATTTTGTTTAATTAATCCATTAATTAATTTGATAGAAATTAACTCATTCATTTCAAGAACCCCACAAGTCATGAAAAACACCTAGCAAGTGTATTATGACTAGCTAGACCTAGGTGAAATATAGAGTGAACCTATTTCAATTATGAGCATCATACACGTAAGGTCCTTCCATTAACTAATCTTCCAATTGAGTTTAAGGCATAAATTAATAGTCAAACCCCTAATTTCTCAATAACTATGATCTATTTCACAATAACGCATGAAGAATCTTTTAAAAAAACCCATCTAATATTTATCCTGCCTTGGCCAATGACTTTTGAATCTTAAACTATGAATATATAGGAGATTCACTTGTTTTGTCAGGACAAGTGACGAATCATTTGTTGGTCACTCATTAACCTTCACATATATTAATGCAATATCCAACATACCTCATTTGTTATTGTCAAGTAATTAGAAGATACAGCAAATTAGAACACAACATGCACAAAGCTACCTTGGTGCCTCAAGTCTAAAGACTAATCAAGTACTATCGTAACATGGAAATTCTTATTTTGACAAAAAAAAAATTCAATTGAGAATTTTTGATGGGATGCTCTACATTGACAAAATGTGTGAAACTCCCTATTGCATGGTTGTTGGCACCTTTTGTCAAACGTAGAGACTTTAGAAGACGTTCAACTGCCTGGTCGTCTAAAAGTGAAACTCAAGAAGGATGGTGGTAGACAGCACAAGAAACTTCCTTAAGCTAAAAGTGGGCTGACTATCTGATGCCCAAGGAAGTGCCAAAAAAGTCTTCAGGAAGAAGAATTAGTGAAATGGTAGATGGATGGAAGACTCCACCAAATTGTAAAAGAAGTGGCGGACTAGTTCACTTGCATTGCCCCAATTCTTTCATAATTATGATGTTAAAAGAAAGGGAAAAATGTAGAACAACCAAGTAGTAGTGCAGCCATTTGTCTTTTATCAGCAAAAGATAGGCTAAGAAAGAAGCTGCATTGAAGACTACAGTAGTTTTAACTTATAGTTTATAATGTAAATTTGTAAATGCTAATGTATTTTGTAAAATTTAATGATTGAATGAAATAAAAAGTGTTAAAAATTCTCAATCATATTTGCAATCATGAAATGAATTATTGTTCTCAAGAGTTTGGGCATCATCAAAAAGGGAGAAATTGTTTGGATCAACTTGCATAGATCTTGACTTTGAATAGGTTAGTCTAGGATAGACCCTAAAACTCTTGAAGTTTTGTTGTTTATATGGGACCTTAGTAAGGGCTATACCAATTAGGCAGCACTCGGAGAAGACGTAGCCTATAAGAAAAAATGATGCAAAAGTAAAGCTGACGATCAAAACAATGATGAAGAGTTTAGGACCAATAGAACAAGTCTAAGAGACTTAGTGAGGCTAAGGGTTTCAACAGAACTAAGGACTAAAATAGTCAAGTGAAGATTTGAAGTCACTAAAAGATCAGCAGGGTCACCCACATCTAAAGAACTTAAATGCATAATAACAAAATTTTGAGAAGTTGTCGAGTCCAAGACTTAAGTAGTGAACTTAGAAAGTCAAAGGGGTTGCAGCTGAGTGAGGACATGAGTACCTCAAAGGATTAAGTTATATCAGTAAAACCTTGTATTGATAAGTCCCTACAGTCCAAGCCAATAAATATGAAACTTAAACAAAATAGATAGGATGAAAATGACAACAACTATAAACAGTGTTAAACTGTAACTGTATAAGTAGTGTGACAAAATAGCTACACTAGTGATATTAGAAAAAGAGGTGCAATGTGCAAAAATCAGGAAGCTGACGTTGAAGATAGGACGACTTTTAGAACTAAAAAGATAACATACATGCAAAAAGGAGATCTTCAAGCTCTCTGTAAAATAGCTTAAGAGATATAGCAATTTGAAAAGAAAAATATTCAGCACCTTCATGAGCAAATACTTTGTTTGAGTGATAATTATTCACCAACATCAAAATGCTATTAGGGTGAGCTTAGACCTAGTGTGGGAAAAGTTCAAACTCAAGCTTGTGTAGAAAGTATTGAAACTCAGACCTATGTGGGAAGATTCGACATTCGAACCTATGTGGGAAGACTAGTTGCGTGGGAAGATCATGTTGCATTATTAGTGGAGTTTGGGGAACGAGAGGCTAAAAAAAACCAGATACTTAGTTTGGGGAACTAAGTTGTTGTATTAGAACTGAAGTTGTATAGTTAAAAAATAGTTTAGTGTATTCCTCCAGATTTAGGGTAGAGTGGAGTAGAAGGATTACCCTACCTTTGAACTACTATAAAAATATTGTGTGTTTTATATTTATGCACTTTAAATTTCCATAAATTGATTTACATGCTTAGTTATTTATTTATAGTTGTATATGTTTACGTTATTTGAACTATTAGAGTAGGGCCTAGTGAGCCAATTAGTGGCGAACTTTATACTTTTATGAAAATAATCTTATTCATGATGTTTCATAAATAAAAACCATTTTCGTTAACTTTAATTATCTTTTCGATTAGATAAAGTCCCCAGATCATAGATAGCTACGAGGCATGGTCAAGCATATAATGGCGAACATGGAACATGCCTCTATGGCTTTGATCTTAAACTTATTTTGAGTCGGGATTCATTGAAACTGGACAATGGTAAGCCTGATAGACTCACACACACAATGCATACACAAAATGATGATGTCTCATTCCATATACATTGGCATAGGGATGCTAGTATAAATATGTGGGTGCTTGTTAGGAAACAAGTACACCAAACGGGTCTTGGACAATTCTCAATTGGAATTCTTGTTCATCGAAAAAGAATGTCCTAGTTACAATAGTACATTAAATAGTACTTAGATTTGAGGTACCATGGTGGTTTTGTGCACAAAATCACACACTTTGATGTAATTATCGATTATGTGACAATCTTAAGGGGTTTACATTAGGTGTTTGATCTTTGTGTATAGAGGTCAATGAGTGGCCAATAAAGGATCCATCACCTATCTGGTTGAATATGTGAATCTCTTATGTTTCATAGCCTTGATCCCTAAGACTTTGTACCAATGTAGGATAAATACTAAACGTGGGGTTTTCTAGTGATTCATCAAAGGATCAATGTGACATGAAATGGAATCATTGTTATTAAGTCATAATAGGGTTTTGAGTAATAACCCTTGTTATATACTTAATTAGAAGATTAGTTAACAAGAGTATCGTATTTGCATGGTACTTATAACAAAAAAGGTTCACTTGCTATTCACCTAAGACTAGGTGGTCAAGATATACTAGTAGGTGCTTCCCTTGACTTGTGAGCTTCTTGGAATTAAAAGGTTAATTCCAAGCGGATTAACTAATTGAATTAATTAATTAAAATATTAATTTATTTATAAGTTGCAAAAGTTAAAAGTCTACCGCTAGCTTAGTTGTAAACCTAAAGGGTTTCACACAAATCTAGATGACCCACTTCTAATCTATTATGATCCAAAGTGTTGGATTAAGTTAATTAATAATGATTAATTAACTTGAGCTAGAATTAATTTTAAGAGTTAAATTTATTCATCTAATTAAATGATATGACTATTTAATTAGACCTAACAAAGATTAGGGGCTCAATGGAGTAAGTTAATTAATTGATTAGACTAGGCTTAAATTAACTTAAGGAGTTAAATTAATTTAACCAATTAATATAATAGAATAATTTTAATTGAGCCTAATTTGATTAGGTGGCATTTTATAATACCAATTGGTCATTATTAATTTATGGAGATCAATTAATTGGACTTTAATAATTAATTAGTGTCCAAGCCTATAGGGTTAGAGGCTAATTAAGATTTTTAATTACAAGAATTATAGACTCCTTATAAAAAATGAAAAAGTCTTTATCTTGGAGAGAAAGAAAGAAGCAATAGATAAGGAAGGACAAGGTTTCCTAATTTAATTAGGAAAGAGATGACGATAAGAATGGAAAAGGTTGGAAACCTAATAGGATTAGGTTAAGACCACCTTGTGTATGTAAATACACAAAGGTGTTGAAAATTCCTAGTACTTTAGACTCAAATTTTTGGCCCTCTCTCTCTCTCTCTCTCCATCTCTTGTGCTTTCTTTTATTTTCTCCCAAATTAGATTAGAAATGAATAGTGTAAATTCACTAGCAAGGTATATTACTTTTGGATTTGCTCAAAGTGTCGATACCGTTGGAGGGGCTATGCTTTGAGCTCTTTGGTGAATCTATTTGGGAGATCCAACGAAGGTGTTCGTGTGGAATTTGAGGAATTTAAATTCCTACACACCCTATTGCAATCGAATTTCTTGAAAGGTATATTTAGCAAAACCTAATCACTTTTAATTTTATTAAGCAAATAATCATAAATGCAAACAAAAAATAGCATTGAATTGAAGATAAGCTTTTATACATGTGATGTAAGTTTTTATTTCAATTGTTGAAAAATTTAAATATTTGTTGTACATGTTTTCCCGTAATTCTGCAAACCTAATAGTGGTATCAAACCCTAGGTTAATCATTTTGATTGTTTTCATGAAAACATGTCTGAATCTTCATGTAATAAAAATTGCATTTAATTGTGTTTCTACTTGGGAATTCTAATTCTGTAAACTTTCTGCCTGATCTTAAATTGCTTAAAAAAATTTCACACAAAACATAACAGAAATGCTTTTTTGGAAAACTCAAGTCGGAGTGCCGCGTTGCGGCTTCCTGGCACCATGGTGTTGATAAAATAGAATACAGGGTGCCTCGATGCCAAACTAGGCCAATTACGCTGCAACATGGCATTGTGTTGTAGCAACACAAGTGGCGTCATGGGGCTTAGAGCAGTTTGCTAGACAGCAGCTCGTTTGCTACCCGTTTTGTGTCACATGCAAAAAAATGTGTTTTTTGGATTTTTTAAATTAATTGTTAATTTTTAAAATTCTAAAAAATATTTTTTCATGAAAAATCATGAATTAATTCCCAAAATAGAAAATGTTAATTTTAAATGATTGGTAAATTGCATGCTTTAAATTTGTATCATGTGATGATTTTATTTGGCATGTAAGGATTGGACGATCATGGGGCCTAGAACATTTAAATCCTCTATGATGGTTTTAATACTTTTAGGTTTTTGATTAAAAAAGGCCTACGAGTATCATTTTTTAACTATTTTTGGCTTTAAATGTAAAATTCTATCTCCATCCAATGTACATCCCCTTAGAAGAAATTCCAAGGTTTCTTGTTGGGATAACAAATGTAATGAGAGTAGTTTTTGGATGGTGAGGTCTTTTTTTTTCTTTGGTGGACAAGAAGAAGGAGTAAAGTGGAGAACAGCATGGATTGAAGGCCCATGAATGTATGGGTGATACATTCATGTAATAGAATGGATTTATTATCACTTTAATTATTACCCTTAGATTAACCATTGATCCACTTTAGCTCAAGTGGATAGCATAGGATAAAAGCCCATCACCATCCCATTATGTATGTATGGTAGTTACATGCATAAGTGTATTTAATGCTTTTCTATGATTATGCTTGCAATCTTAGGAATAGTGCAACATTAAATAAACAACATAATAAAGTGATGAGATCTTGGTAAAAATGAAACCCTCACATAGAATTGTTCTAAATTTAAGAATTTTAAGTAAATTCTATATCAAACATTAAAGGGAAATATTAGGTTGGGTCCAATTATCTAAGCCTTCCATGAAAAGTAGTTAGCATGTGAAATGCTGTCACACTTAGTTCGATGGCCACAAATTGTATGATATGCTAGGTGGAAGTAATAGTTGTGACCACTACTAGCATGGAGATACCCATAGGGTAGGAGGGCTAAAGGTGTTAGCCACGAGTCGTGGGACATACTTTAGTTTTCTTTCTCACATGAACGTTAGATAGGACATATTTGACACTTTGTGTCATATGGACTCATAAAATTGGGGTGTATAGAAAGTAGTAAAGCAAAATAGCTTGAGGGTTGTTTAGATATGCATTTGCTAATATGTTAGCAACTTTTTAGTTTTATCATATGAGCTCATAAAATTAGGGTGTATGATAAGGCTAATTGGACTTAAAGCCCTCTAGGAAATATGATTTCTCGAATATCCATCTAAGGGGTGATGGGATTTGAATAAAATAGTGGGAGACATTTATGATTAAAGACCTTATTATAAATTAAAAAACTATTGAATATATGCTTAGTTTTGTGCCTCACTTAGGATAATTGTTATCACTTTTAGTTCTACTGTAACTATTCATTACACTAATAAATATAAGCTCCAATCTATTTAGATTGCTCTTGAAATTTGAGAATGGTTCTCAAAATTAAGAGGTTAAGAAATGTGCCAAAAACATTTCTACAATAGTTGTAGAAACAACTCTGATAAAAGTTGTGGAAGCTTCTCCCAGTACACATTCTAAAAAGAGTTGTAGAGAATCTTCTACAATTATTGAAGAAGGGTCTCCTATAAAGAGTTATAGGAGATTCTAGTTGGCAAAACTAGGGGATTAATCTTGATAAGATAGGTTTATGCTACTACTGCGGGATGTTGGGGCATTGAAAGAGAGATACATATATTGACTTTCTCAATGATTTAGAAAAACATTCTAAATAGAGTCTTGAATTGGAAATGGTTCTGATTCAAACTTGTATTTTGTTGAAGTTAATTGTCAGTATTGACAATTCTTCTTGGGTATTAGATACTAGATATTGATCCCATCTTTATAAAGAGTTGAAAGAGATGACAAGGAGAATACCATCAGCATTGGCAATTCTTCTTTGGCATAAGATACCAAATATGATCCCGTCTTTACAAGGAGTTGCAAAAAATGACAAGAAAAAGGAGACTAAGAGGACAATCCTTAAGCTTGGGAGTAAAACAAATGTTGCTTCATAAGCTAAAGAAATAATCTACTTTGTACAAAATGGAATTAGGTTAGTTTTAAATTATTTACCTTTACTACTATGGCATTAAGAGCGAAATCTATGTTGGACAAATATAGTTTGATTGAAAGATCAAAGGATGGAAATGTTCTATAGTTCTTGATGTTGGTATATTAACAAATGACTTATACAACCACAATTCCATGCCAATTATTCAACAAAATGAACATCAATTAGATTATCATAGTTCCGCATACTTGTGCTATGCTAGACTAAGTCATATCTTTAAGAAGATAATCAACAAGTTGGCATAATTGTTTGACCTAAAGGACAAGCAAAAAATATCAATATGTGAATCTTGACCAAAGGAAAAGACGACCAAGTCACCGTTTAATAGACAAGTAGAGCTGCAAATCCTTTGGATTTGATCCATATGGATGTATACGGGCCATTAAGTATTAGTGATCGAGAAAACTACCACTATTTCATTACCTTTACCAAAGATTATTCAAGGTAGGGGTATGTGTATCTTCTGATATACAAGTCTGAAGTCTTTGAAAGGTTTAAAGAATTTAGGCATGAGGTGGAGAAACAAACTGGTGAAGTATTAAGACTCTTCGATCTTATTAAAGAGACAAGTTCTTAGGCTCTGTATTTCTTGATTATCTAAAAGAAAATGATATTGTCTAATAGTGGACTCCACTTGCGACTCCATAGCTAAATGAGATTGCTTAGCACATGAACCAAACCTTGTTGGACATCGATCTATGATGAGTTTCACTGGGGTTCCTCTTTTATTCTAGGGCTATGCTCGGCAAACAGTGGCCATGCAAGTCTGTACCCAAAACACTATATGAGATATAGTGTGCAAGAACCATTCTTATAAATACCTTAGGGTATGGGGTTGCCTTAAGTGAAGCAGCTAGTGGGAGATAAGCTGGATGTTAGATCCATTTTAAGCAAATTGTGGTATCCAAATAAATCTATTAGATACTATTCTTATGTCCCTCTAAATAAAAGGTGTTCGATTTGGAAAATGCCACCTTTCTTGTGAAGGAATTTCTACTAGATAGTAAAGCTGAGGTCGTAGAACTTAAAGAAATTCAATAACCACAAAGCATCACACAAGAGACAGTAGTGCCAGAATTACCTACAACTAACACTTCTATCGCACAACCTCATAGGAGATCAGAAAGGATTTTGTTGGAGAACAACAAGATGGAACATTCTTTGGATAGTGATCCCAAAAGTTATGGAAAAGTGATGTCTGTCATCGACTCGAGAAGATGGCAAAAGATCATGAAAGTCGAGATGGACGCCATGTACTCCAACAAGGTATGGACCACAAGGTATTGTACCTATTGGCTGCAAATGGGTCTACAAGTGGAAGCTCGTAGTAGATGGAGAGGTAGTGATCTACAAGGTATGATTGGTTGCAAATGGTTACACTCAAATATAATGAGTTGACTATGAGAAAACCTTCTCACCAGTGACAATGATGAAATCCATTCAGATATTGCTTGCCATATCATTATATTATGACTACAAAATATGGTAAATGGATGTGAAGACAGCTTCCTCAATAGAAATTTTAACGAAAAAATCTACATGAGGCATCCAGTGGGAGCGAGCAAAAGATTTGAAAACTCCAAAGATCCATTTATGGACTCAAATAAGCTTTCGAAAGGTGGAACCTCCAATTCAATGAGGTAATTAAATTGTTCAGTTTCCTTAAAAATCTATATGAACCCGGTATACATAAGAAAGTTAGCAAGTGCGTTGTGATGTTTGTTGTACTTTACGTTGATGACATCCTATTCATTGAGAATGATATAGAGATGTTTCAGACAATAAAGGCTTGGTTATTTTCTCAATTCTCCATAAAGGATTTGGGAGAAGCATCCTACATCTTTGGGATTAGGATCTATAGAGATAGATCCAAGAGGATGATCAGACTATCTCAATCTACGTACATGAAAAAAATGTAAAAGAAGTTTAATATGGAAAAGTCCAAAACAAGATTCTTACCCTTGAGTCATGGGGTCTCTCTTTTAATGTCTATGTCCCCAAAGACTAGAGGAAAGAGAAAGAATGACTTGCATACAAGATGCATCCACTATTGGAAGTATTATGTATTCCATGCTATGTATACAGCTTGATGTCACATATGCTCTAAATGTCACGAGCAGATATCAGTTTAATCATGGCGAGGAGCACTAAAAATTCATCAAGACAATCCTAAAGTACTTACGAAGGACTAAGGATATCCTCTTGGTTTACGGCAATAGATAGCTAAAGCTAGAAAGCTTTATTAATTCTAGTTTTCTATCCGATATAGACGATTTAAAGTTTGTGTCAGGATTTTTATTCACCTTATCCAATGGGACAGTCAGCTAGAAGAGTTCCAAGCAGGAGATGGCCATGGATTCCACCACCAAGGCTGAATACATCGCTACATGTGATGCAGCAAAAGAGAGTATTTAGATAAGGAACTTCATCTAAAAGTTGGGTGAATAGTCCCTTTCATTATTGATCTAGTTATAGTATACTATGACAACAATGGGATGTTGGCAATCAATGGAGCCAAGATCTCATCAAAGATCTAAGCACACAATGAAATGATACCATTTGATTGAAAGATCATTAATATAGATGACGTTTGAGTGGAGCAAGTGTCCTCGACAGAAAATATAACATATCCACTGACAATACCCTTAGCTTAGAGTATTTAAAGGATAACTTGAGAAGATAGGTCTTAGATACATAGTTAATTAGCTCTAGAGAAAGTGGGAGATTGTTAGAGTAGTACCCAATGAGTCAATTAGTGGCGAGCTTTTATACTCTTGTAAAAATAATCTTATTCATTATGTTTATTAAATAAAAGACATTTTCTTTATCTTTAATTATCTTGTCAATTAGATAAAGTCCTTAGATCATAGATAGCTATAGGGCATGATCGTGCATATGATGAGTATCATAGAGTATGCCTTAATAACTTTGATTGTATACTTGTTCTAAGTCGGTGGTTTATTGAGATGGGACATCTATAAATTTGATAGACTTGTACACATGATACATGCTTGAAATGTGGATGTCTCATTCTATAGATATTGGTGTAGGGATAATTGTGCATGTCTGTAGTTGCTTGTTAGGGAACAAATACACCAAACGACCCATAGAAAAATCTTTATTAGAAATATTATTCCTCGACTGAGAATTTCCAAGTTACGATAGTACATTAACTATCCTTAGATTTGAAGTACCATGGTGGCCTTGTGCATAATATCATGCACTTTGTTGTATTTCTCGATTGCATGATAATCATAAGGGTTTACATTAGGTGTATGATCTGCTTGTATGTAGGTTAATAAGTGGCCAACAAAGAATCTATCACTTGTATGGTTGAATAGGTGAGTCTACTATATTTTTATACTCCTTGATCCTAATAACCTTGGCCAAGGCAAGATGAATATTTGACGTGGAGTTTTCTAGTGATTTATCCAAGGAACAATGTGAATTGAAATAGAATCATAGTTGTTAAGTCATAATAGGATTTTGACTAATAATCTATAGCTTTTACTTAATCAGAAGATTAGTTAGCGGAAGGATAGTATTTTCATGGTACTCGTAACAAAAAAGATTCACTTACTATTCACATAAGAGTAGGTAGTCAAGATACACTGTAGGTGTTTGCCTTGACTTGTAAAGTTCTTAGAATTAAGGGGTTAATTCCAAGCGATTAATTAATTCAATTAATTGACCAAAATATTATTTTCTTCATAAGTTGCAAAAATTGCAATCCTAGTACTAGCATAGTTGTGAACCTAATGGGTCATACACAAATTGAAATGATCCACTTCTAATCTAATATGATCCTAAGTAATGGATTAAGTTAATTAATAGTGATTAATTAACTTGAGCTAGAAATAATTAAAAGAGTTAAATTAATTCATCCGATTAAATATATGTGATTATTTAATTAGACCTATTAAATTGGATTATATTAATTTATGGAGATCGATTAATTGGACTTTAATAATTAATTGGACTCCAAGCCCATGGGGTTGGAAGCCCATTAGGAGTTTTAATTACAAGAACAAAAGATTCCTAACAAGAGATATAAAAGTCTTTGTCTTGGAGAGAAAGAAAGAAAGAAGAGATAAGAAAGGAGAAGATTTTCTAATTACATTAGAAAAGGGATGAAGATAAGAAAAGAAAGAGTTGGAGACCTAATGGGATCAAGTCAAGACCACCTTATGTCTATAAATACATAAAGGGGCTGGAAATTCTAAGTGCTTGAGATAAATTTTGGATCCTCTCTCTCCCTCTCCATCTCTTATACTTTCTTTTATTTTCTTATACAAGGAATTCTTTCTATCAAAAGGTTCAATCCATTTTGATCAATATGTAGTTCTTCTAATCACTTGTTGATTTTAAGAATTATATTTACTCCCAAATTATATTAGAAATAAATAGTGTAAATTCACTAGCCAGGGTTTATTACTTGTGGATTTGCTCGAAGTGTCGATGTCGATGGAGGGGCTACACTTGGAGCTCTTTGGTGAATCTTTTGGGAAGATCCAATGAAGGTGTTCTTGTGGAGCTTAACGGATTTGAATTCCTTCACACCCTACTTGAAAGGTATAATTTGCGAAACTTAGTATTTTAATTTATTTTATCAAAACTGCATTAAATCCAAGATAAGTTTTTATACATGTGATGTATGTTTTTATTTCAATTATTGAAAATTTTAAATTTTTAGTGTGCATGATGTCTCGTGTTGTTTCAAACCCAAAACAAACAACATCGCACAACATACGAAATTGCCTCTTATGCATTTCTAGTGTTTAACTGTATTTACGTTGCAAAACTTTATAGTTCATTGAGTTGTTCTTGAAGGTTTACACCAGCCCAAACATCTTAGTAAGCTACATAGTTGGTCTTTCACTAATAAAACCAGGCGAAATGATTTAACAATATGAGTATAAAACTTAAACAATGGCATTTTGAAGGGGTTGTAAAGCTTAAGTGAAAAGTTTTGACAGGTCTATTCACCCTCCTCCCATCTAGAACCTTTGATGCCACTTAGGATCAACAAAAGATCATTAGGTTTACCAAAAATGGGAAAGAGAGTACACTAAGTATGTTATTTTCGTGAACGTTTTGATTATTGATCTCTTATGTGATTGAGAAAATAATACTATTGATCTTGAAATATGTAGGTATATTTTAGGCTAATATTAGATATTGAAGACAAAGTTTGACAATTGCAAGACCATTTAAGGATGATGTCAATTGTTAGATGCTACAACTAGCAAGTAATGTCTTCTCTAATATATAGTATGTTCAAGCTTAATTTGTAATAAGTAGGAGCATTTGAAAGTTAAATTTGATCTAATCATTGTGAAAATACTTTCTTAGATCATGTTTACCATATTGAGCTTTTGGATAGGTGCTTTGTTGCTGCTAGGCTAATGATTTGTGCCTTCTGGCTTAGTTTAGTTTTAACAGGGCTTTAGGCTCTCAATATAAACGAAATCAGAACAAAGGCAAGAATGGAAATGAAACTGGAGATGAATCTAAGAAAACCCAATCAATGAATGATGAGAAGTGGTATAGGATTAAAAATGCTACAGTAGCCACATTGTTGGTTTTTTTACTCGTGAATGCACATAGTTAAAAAGATAACACTCAATAATGCTTCTATAAGTGTTCTTTACTTATCAAGTACTATGTTACTAAATCTTATTCTATATAAATTTTAGATTTATAGTAACTAGAGATTGAGAGGTGTTTGTTGAATCTTATCAAGTTTACTTCACTACAAGATGGATATATGTAGAAATTAAAGTGAATTCATACATAAAAATAATTGGAAATTGCAAGCTTGAATTGCAAGATGGCTAAATTATGATTATACAAAATATCTAGTGTATAAGAATCTATAAAACTTGATTTTTACAATTATTCTTCAAAGGTTACTTTTTTCTTTTTTACTTGAATTTGAGTAGTGACTAGGTCAATATCTACTGAAAGATACTCATTGTGGTACTAGATATTTTTTGAATAGTTTGTGATGATGGATTGTGACCAAGTATGTTTCATTACTACATTTATTGTTATTTTACAGTTAATATATATCATTTGAGTAATATAAACATTGATGCATGTCGTTTACATGCTAGATTTAGTCAAAATGGACAAGAAATAAAAATTGTAAGACAAAACTTATTGCTAACTTATGCTGAAGGTTCACAATTAGACCATTTAAAAGGTTATAAAGCCGAGCTTTTATTGCGATTAATTCTTATAGATTTATGTGAATTGATAAGTATAAAAGTTCAACTTAGAATCTTGTGTTTCATTACATTTACAAAATATTTACGTGCCTTGATATAGCTATTTGATACTCATAATTTGATAACGCTAGAGTTTTTTACAACTAACAGAGAGAGAATCAAATTGATATAACTTTGAGACAAATCTAAGGCATGAATAATTTTTTATCAATTGAGAATTTATGTAATTAAGAAAGAATTACAAGATAATTAATTAGTTAACATCCTTTTGTAGATGCATTGGAGAAAAATGCCAAATTATGCAAAATTCTTGAAGATGGGATGTCAAGAAAGAGAAAATTGGTGGACTTTAAGATGGTCAAACTTACAGGGGAATGCAGTGCTATTATTTAGAAAATTCTATCTCATAAGTTAAAAGATCCAAGAAATTTTATTCTCACCTAAAATGCATACCGAAGGTGTTTTAGAAGATCCTTCAATCTTGGTGATGCTTTTGATGTCTCCTTGGTAGCTGTATCTTTCAACTTCTCCAAAGAATGCTTATTTTTTCTCCCTACTTGTTGGAATTAGATGATTCAACTTGAAAAATGAAGCTAATAGAAAATATACAACTTTCATGTTAATCACTTTTCCAAAATCAACTGATTTCATGAAGAAAAATATGTGACAAAAATCGAATATGAAAAGGACATGTGAATTTAGAACATACTTGAAGTCAATTTGGAGTACATTTTGAGTGAATTTGGAGATATCAATTTATGCACTCTTCTACTATAAATAGGGGTTCTTTGATGTCATTGAACAAAAAAAAAAAGAACACAAAAACCCTTAGAAGGGGAATGAAAATTTTATTATTGTCTTTCTTTAAGCTAATTTTTCTAGTAGTGATTGAAATATATTCTCTAGTTTATCTTCTATTTTTAGTATTTTCTACATTCATTATGTCTTTCTAAATTTTATTTGGATGAGGAGAAAGGGTGAATCCCTTGATGGAGGAAGAGGAACTGTTATAAAGGTGCATAATGTTTAAGTGTGTTGTATTATTATTTTAATTTTTGATTAAACTCTTCTTGTTTTATGGTGATTCTTGATTTATGTATCACCAATAGCTTAACAATTACTTGATTTCATTTAGCTTGTTGTCCGATTCTACTACACTGACTGCTAACGTAAAACCTTGATTTATTGTAGACAAAGGTGTGCATAAATATTTAATCCCATAAATAAGTGTTGGTGTTAAAACCCTCCTTGTTTAAGTGGCAATTCTTGATTTATGTATTACTAATGACACAACAAATACTTGGTTTCATTTAGCTATTTGTCCAGTTATACTAAACCGACTGCTAACGTGAAATCTTGATTTGTTGTAGACAAAGTGTGCATAAATACTTGATCCCATAAACATATATTAGTGTTAAGAGATAATTCGTAAATAGTAAGATAATATCATGATTATATTAATGCATGAGCTATTTGATAACATCTTCCTATTGGAACCTTCATTATATATCGATTCCAATAGTAGCATTTAAAAGAGGTAAAAAGAATAAATAATCGTTCCTCTATCCAAAACTTAAGAGCGAATCCCTAATCCTCATTACTTTTATTACTTTGATTTCTTAGTTAAAGCATAATTTTTTCTTTATAATCTAAACCACATCCAACTCATCTTTTAAGAAATATAAACCCGAAAACTTCAAACAACTTTCCTATGAATCGACCTCAAACTTACGAGAAATTTATTACTTAACACAACTTGCACTTGGTTTGTAACCTTAAAGTTGTAGCAAGAAGGCAAGGTAAGTATTCATGTTTGTAAATAGTTTTCCTTTGTAAATATTGTGTATTTATTTTCTTTATGGTTATATGTTCATATGGTATCATAATCATAATTCTCTTCGTTTAGTTAGAAATAATTCTGAAACTTTATTTGGAAATTTGTTTGAGTCACCTCCATACACTTCCACCATGACTGAAAATGAAAGTTTCCACGATAAAATGATAATCAACAAGTGCATACCATGTGTTATTACTTACAACCTCCTCGAAATTCTTCTCCTTCTTATTTCATTTTCCTCCCAATGCAAATAACTTTCGATTCAAGCCAGGTATGATCCCTTTACTTCCTAATTTGCATGGTTTAGGCTATGAAAGCCCTTACTTGTATCCGAAAGAATTTGATGAAGTATGTGGCACTTTGAAAATCAAACTTGTACAAATGAGATCTTTAAGCTCAAATTATTTTAGTTTTCTTTAAAAGATAAAACAAAAACTTGTCTTAACTCTTTAAAACCTAAGTCAGTTAGCACTTGGCAAGAAATACAAGCTAAATTGTTGAAAAAAAAGTTTTTTCCAACTCATTAAACTAATGCTTTGAAAAGATAGATCCAATTTTTTTCTCAAAATTCTAATGAAGCTTTCTTTCGATGTCGGGAAAGATTTAAAGATTTGTTAAATTCATGCCTAAAAAATTGTTAAATTCATGCCCACATTATGGTTTTGAAAGATAGTGCTTAATTTGTTTCTTTAATGAAGGTTTGGACTCATAAAACAAAATAATTTATTGAAATAATGTGTACTGATGAGTTTCTTGATAAAGAACCTAATGAAGCCCTAGAATAACTAAACAATTTGGTAGAAAACTCTCAATCATGGCATAGTATTAATTCTTCAGAAAGTTTTATTAGATCTAATCTTACTAATAGTAATAAATGAAAATATTACCTTAGTTAAGAAGATGATCTAAATGCTAGGATTGCTAGTTTAACAAGAAAAATTGAGGCCATAAAACTTAAAAAAGTTAAAAAAAAATTAGATCTGTGGAAGATGAAGAAGTTTGTCGCATTTGTGAACTTGTGGGATACTCCACCAATGAATGCTGAAATATTCCAATATAATAAAATCTCATGCACAAATTCAAAAAGTCTTTTCATTCTCCATATTCTGAATCTTACAATCCATAATGGAGAAATCATTTCAATTTTAGTTGGCAAGATGAGAATTGTACCCAACTACTCTATTCACAAAAACTACCAATCTACCTCCACATACAAAATCTCTTAAAGAAACTTTACAAGAATTTATGCATGCACAAACAAATATCAATAATTAGACTTCACAAGCCATCAATGAAATCAAAAATACACTTTCAACATTGACAACCTCTTTGAATACTCATGAAAAAGGTAAATTTCATGCTCAATCTCAACCTAATCCTTCACTCAGTGTTATATTTCTTTTTCACGTAAAAATTCAATCAATGAGGCTAATTCCATCACAACTCTTCGAAATGAAAAAGTTGTTGACAAGACTATTCATCCTAAGGAGAATCTAATATCGATAACCACTCCTAAACCTCTATCTCATACTTATATGATATATCCACCTTTTCCTAGCAAGTTAGCAAATTATAAGAAAAATCAGTAAGAAAATGAGAGCCTTGAAACTTTTCAAAAAGTAGAGGTAAATATCCCTCTTCTTGATGTGATCAAGCAGGTGCCTCGATATGCTAAGTTCCTCAAAGAGATATGCACTATCAAATGGAAGTTGAAGAGGGATGAAAAAGTGGGGGGGGGGGGGAATGTTTCGGCAGTTCTTCAAAGAAAACTCCCTCCATAGTGTAAGGATCTGGATAATTTTACCATCCCTTGTACCATTGGTAATACCAGATTTTAAAAATGCATGTTAAATTTGGGATCATCAATTAATGTTATTCCATACCCTATTTATGCTTCTATGAACCTAGGACCTTTAAAAGAAACTACTGTTATCACACAATTGGCTGATAGATCTAATGCATAACCAATAGGGGTTGTGGAAGATGTTTTTGTGCAGGTGAATAAATTAATTTTCCTTGTTGATTTTTATGTTCTTGAGATGGAGGATGATAGATGCCCTAATTCTACACACATTCTTTTGGAAAGACCACTCACGAAGACAGTCCGAGCTAAGATTAATGTTCATGATGGCACTCCTACTATGGAGTTTGATGGCAAGGTTATTAAATATAATATTTTTGAAGCCATGAGATATCCTACAATGTGAATGTTGTTTCTGCAGTTGGCATTATTGATCCTAAGTCACAACAAATACTTGAGTTCACTATCAAGGATAGAGTGGAGGTTACTTTACAAAAACATCTCCTTATGGAGGATTTGAAAGAAAAAAAAGATGGATGGGCAAATGTTGGGGGATATTGAAAATGATGTAACGAGGCTGGATTCGTTGCCAAAAAATTCAAGGTATGTTTTCTCTTATGTTCAATTGCCAATATCTAATGAGAGGCTTCTACCTTCTGTAGTATAGACACCTACAATAGAGGTAGTATAGACACCTACAATAGAGCTTAAACCAATCTTGAACCATCTTAAATATGTCTACTTGGGTGAGAAAGAAATATCACTAGTCATCAGTGCTAAAGACCTTACTCAAGTACAAGCAGACAAACTTATTTGAGTGCTTTAAAATTATAAGATAATGATTGGATGGACGATAGCTTTGGCAACATATGTTGATGAGTGATGAAGGAGGCAATGTTGGGCTAATAACATTAAACGAAATGCTTGATGGGAGGCAACCCAATAGATGGAAAAAAGATTATGAGAGCCGATAATCAAAGATTTGCTTTTTCTAACTCCCATTCTCTTTTCTTTACATCCATTTATTTTTTTTTTACTTTTTTTTATTTTATTTGTCCTAATCAAAAATGCGTACTGACAAGGTGGTAGGTAGTATTTTTTATCATGCAAGAGCACATGGTATTCATTTTTTGATAAAGAAAACTACTGCAAAGATCTTATAGTGTAGATTTTATTGACCCACTCTTTTCAAAAATACTTGCACTTTCTGCAAAAGTTATGAAAATTATAAAAAATTAGGATTCTTCCCTATTAAGTGATGGATAACGGTACTCTATGGCTATTGAAGTCAGACTTATCAGTTTTCCAGACAATTGATACAAAAAAATAGATAAAACAAAACAAAAAAAAAAAAAATCAAAACAAAAAAATGCAAGTTCCTTAGGAGTAGTTTCTAAAAATTGAGAAGATAAAATTTAATTCATTAAGAATGGACTGAGTAAGAAGTCTGTAGATGATATTCTATTAACTATTCAGACGCATTCTTGTGGATTCATGCATCATGCAATTTTTAATTTATAGAATCACTTGTGTGATAAATATGAGCATTATAGTCTTAGGAATCTGACATTAAAAGACCCTGTTTGCCAGTTTATAAGAAAATTGGATAGGAAGCATATCCTGCACCCATAGAGGGCATTTAAGTCGTTATTAGACGTAAAACCAGATGAAGATGTGAGCCATAGTCACAACTATGTGTATATTCATGTATAATAGTTAATTTTTTTTCAAACATTGTGTCCTTATTTTCAACCTTTCTAAAAAAAAAAAGACGTTCACACCTCAAAAAATAGATCCGTACTTACTCTATTTTTGCACAACTCATTTTCAAAAAAATAATAAGTAAATAAAATGAAAGTCTCTTCCACTCGCAAGTTCAACTATATTTGTGTATTTTGTGGAACTAATCCTAGAAATAATGGTCAGTTTATAGGGATAGCTAATAACCTTGGTAGAACTTTAGCAAAAGGAAAAATTCATTTGGTGTATGGTAAGGCAGTCTGGGGGTAATGGGGAGTGTTGCTACTTCTGCTCATGCAGGAGGAGTCATAGTTTTAAGAGTTATCCTAAAATCTTTAACAATACAAAATATCACAGGTATGACCATCGGAGATGAGCTAAAAGTGTCACATATTTAAGACAGAATGCCTGTATGTTAAACAATGCAGATACATTCATCACTCTACCTAGTGGTTTTGGTACACTAGAATAATTATTCCAAGTAGTCTCTTGGGCACAACTCAACATTTATTAGAAACTTGTAGGTATTCTTATTGTTAATGGTTTCTTTGATGGTTTACTATCTTTTGTAGATCATGTTATAGAAAAAAGTTTTATCATTTCTAGCATATGTGCCGAAACCTGATTTATTATTGGCTCATGTGGATTGGTCCAACAGGGACAATGGTCAAAAATACAAATGAATTTACTCTCAGCCTATGAAATTTATGTGATACCCGAGCCTCTTACTACTCACATGGCTAAATATAATTCATGCATTACGTGTTAATTTTATATGCTATTTGCATTTCTATTGACATTGTATAATTTATTTCATTTTATACGACATTCTTGAATATTAAACTTAATTGTGAAGTTCTTGCACGGTATTAGTTATTGAATTTCCTAATCTAAGTAGTTGATTTTATATTGAATAAGAAGAAAATGAGGTGGATCAATATTAGATATAGATGGGATATATAGGTTATAATTTTGGAAGTGTTAAAAGTGTTACTAGTAAGCTTATACGGTTTAATTTGATTTGATCAAGTTATTTCAAAAGTATATATTTGTAAATTAACATACTTGGGATATTAGACATGATATAATGTGATTTAAGTGTCCTATTACAAGGTCCATATATGCATATGATTTTAGAAATGCAAACTTGATATTTCGTTAAGAATCGGATGTGAATCGGTTTGGAGATCGAATGAACGGACATAAGAAATAACTGTGGGAATGAATGGTGACTAAGATAGGTTGCAACCAAATAAAAATAGGTGAGACACACAAGATTAGGGCTTCAAGATAAGGAAGAAAATCAGATTTTTCTATTTACATGCCACCTCATGCTTTCTTATTAAGCTTAAGCTAACATCTCAAGCTAACACCTCAAAGCCTTCACCCTTAAGCAATGACCAGACCCTCATTTCAGCCATTTTCATCTTCCAAACACACACCTTAAGGTCTCCAAGGGATCCAAATTGATTCCAAGTTGAAATAAAAGCAAGAAAAGCAAAGGAGAAGTGATTACCATCAAGTTAACCTCAAAATCTGCATAGGTAACACTTATCTACGGTTTTGCCTTTGGTTTTCAGATTATTATGAATGGTTTTATTGTTTATTAAGCTTTCAATATCTCTTATAAAAGTGTTAGGAAGGTTTTAGTTAGACTTTGGTGCACAAAGAAAGGGTTTTTTATGACAAACACTTAATAGGAAATACTTGTGGCAGAAACTGTCATCTTACTGTTTTCTTGTGTTTTAGGCTTCAAAAGTGTATGGTATGTTGAATAAAACCTATAATTATTACCATTTACATGACCATATATGAGTTCAAATTATTGTAATGAAGTTTTATCAGTTGGAAATTGAAATAGAGAATGATATTGGAGAAACACTCAAACTGCCAAAATAGCAAAATCTGTTTTGGTGTGCTGTGAAGGAAACTGAATTAAGGGAGCTAAATCCATTATTTTTGGTAATATTATGACCTGGTTGTCTCCTTATAAATTTTATCTAAGTATGGTGAAAATTTTGGAGTGATTGAATATACTTAATGGAGCCAAAACCATTAATGTCATGAAATGTGCAAAACTGTCACGGTAGGAAACAATCTGTTTCAGTATGTCGTGAAGAGAGCTGAACTTGGAAAGCTATATCCGTGATTTTTAGAAATTCTATGATATGGTTACATTTATATACATGTTATATAAGTGTGGTAAAAATTTGGGAGTGATTGGATATGCTTAGGGATGTTAAAATTATCATGCAACTAAACTTGACAGCAAGAAAATATAAAAATGTGAATCTGCCACATTTGATCACTTAGCATGTTTCAACCTAGACATGTTGCTATTGAGTGTTAACAATTAGGCACATGCTATTAGAGTTATAATACTTCAATTACATGATGTTTTCATGTATTTAAGATGTGAAATTGAGGTATTTGAGGGGCTATATTGGGTTCTAGTTTGTGAAAGATTGATTGTTAGCTTATAGCTTGGTGTTTAAGGTCTAGTATGAGATTTTGTGCTTTCAACTTGCCAAATTGGGAATGGTGCTTGATGTTGGGTAATATTACAGGCTATTTTACATCTAAGGTTGGAGAGGAATACTAAACAAATTTAGACTAAGCCACCAACCAAGTGAAAGGTAAGTAAAGATTCATTTGCAACCACAATGCATAGACATAGTAGATGTGTGAATTATATGTAATATCATAAATCATATGTGCATAGTAGAGGGCTCTCCATTGAGCATACATACATGGGCATTGTCATTAGCATGTGCATGCATCATATACAAGCATTGTGATAAATCTTGCATTGCACGACATGATTCAGAGAAAGAAAAATGTTTTACTGACCACTACTAGTGCACCAAAGCATGCATGGATTTGCAGGTTCGTGTGCATGGATTTGCATGCGTATGAGTATGTATAGATTTGCATGCTTATATGATTATTGGCCATTGGATTATGGCGGTGTACAGAGCTCTTTTCCGGTGCATGGGATAGTAGCGTTGGTCAGGGGCCAAGAAAGAAATGATTTTGAGAGAAATATTTTGATGCATAAAATTGCATTGTGAGCATAGCATTTTGAGTTACATGACTTGATATTGTGGATTATTTTTTGACATGCATAATCTTTACTTGTTGAGCATTAGCTCATATAGTTTATACATTGTAGGTGAGTACGACGATACTTGAAGCATCTTTTATTGGCTGGGCAGCGGTTGGAGCTCCTGTAGGTGTCTGAAAGAGTGTGTACATGGATGACGACCTATTGGGCTATTTTGTTAGCTTGTTATATTTTGAGTCTGTTGTATTATATTTTTAGACTGGTACTATATTTCGCTTTTAAAACTTTACTGTAAATAAGTATGTAAATATTGGGTCGTTGTGGATGTTGAGCTTTTATATAAATACCGATCCTGCTATATACATGACATGTGTTATAAAGTATTTTAAATAGGGTTGTGCATGTAAGAAGTGATTTATCTTTTCTTAAAGTGTTAAAAAAAAATATTCCATGTATGCACACAAGTTCTATCATATCAAATTATAATATATATCTACTTGTGTAGTAATGGGGGTGTTATAATTTATCCTAAATGGTTATGACTAATAGTGTATATATTATATTATTTCAGCTTTATTTCTAATAAGTCACATTTCAGTTAATATCTTCCAAACTCAACTTTTCTATCTATTTTCAACATTGGGGACAATGTCTCGATTAGGTTAGGAGAGAGGATAGTTGATATCATATATTGTGTGTTCAATGTGTGTTTTTCTAATTTTTTTATAAAAAAGAAAAAAAATCAAGCGTGTTTTCTTTTTGGTCCGTTGAAACCATGTAAAAGGATGACAGAGTAAATGATAACTTTAACACTCTTGAGATGTACCCCTATTTTGTTTTGCATAACATGCTAAGTTTATGAAGTTTTTAACAAAAGCTTTTAAATTGTCATTTTTTTAGTAGTACACATTCATGCAACTTCAATAATTAAAATTAAGCATGAATAATGTGGTTTGATTGATAATAAGTATTGTTTTGGACTTTGATGTTGTTCTTTGGTTAATATATATTTTTTATAATTATACTCAAATCTTTTTACACAAATATTTATGTTATTCTGTGTGAAGACAAGCATGTCAAAATAGGAAGTTCTTATACCCTCGCTTTAATCATCAATTGGATTTTTGACATGTAAGGGTTGAGTGTTAGAACTTTTTCTTTTGGTCTGTTGAGGTGAGTGACTAATTTAGCACCACTTTAAAAATGGTGTACGCATTAGGATTTCTAGCACCATGGCCAAATCAGCTTGTTCCCCATATGATGTTCCAAGAGAACATCCTCCATAGTAAATCACTGTGAGCCTTTCAATAAATAAGCCTTTTTTCTGTGGTAACCATATCTTCTTACCTAGCCTAGATACACTATTATCCTACCCTTGTTCTCAAAATTATATAGAGCTTAAGAGACATTCCATTGACAGAGTGAGAGTGCAAAAGAAATTTGGATTGAAATAGAAGACAAGTATAGGGGACTTTCTCATCCAAAAAAGATTGCAAAATGTTAAAAATATTACGAGTTGTAAATAAAAATGGGATGTTGCAAAACTAATAGAATGATGATTAAGGATCCAATTCAATAACAATAGGCCCCAGTGTTGAAATTCATGGAGTATGAGAATTCTTTATTAATAAACTCTATGTCTCTAATCCTATGAAGTTTTTAGAACCTTTATTGCATAATATCCTTTTATTTCTTAGCCACATCACTGTCCTTGGGCCCCATTACAATATTTGTTGAAGACCTTTTAATTTCGTGCAGTGCATTCGGTGTAGTGGAGATTTGTACCAAAGAAAATGCCTATAATATTTAACTCTTCCATTAGAGACTGGGTGAAGCATGCATGGTTTTAATATTGTTGACATTAACTATTCACACACACACTTGAGTATGCTTATAGTGGAAATGTATTAACTTTTGAAAGATTAAGGGTTAGATTCAACACTTGTTTGATTTTATTTCCATATTACTTTATTGCTTCATGAGAATAATGATTGAAAGTTAGTTATCATAGGTGTTTGTGGGTATCACTGCTGGAAACCATTACGAGACTATAACTCGTCCTCTGTAGGCCACCTAAGGATTTAAAGTCTTGTTGCATATGATAAATGCAATTGTGATTTCAAAGGAAAATGGATTAGTTTAGGTTTGTTTTATGCTTGCTCGACGACTAGCAAGAGTTAAGTGTGGGGGAATTTGATAACTATACATTTTGACATAGTTTTGTATCAAATCCTTTATACTTTCAAACTTCTCTTTAAATCAAGCATAAACTTCTCCCTATTGGTTGGAATAAGGTGATTCAAATTGAAAAATGAAGCTAATAGATAAATACACAACTTTCACGTTGATCACTTTCTCAAAATCAATTGATTTCATGGAGAAAAATATGTGACAAAAATCGAATCTAAAAAAGGCATGCAAATTTAAAGCATATTTGAAGTAAATTTGAAGTGCATTTGGAGTGAATTTGGATATGCCAATTTAGGCACTTTTCTACTATTAATAGGGACTCTCGGATATCATTGAAGAAAAAAAAAACATAAAAACCTTAGAGGGGAAAAGAAAATTTTATTATTGTCTTTCTTTAGGCTAAGTTTTCTAGTAGTAATGTAAGTTTTCTAGTAGTAATTGAAATGTATTCTCTAGTTTCTCTTCTACTTCAAGTATTTTTTCCTTCCATTATGTATTTCTAAATTTTATTTAGCTATGGAGAAAGGGTGAGCTCTTGATGGAGGAAGAGGGGCGGTTATAAAAGTGTATAATATTTAAGTATGTTGTATTATTATTTTAATAACAATGGCACACAACCCTCTTTATTTTGTGGTGATTCTTGATTTATGTACAATAATAGCACAATAAATACTTGAATTCATTTATCTTGTTATTTGGTTCTACTACACTGACTGCTAATATGAAATCTTAATTTATTATAGAAAAATATGTGCATAAATACTTAATCTCATAAATAAGTGTTGGCATTAAAACCCTCATTGTTTAAATGTAATTCTTGATTTATGTATTACTATTAGCATAATAAATACTTGGATACATTTAGCTAGTTGTCGGGTTTTACTACACCGACTGCTAATATAAAATCTTAATTTGTTGTAGATAAAGATGTGCATAAATATTTGATCCCATAAACGAGTGTTGGTGTTAAGAGATAATTCAAAAAAAGCAAGACAATATCATGATTATCTTAATGCATGAGCTATTTGATAACATATTCCCATTGGAACCTTCATTATGTATGGATTCTAATAGTGGAATTTAAAGGAGGTGAAAAGAATAAATAATAGTTTCTCTATCCAAAACTTAAAAGCGTATCTCTAATCCTCAATACTTTTATTATTTTGATTTCTTAGTTGCAGTATAAATTTTTCTTTCTAATCTAAACCACATCAGCCCATTTTTAAGATATGTAAACCCAAAAACTTCAAACAACTTCTCTATGGATCAACCTTGGACTCACGAGAAATTTATTACTTGACACAACCTGTACTTGAGTTTGTAACCTTAAAGTTGTAGCAAGTATATTTTGGATTTGAAAGGCATTAGTCCCTCCATTATGATGCATAAAATTTTACTGGAAGACTAGTACAAATCTTCAATTGAATATTAAATATATCTAAATCCTACCATGAAGGATATTATGCAAATTAAAGTTTTAAAATAGCCTAAGGCAGGGATTATTCATGCTATTTCAAATAGTTCTTGGGTTAGTCCAGTTCACGTTGTTCTAAAAATGAGGTGTTATGACCATAGTTAGGAATGAGAATAGGGAGCTTATTTATACTAGAACAGTGACTTGGTGGTGAGTGTATATTGTTTATAGAAAACTGGATAAAGCTTATTACAAGGATCACTTTTCTATCTTCTCTATTGAACAAATGTTAGATCGTCTAACAAGGTACCACTACTATTATTTTCTTGAAGGTTACTCGAGGTATAACCAAATTGTCGTTGCCCCCGAAGACCAAGTGAAAATGATGCTTACTTGTTCATATGATACCTTTGCCTTTTGTAGGATGCCCTTTGGATTGTGAAATACTCTTGCCACTTTCCAAAGATGTATGATGGCTATCTTCCACTACATGGTGGAAACAATCAGGGAGGTTTTCATAGATGACTTCTCTATTTTTGGTTTTTCCTTTGATCACTATCTGTATAATCTTTCTTTTATTGTGCAGAGATACGAGAAGACTAACTTAGTCCTCAATTAGGAGAAATTCCATTTCATGGTGAAGAAGGGCATAGTTCTTGGTCATCGAGTATGATCTATAGGGCTGGAAGTAGATCGTGCCAAAACAGTGGCTATTGGGAGACTACCACCACTAATCAATGTGAAAGCTATTCGAAACTCTCTTGGGCATGTTGGATTCTATAAGAGATTTATTAAACATTTTTCAAAAATTGTTAAACCTTTAAGTAATCTCTTGGAAAAAGATGTGCCTTTTAATTTAACGATTCTTGTTTGCAGGTTTTTGAGCAAATAAAGAAGGCATTCATATTAGCCCCTATCATGGTGGTACCTGATTGAACCCAACCATTTGAGCTCATGTGCTATGACAGTGACAATACAGTAAGAGTGGTCTTGACCCAAAGATAGGATAAGATCTTTTGGACCATCTATTATGTAAGTCGGACCTAGGATAGTACACAACAAAATTACACAACAATCGAGAATGAGATGGTGGTTGCAATATTTACCTTTGATAAATTTTGTGATCATCTTGTGGGTACCAAGGTCATTGTTTTAACTGATCATGCAGCTATTAGGTACCTATTTGCCAAGAAGGATGCTAAGCTACAGTTAATTTGTTGGATCTTGTTGCTCCAAGAGTTTGATCTTGAAATTCATGATAAAAAGTGAGAATATAGTAGCAAACCATTTACTCCATTTGGAACAAGATGATAAGGTTGTAGGAGCACTCATTCAAGAGTCATTTTAGATGAGATCATTTTAGTAGTTGAGGCAAGACTTCTGGTATGTCGATTTTGTTAATTATCTTGTAGGTGGAATCCTGCCTCCAAATCTATCATCCCATCAAAAGAAGAAATTTTTGCATGATGTCAAGTCTTATTTATGGGATGATCTTTTTCTTTTCAAGAAGTGCAATGATTTTATGATTAGGTTATGTGTACCTATAGAGGAAACTATGGAGATTTAGCAACATTGTCATTAATCTCTTTGTGGTGGTCATTTTGGGCGCACTCGAACAGCCAAAGATATTACAAACTAGATTTTTATTAGCCTTCATTATTTAAGATTGTTATGCTTTTGTGAAGACTTTTGGTTGATGCTAATGGGTTGAGACTATCACACGACACCATGAGCTTTCATTGACAAATATGATAGAACTTGAGTTATTTGATATTTGGGAGATCGATTTTATAGGACCCTTCCCTCCATCACTTGGTCATATCTACATCCTACTTGCTATAGATTATGTCTTAAAATAGTTTGAAGCCATTGCCACACCAATCAATGACATTAAGGTAGTGTTGATATTTTTACACAAACACATGTTCACATGTATTAGCACACTTAGAGCAATTATTAGTGATGAAGATACTAATTTCTATGATAAATTATTTAATAACATTTTTGCTAAGTATGGTATGAAGCATAAGGTAGAATTTTGACACCACCCAGAGTCTAATGTACAAGCAAAAATATCCAACTGTGAAGTCAAGCAGATTCTTGAAAAGATGGTCAGCACCAACCGTATGAATTGGGTGCACAAGCTTGATAATGCACACCTATTGGTATGTCATCATATCGATTAAGGTTTTGGAATGTATGTTATCTTCCGGTTGAGTTGGAGCATCGAGCTTATTGGACTATGAGACAGCTGAATTTTGACATAAAGATAGAAGTGACAAACGACTCTTGCAGTTAGATGAGATGGAGGAATTCTGCAATGATGCTTATGTGAATGGCAAGATTTACAAGGAAAAATGAAGAAGTGGCATGCCAAGATGATTTTAAGGTGTGAATTCTAACCTAGACAGCAAGTGTTACTATTCAACTTGCATTTGAATCTTTTTTCTAGTAAACTAAAGTCAAGACGGTCGAGTCTATTTGTAGTTGTCAAGGTGTTTCCATTTAATGCCATTGAGCTGAAAGGCAGAGATGGTTCTTTGTTTCATTTCAACGGTCATTAGTTGAGCATTATTTTGGTAATAACATGAGAAAGGTCATTGATATTCCTCTTAGAGAAGTTGATTAATGTGTCCGACTAAAGTGTAGCTAAAGACTATCAACTTAGCACTTGTTGAAGCAACCCAAGCCTTTTAATGTGTTTTGATCTTGGTTTCTATGTGTTTTTCTTTTTTATAGGATGACTTGTGAAGTGTTAAAATAATGTTCGATGTGCCAATTAGATTAGGCATCTTTTATACTCTTGTATTTGTAAAATAATATTTTTCAAATTATATTAATAAAATAGATAAATTTCTTTATCTTTAATTACATTAGTAATTAAATAAAGTCCCTAGACCAAACTTAGCTATGGAGCATGGTCACGTATTTGATGGTGATCATGAAATATGCCTCTATGGTTTTGATCTTAAATTAGTTCTGAATTGAGGGCTTTTGAGATAGGACATCGAAAAGCCCAATAGGCTCGCGCATACGATATATGCTCGTATTAGGAGGATGTCTCTCTCCATAGATATTAGTATAGTGACACTAGTGCATATATGTACGTGCATGTAGAGAACAAGAAGCTGAACAGGCCTACTGAAAATTCTTAATTGAAAACGTTGTTTGTCAAAATAAGAATTTTCATATTATGATAGTACACGATTAGTCCTTATACTTGAGGCACCATGGTAGCGTTGTGCATGTCGTGTTCTATTTTGATGTATTTTCTGATTATCTGATAATTACAAATTGGACGCGTTGGATGTTGCATTCATTAGTATGGAGGTTAATGAGTGGCCAACAAAAAATCCATCACTTATCTGGCAGAACAAGTAAGTCTTCTATGCTTTCATAGTTCATCATTCAAAAGTCCTTGGTCAAAGCGGGATGAATGTTAGACGGGCATTTTCTAACGATTCATTATAAATCATTGAGACTTGAAATGGAATCATAGTTATTGAGCAATTAGGGTTTTGACTATTAATCCATGCCTTAGACTCAATCGAGAGATTAATTGACGAAAGGATCTTACGTGTATAGTACTCTTAATTGAAATAGGTACACTCGCTATTTCACATAATTTTAGATAGTCATAATATACTTGCTAGATATTTTCCATGGCTTGTGAGGTTATTGAAATTAAGGAGTTAATTTCAAACGATATAATTAATTAGAATAATTGTTATTCATAAGTTGAAAATGTTGTAAGCCCACTGCTAGATTAGTTTTGAATCTAAAGGGTCATACATAATTTGAGATAGAATATTTCTAACTTTGAATCCAATGAGTTAGATCTAATTAATTAAAAGAGATTAATTAATTGGGGCTTAAATTAATTCAAGGAGTTGAATTAATTTTTTAATTAAATAATTGAATTATTTAATTGAACCTAATAAGATTAGAAAGCCCAATTGGAGCAAAATAATTATTTGATTTGATCAAATTAATTATGCAGTTCATAAATTAATTTACTCAAATAAATAATTAAATTATTTATTGGTTTTGATTTGATTAGGTGGGCTAGATGAAATTAATTAATTAAATTTGGGCTAAAATAATTAATTGAATTAATTATGGGATTTCTTTTAAGTCGAAGTTCAATTTAAAGAGGCATGTTGGGAAAGGCCCACATGGGTTGTTGAAAAGGGATAAAAACTCAAGAGTTTGAAATTCTTGGAGACCCTAGATATCTTTAGAAAATATGAAGTGATAGAGTTGGAGAATTTTGGGGTAATTAAATGTCTCCCAAACAATTAAAAGGAGACCAAAAATACTAAGAGTGGAACTTTTGAAATTTTTTATCCTCCTATTTAAGACACAGGGGCGAAAATTTGAGGCTAATGGTGGCATTCAAATTTTTAGCCATAGTAAAATTATTAAAGGGAAAATTATTTTCTCTTCCATCCTTTATTCCACCAAAAATTCCATTATTTTGATTAAGTATTTAATTCTTTTATCACAATTTGATAACAAGAATTAATATTCACTATATTCACTCCATAAACTAGGTTAGTAAAAAAATTAGAATTGCTAGCAAAATTCTAATTTCGTGCTCCTATTCAAAGTGTGAACTACTTTAGAGGGGAGACGCTTAAATCCTTATGAATCAAAATTCAGAAATGGGCTAGTAATCGATTGCTTCAATCCCTATGTCAACAGAAATGCATCGAAAGGTATAAACCAAAACTATTTTAATTTTTTAATTATTACACCATTGAAAATTACGAGATCATTAAATATCACATCGGGTCCCTAGTACTGTTTTAATTGTTATGGCATGTTATTTTTCAATTTTTAATATTTCGCTGTGCATACCTTGGGATCACGCGAATCCAACAATGGTATCAGAGCCATGGTTTGCACAATACTAATAAGATTCGATTTATGCCTATGACTATAATTTGTTAAATTTTAATTGATTTATTGTATTTATGATTGGGATAAAAAAAATAATTTTATAATTAATTTAATTAATAAATAGAACATGTATGATTGAATCCAATTCAATTAGAAGAGGAAAAAAATACATTACATGATAGCAGCATGCAATAGAACCTACATGATTGAATTCGATTCAATCGAAATAGGAAAAAATACATTACACGATAGCAGCACGTGCCGTGTGCATGCTGCGGTGGGGTGTCAGACATCCTCGTTGTGTTGAATTGTTAAATTCAATTTTTTAATTTTTTAATAAAGTATTAATTTTAAAATTTTAAAAAAAGTATTTTTCTTGAAAAATCGAGATTTTATCCCAGGTCATGAAATTATAATTTAAATGGATGGTAAATTTACATGCTTTAATAAATTTATGTGATATTTTTATTGGCATTTATAGGATGATCATGGAGCTTTTTGGACCAATATGATTGGATTTATTTATCTTTAGATTTTTAAATGGGCCTGTGAGTCTCTTATTCTTTCTTTGAATGTACTTTATATTTTTGAAATGAGAGTAAAATAAAGTGAGGTTTTTCTTTTTGTTTTTGGTGGACAAGAAGAAGGATCAAAACGAAGAATCAAGAGAAGGCCCATGAATGTATGGGATATATTCATGTAACAGAAATTAATTTCTAATACCATTTTATTACCCTTAGATTAACATAGATCCATTTCTGGCTTAAATGTATCATATAGAATTGGCCTATGATCATCCGAATAATATATGTATTGGATGCATACATAGGGTTTATTTAATGTTTTCAAATGATATGTTTGCCATCAAATGAATGCAAATACATTAAATAAACTAAGATTTAAATTGATGAGGTCTTGGTTAAAATAAATAACCCCACTTAAATTAAAATCAAGTAAAGGAATTTTAAATTCTGATTTCAAGCAAATGGATAAAATTGGGTTGGATCCAATAATTCATGTCTACCATCAAAAGTAGTTGACATGATGATGTTATCTTACTTTGTCATTGGCCATAAGTTGTGGAATGACTCTGTAATGGAAAGCTGTGATCTCTACTATGCATGGTGATGCCCATGGGATGGACTCGTTTCTACATTAGCCTTGAGTCGTGGAATGTTTTGATACTCCATCTACATGGAGGTTTGATGGGTCTTGCTTGACCTTAATACCATATGGGCTCATAAAAATTGGGGTATATGAGAAGAAATGAGGTAAAATATCTTGAGGGTTGCATAGAGATGCAATCATTAAAAGTTAACTACCTTTCAATATATTTTTTGGATTCATAAAATTGGGGCATATGACATATTGGTTGGGCCTCAAACCATCTAAGAAATAAAATTTCCTGAATTTCCACTAGGGGTTATGGAATTTGAATAAAATAGTGGGAGATATTTTTTACTAAAGACATTGTTATAAATGAACATAATTTTGAAAGAATGCTAATTTTCTGCCTCATTTAAATTTGTAGATTGTCTATAAATGGCTAAGAATCCACTTGCATCTATCTTGGAAGCTAATAAATTAACTGGACCTAATTTTGTCGATTAGCTAAAGAACCTCAAGATTGTTTTATAATCTAAGAAGAGATCCTACGTCCTCAATGTTCCTCCGCCGGCATGGCCGCCTACTGATGGGACCAAAGAGGAGCTTGCAGAATATCAACAACAAGTCGATGATGATCTGCAATTGCAATGCTATATGACGGCATCGATGTCAAACAAGTTGCAAAGACAATATGAGATACATGCTCATGCGTATGATATCTATGTTCACCTACAAGAGATGTATGGTGAACATACTAGATAGGCTAGATATCAGATCTTGAAAGAGATTTTTAGGACCCGTATGATAGAGGGCTCTTTAATCCATGATCATGGATTGAAGATGACAAGCTTGATTGAAAGGCTCAAGTCACTTGAAGTTGTTATGGATAACGAGCTCTATTTGGATCTCATTCTGCAGTTTTTTCCTCCATCGTTTGACACCTTTGTTTGTCAACTTCAACATGCATAAGATAGAAACTAACCTCACTGAGTTGGTTAACATGTTGAAGATGGATGTAAAGAAGAACAAGCCGCTCATACTTGTTAGATCCTCTTCTAACTCAAAGGCTACAAAACCCAAGATGAAGAATGGGAGAGGAAAGCATTCCTCAAAATCCAAAGGTACGAAGGCAACTGGTGGGGTCTCAAAGAGTTCTAAAATCAATGACAAATGTTATTACTGCAGCAAACCTGGGCATTAGAAGAGAAACTACAAGGAGTACCTTGTGAGCCTGAAGAGTTCAGGTATTTATTTTGTTGAATTTAACTTATCAGTTAACGATGCTTCTTGGATAATGGATACCGGTTGTAGGTCTTATCTTTGCAATGATTTTCAGGTGATGGCAAGAAGCAGGAAGCTAAGTAGAGGAGAGACAGTCTTGCGATTGGGGAATGGAGCAAAGGTTGCTGCATTAGCTATAGGAAGTGTCAACTTAGCTTTTAGGAAATGGACTAGTTTTAGTTTTAAACATTGTCTTTGTGTTCCAGAGATAGTTAAGAACATTATCTCCATTTTTGTTTTGGATGGAGCAGGTTTTACTTTTTCAATAAAACATGAACATTGTTCTATTTTTAGAGATTCAGTTTTGATTACCTCTGACATAATGATGAATGATTTATATTCTATTACTCCCATAACTCTTTTTTCCACATTCAACAAAATAAAAGAAAATTAGATAATCATAGTTCTCAACTTTTATGGCATACTAGATTAGGTCATATCTCTGAGAAGAGAATTCATAAGTTGGCCCAATTGTTTGATCTTTCAAAAGAGCAAAGTATGCCAACATGTGAGTCATGTCTCAAAGAGAAGATGACCAAATCACCATTTGTTGGACAAGTGGAGCGATCCAAAGATTTATTAGATTTGATCCATTCTAATGTATGTGGGTCACTAGGTGTTAGTGCTCGTGGGAACTATCACTACTTCATAACCTTTACCGATGATTATTCTAGGTGTGGTTAAGTCTACCTTATTGATAAGTTAGTTTTATACCAATAATTCGTATACCTTTTGATTAACATTTGATTTGTTTTCAAGTGTTTATGTTACTTTTTATACATTTAGTTTGAAATTTTGCAGGTAATGGCAAAATAAAAGAAAATGGAAAGAAATAAAAACTTGGTTGAAATTTTGAAGAACCCGCATTGTGGTGCTACTGATAGCAGTTTTTAATCATAACTCTTTTCTCCAATATCATATTGAATTGATTCTTAATCCATTGGAAATCTAAGATATAGATCTACAACTTTTATATTTACCATGAATCCAATTCTTTCGATTTCAATGAGAAACGGTGGGTTTAAAAGTCCGTACTTGACTGCAACTTTTTAGCATGAAACATCTTGGTAGGCATAACTCTCTCCACATATTTCATATTAAGTGTCTATGGAAACTCAAGAAAGAGAGATACAATTCATTAGAACATACAAAAACTAATGCAGACTAGAAGGAGATCAAAAATGGCTTGCAAGAAGAATGATCCTACGTGAGCTTGGGCACTAAGTGTCGAAAACATAATACATGGCGCCTAGGCGCCGTTCTTCTGAGCCTAAGCACCAAACAACTTGAAAATTCTGAAAGTGTGATTTTTTGACTTGGATTTTAGACATTAATTATGGGGAACTATAAAAGCCAACTTCCAAAAAGACAACTATAAATGGAGTCATTCTTGGAGATAAGGAAGCCATTCTTGGAGACAAGGAAAGTTTCACCCTTTTCTCTCACTTCACAAATTTGTGAAAATTTTCCATGTTCTTTCTTATGTATTTCTTGAAGTTATGATGATGAACTAAACTTTTCTTTTTAGAGGATGAAGTAACCTTATTTGATCCTATGTTTTGAGTTCCAATCAATACTAGTTCAAGTTATTTATCTTGTTTGTGTTATCTTGTTTAGTATTGCATCTTGATTATTTGGCCATTAATTGAGATTGGTTAATGTCTGAGATTCGATACTTGAGAGAGGGAACCTGATCATAAGGATAACACAACCTATGAATCATAGAGTTGAGAAGCTTATGAAACCTTCGGAATTTGAATAAGAATTCATTGAACTTTTATAGAGTTTTATTCTTGAACTTTTATAGAGATATTAAAATTCATGTTGGAACTCATAGTCAATTTGACACTCCAGAGAGAGAATTGATGAGCTTAAGAATTCTTAACTTATATTTGTTGCTTACTTGAATTGCTATGTTTTGGAAGAAAGAACATAAGTGATAATTATGTGAGTCATTTCTCTAGAATTTCTTACTCATAAGGTGTTTGATATATTACTTCTAAGAACTCCCCTCTCGTCTTTGCATTTTTGTTTATCTTACTCGACTTTGTGTACCAATCATCACTCAATTTTCTAGATAAAATTGGAACTATTTGAACTATAGTGCTTGATGCAATTTATTATTACAATCCTTGTGGATACAATACTCAACTTATCATTGTATTAAAACTTGACACCGTGCATTTGCGGTTTGCAAAATATTTCAAGAATACTTATGAGGTATAAATCTGAAGTTTTTGAAAAGTTCAAAAAATTCAGATGTGAGGTGGAAAAATAAACTAGGCTAAGTATCAAGGCTCTTCGATCAAATCGAGGAGGAGAATACTTGAGTATAGAATTTTTTGATTATCTAAAAGAGAATGAGATTCTCTCTCAGTGGAGCCCTCCTACTACTCCTCAACTCAACGGAGTTGTAGAGCATATGAATCAAACTCTGTTAGACATAGTTCGATTGATGATGAGTTTCACTGGCCTTCCTTTTTCATTTTGGGGCTATGCTCTAGAAACGGCAGCATATCTAGAAACGGTAGCATATCTAGTAAATAGAGTGCCATCAAAGTCAGTTCCCAAAACACCATATGAGATGTGGTGTGGGAAACTACCACAAATACCTTAAAGTATGGGAGTGTACAGCTTACATGAAGCCACAAGTGGGAGATAAATTGGATATGAGATCTAGTTTATGTAAGCTCATGGGGTGTCCAAAAAAATCCATTGGATACTATTTCTATGACCCCTCGGAACAAAAGGTGTTTGTTTTGAAGAATGCCACCTTCTTAGAGGAAGAGTTTCTATTGGATAGAATGGGCAAAGTCGTGGAACTTGAAGAAATTCAAGAACTACAGAGCCTCCCAACAAACACAGTAACGAGCCAACTAGCTGAGGCTGGGCCTTCAGACAAAGCCACCTGAGAGGTATGACTTTTTTGTTAGAGAACAACGAGGAGAATCTCCCCTTGGATAGTGGTCCAAGCACTTATAGAGAGGCAATGTTGGACATCGACTCAAGAAGTTGGCGAGATGCTATGCAATTCGAGATGGACTCCATGTACTCCAACAAAGTATGGACCTTGGTGGACCCACCATAGGGAATAGTTCCCATTAGTTGCAAATAGGTCTACAAGTGGAAGCTTGGGGTAAATGGAGAGGTAGTGACCTACAAAACAAGATAGATCGCAAAAGGTTATACTCAAAAGCAAGAAATTAATTATGAGGAAACCTTTTGCGAGTACCGATGCTTAAATCCATCCGGATACTGCTAGCCATATTAGTGTATTATGACTACGAGATATGGCAGATGGATGTGAAGACCTCTTTTATTAATGGAAACATTAAAGAATAGATCTATATAAGGCAACCGGAAGGCTTCATATCCAAAGGGCGTGAGCAAAAGATTTGCAAACTCTAGAGATCCATTTATGAACTCAAGCAGGCTTTCCAAAACTAGAACATCCGATTTAATGAGGCAATCAAATCATTTGATTTCCACTAGAGTTCGTATGAACCTTGTGTCTACAAGAATGTTAGTGGGAGTGCAGTAACATTTATTATGATGTATGTTGACGACATCCTAGTTATTGGGAATGATGTAGGATGCTACAGTTAACTAAGACTTAGTTGTCTAACTAGTTCCCCATGAAGGATTTGGGAAAAATATCCTTTATTCTTGGAATAAAGATTTATAGAGATAGGTCAAGAAGGATGATCGGACTATCCCAATCTATGTACATAGACAAATTACTAAAGAGGTTTAGCATGGAGGAATCCAAATGAGGATTATTGCCAATGAGTTATGGCGTTTCTCTCTCAAGGGCTATGTCTCCAAAGACTTCTTATGAGAGAAAAATGATGTCCCACATACCTTATGCATCTGTCATGGAAAGCATAATGTATGGTATGCTATGTACGAGGCCTGATGTCGCATATGTTCTGAGTGTCACGAGCAGATATCAGTCAAATCCAGGTGAGGAACACTGAAAGGTCATAAAGATGATCCTGAAGTAGTTAATAAAAACTAAGGATATTTTTCTTGTATACGGATCTGGAGAACTGAAACTAGAAGGCTATACTGATTCTAATTTTCAGTCTGTTATAGATGACTTAAAGTCCATGTCCAAATACATATTCACCATAAACAGTGGTGCAGTCAACTGGAACAGTTCCAAGCAGGAGATGACTGTGGATTCTACCACCAAGACTGAATACATTGTTGTATGTAATACAATAAAAGAAGCTATTTAGATGAGGAACTTTATTAAAGAAATAGGTGTGGTTCTATCAGTTGTTGATCCTGTATTACGTAAGCAAAAGAGCCAAGATCTCATCAAAGATCCAAGCACATCATGAGGCGATACCATCTAATCAGAGAGATCATTGGTAGAGGCGATGTTGAAGTAGATAGAGTCGCTTCGGCAGAAAATATAACAGACCCACTGACCAAACCTAAGGTATTTGACGGACATCTTTAGAAAATGAGCCGAAGTATATAGGCAATTGGCACTAGAATAAATGGGAGATTGTTATAGTACTTCCCAGTGCGCTAACTAGACTAGGCATCTTTTATACTCTTATATTTGTAAAAATAATCTTTTTCAAATTATATTAATAAAATAGGAAATTTTAGTTATCTTTAATTGCATTTAGTTATTAGATAAAGTCCCTAGACCAAACTTAGCTACAGGGTATGGTCACACATCTGATAGTGATCATGGAATATGACTCTATAGTTTTGGTCTTAAATTAGTTTTGAGTCAATGGCTTTTTGAGATGGGACATCGAATAGTCTAATGAACTCACACATATGATGCATGCTTGTATGAGGAAGATGTCTCGCTCCATAAACATTGGAGTTATGATGCTAGTACATATATGTGGGTGCTTATTAGACAACAAGTATACTGAACAGGTCCACTCAAAATTCTTAATTGGAAACATTGTTTATTGAAATAAAAATTTCCATGTAACTATAGTACACGATTAGTCCTTCGACTTGAGGCATCATGGTAGCCTTATGCATGTCGTGTTCTATTTGATGTATCTTCTGATTGCCAGACCATCACAAAAGAGGTACGTTGGATGTTGCATTGATATATATGGAGGTTAACGAGTGGCCAACAAAGGATCCGTCACTTGCTGGCAGAACAAGTGAATCTCCTATGTTTTCATAGTTCATGAGTCAGAAATCCTTGGCCAAGGCGGGATGAATGTTAGATGGGGTTTTTTTAATGATTCGTCATGAGTCATTGAAACTTGAAATGGAATCATAGTTATTGAGCAATTAGGGTTTCGACTATTAATTTATGCCCTAGACTCAATCGGAAGATTAATTGACAGAATGACCTTACGTGTATGGTACTCGTAATTGAAATAGGTACACTCGCTATTTGACCTAAGTTTAGGTAGTCATGATACATTTGTTAGGTGTTTTCCATGACTTTTGAGGTTATTGGAATTAAGAAGTTAATTTCAAGCTGATTAATTAATTGGATTAACTATTATTCATAAGTTACAAATATTGCAAGTTCACTGCTAGCTTAGTTGTGAATCTAAAGGGTCACACACAATTTGAGATGGAACATTTCTAACTTAGAAATTGATCTAAGGAGTTGGATCCAATTAATTAGGGCTTAAATGAATTCAAGTAGTTGAATTAATTATTCAGTTAAATAATTAGATTATTTAATTGAACATAATAAGATTAGGAAGCCTAAATGGAGTGAAGCAAATATTTGAAACATCAAATTAATTTTGTAGTCCATAAATTAATTTAATTATTAAATTAATTTACCTAATTAAATAATTAGATTATTTATTCGGCCTAACTTGATTAAGTGAGCTAGATAGAACTAATTAATTAGATTTGGGTTAAAATAATTAATTAGATTAATTATGGGATTTATTTTAAGTCCAAATCCAATTTAAAGAGGCCTGTTATGAGAGGCCATCATAGGTTGTTGAAAAAGGATGAAAACTCAAGAGTTTGAAATTTTGGGAGATCCTAAATATCTTTAGAAAATATGAAGGGATACAGTTAGAGAATTTTGGGACAACCAAATATCTTTTAACCAATTAAAAGAAGACCAAAAATACCAAGAGTGGGACTCTTGGAAATTTTTATCCTCCTATTTAAGACACAATGGCGGAAAATTTGAGGCTAATGATAGCCTTTAAATTTTCAGCCATAGTAAAATTATTAAAGGGAAAATTATTTTCTCTTCCATCATTTATTCCACCAAAATTTCCATCATTTTAATTATGTATTAATTCTTTTATCACAAGTTGATAACAAGAACTAATATTCACTATATTCACTCTATAAACTTGGTTAGCAAAAAAATTAGAACTGCTAGCGAAATTCTGAGTATGTGTTCCTGAGAAAAGAGATAGTAGCTACAGAGGTGTTGGTGCTACGATGCTCGACTCTTACGCTACAGTGCGAGGTTGCGATTTAAGAGAGACAAAGATACTCTGTTGTTCATTCACCTCTTTTTATTCTCACACTTTCTCTCTTTTCTCCAACACCACTCACAAAACACTAGGTACTCTTACTCCCTCCAAACACACCACACCACTCACACTTAGACCATACCATACCACTTACGAGCCCATCTCTGTAGGTTCTCTCCACAATTGGTAAGTTCTCCAAATTGATTTTTTCTTTCTTGATATGTTTTTTTCTTTTTAATTTAGATCACTTTCTTCTATACCCAAGTGTCTTGGTTAATGCATTGAAGTTGTAATTGTTATAAGAATGTGATGTTTCTATAATTGAGCTTAGTGAGAATTTGGGGGCAAGGGCTTACAAGATTTGCATGACTATGGGTTTTACATTGGGGCGCACCATGTGTTTGCTAAAATGCTTGACTGAAAATTGAGTGCAACACATGACCTTTTCCATCATTTTCAGCATGTAGTCCTCATGTCGAATTAGATTCCAGCATACATTTCATGAATCATGCCCTTTCACTTTTAAGAATGATGCGAATTTTTCATGTTCCAAACACTATTTGTGTAATGTGCATATATGATGCAAACGTGATAATTTTTGCTTTCTCCTCTATCCTATTTCTTATCTTGACTAACTGCACATGTTTGAGCATTGATCATGAAATATTATTTTCTCCTT
>CM033106.1:17733300-17815648 GCA_019321725.1 Paulownia fortunei
CTCCCCATACACTTACAGGAGCTCCAACAGCAACCTAGCCAGCAAAAGATACTTCAAGCATTATCGTGCTCACCTACAATGCATAAACTATATAAGCTAATGCTCAGCAAGTAAAGATTATGCATGTCAAAGAATAATCTACAATATCAAGTCATGCATCTCAAAATGCTATGCCCACAATGCAATTCCATGCATCAAAACATTTCTCTCAAAATCATTTTTTTCTTGAGCCCCTGACCAATGCTACTATCTCATGCACTGGAAAAGAGCTCTGCACACCACCATAATCCAATGACCAATAATGATATAAGCATGTGCATACTCATAAGCATGCGCATACTCATAAGCATGCAAATCCATGCATGCAAACCTATAAATACATGTATATAACTATGCAAATCTATGCATGCTTTGGTGCACTAGTAGCAGTCAGCAAAATATTTTTTTTACTCAGAATCATGCCATACAATGCAAAATTATCACAATACTCATATATGACGCATGCACTTGCCAATGCCCATGTATGTATGCTCAATAGACATGAATGACAGTAATGTGTGCCCTCTGCTATATATATTTACTATGTCTATGTATTGTAGTTGCAAATGAATCTTTGCTCATATTTCACTTAGTTGGTGGATAGTCTAGATTTGTTTAGTGTTCCTCTCCAACCTTAGATGTAAAATATCCTGTAATATTACCCAACATCAAGCACCATTCCCAATTTAGTAAGTTGAAAGTACAAAATCTCATACTAAGACCTTAAACACCAAGCTATCTAGGTAACAATCAGGCTTTCACAAACTAGAACCCAATATAATCCCTTAAATACCATAATTTTTTATCTTAGATATATGTAAATATCATATAATTGAAGTATTATCACTCTAATAGCATGTACCTAATTGTTAATACTCAATAGCAACATGTCTAGGTAAACATGCTAAGTTATCAAATGGGACAGATTTTCACCTTCTAATTTCCTTGCTGCCACATTAGGTTTCATAGATATTTTGACATCCTTAGGAATATTTATTCACTCTAAAATTTTTACTACAATTAAATAACATGTAGAAAAATATAACCATACCATAAAGTTTCCAAAACACATGGGTCTAGGTCCCCTAATTCAGTCCCCTTCATAGCACACCAGAACAGATATTCTTACTTTGGCAGTTTTGAGTGTTTCTTCAATATCATGCCCTGTTTCAATTTCTAATCGATGAGAATTTATTCCAATACTCTTAACTCATATATAAACGTGTATATGATGATACTTATAGGTTTTATTCAATATACCATACACTTTTGAAGCCTAAAACACAAGAATACAACAAGGTGATAGTTTCTAGCACAAGTGTTTTCTATCAAGTATTTGCAACTAAAAACCCTTTCTTTGTGCACCAACGCCTATCTAATAACATACTAACACATTTATAAATAATATTAAAAGCTTAATAATCTAATAAACCTCAAAATAAATCTAAAAGTCATGTTAAACCCGTAGGTTAAGCTTACCTTACACAGTTTTCTACTTGAACTTGTTTATTTCTCCTTCTCTTTGCTTGTTTTGCCTCCTTTTTTGGTTGGAATCACTTAGGACCTATTTAGAGATCTTTTTATATGTATTTAGAATCTGAAATGGTGCAGAATAAGGTTCAAGTCATGGCTGTTAGTTTAAGATAGAAGAATAGGTTGAGGTGCTAGCTTGATAGGTCTAAGCATGAGGTGGTATAAGCTTGAGGTGGCATGTAATGGTATAATATGATTTTCTCCCTTATCTTGTAGCCTTAATCTTATGTGTCTCATATATTCTTATTTGGTTACAATCTATCTTAGTCACCATTCATTTTCGTAGATAATTCCTATGTCCATTCATTAGGTTCTTCACCCGAAAAATCATCTATTGCCCGATTGATAAGTTTATGCACGATAGTGTTACAAACCTATGAACCTAGTTATATAACATTTAAATTATAGTATTATATATCTAGTTATCCCAAGTGTATGATTTAAATATACATATACATATAATATTAAAATTCATGATCAAACCGACTCACTTTCTATAAACTTTTCACTGACGCCTTTTGCACTCCTAAGGTTACCACGTGTAACCTAGCACTATTTACTATATTAATACCTAAATTTCTTCTTATCTCAATACAAAATCAACCACTTAGGTTAGGAAATTCTACAACTAATATCGTGTGAGAGTTTAAGAATTAAGTTTAATATTCAAGAATGTCGTATAAAAGAAATAAAATATGTAATGTCAATATAAATGCAAGTAGTATATAAAATTAGCACATAATGCATGAATCATAAATGGCCAGATGAGTAGTAAGAGGTTCGGGTATCACAGAAAACAAAATATACATCACATGTATAAAATCTAATCCCTAATTCCATGCAATTTTTTATTTGCATTTTTTATTATTTGCTTAATTAAATTAAATGACTTAGTTACGTGAGATTATACATTTTATGCACTCTGATTGATGCAAGGTATGAAGGAATCTAAATTTCTAATATTCCACACGAGCACCTTCATCAGATCTCCCAAAAAGATTCACCAAAGAGCTCCAAGCAGCATAGCCCCTCCAATAATATCCACACTTTGAACAAACCTACATGTAATAAATCCTTGCTACTGAATTTACACTCTTTGTTTCTAATCTAATTTTGGGAGTGAAGTATATTTCTTAAATCAATAAATGATTAGAAGATTTATACTTTGATCAAAAAGGGATGGAACTTTTTTATGGGTAGACTTTTCTTGTAGAAAGAGAGTAAAAGAAAAACACAACAAATAGATATGGGAGAGGGCTGAGACTTTGTGTTCTTTACTTTCTATCATTTTTGCCCCCTTGTGTGTATTTGTACACACAAGGTGTTCCTGACCTAATTTCATTTGGTCTCCAACTCTTTCTTTTCTTATCCTCATCTCTTTTTAAATTCAATTAGGAAATTTTCTCCTTCCTTATCTCTTTTTTCTTCCTCTCCAAGACAAAAGTCTTTCCATCTATAACTAGGAGTCTTTAATTCTTGTAAATAAAACTCTGAATGAGCCTTTGACCCATGGGCTTGGACTTCAATTGAATATTAAGTACGCTGCCCCAGTTGACAACCTCTAATAATATTATACCATTAAGCTCAAAGTTTATAATCCTTCGACAAGAATCCTAAGTCTAAGTTTGAGTTGGTAGTATCTCCATCAATTAGTAAAGCCCAATGTAATTTAATTGATCAACTTAAATAATTAATTGGTTCTATAAAAAGGCCATCTAATCAAATTAGGCACAATTAAAATAATTCTATTATATTAATCGATTAAATTAATTTCTCTTAAATTAATTTAAGCCTAGCTAATATCCAATTAGTTAATTAACTCATTCCCTAGCGTCTAATATTCATCCTATCTTGGTCAAGTTTTTTGGGATCAAGGATTATGAAAATATAGGAGATTCAGCTATTATACTAGATATGTAGCGTATCCTTTGTTAGCCACTCACCAACCTTCATACACGAAGACCATACACCCAACATAAATCCCTTGTGATTTTCATGCAATCAGAAAGTACATCAAAGTATATGATATTGTATATAAGGCTACCATGGTGCCTCAAGTAGAAGGACTAGTTACTATCATAACTAGAAAATTCTCATTCGACAAACAACATTTTCCAATTGAGAATTTTTCATAAGTCAGTTTGGTGTACTTATTTTCTAACAAGCACCTGCACATATGCACTAGCATCCCCATGTCAATATCTATGAAAAGAAACATCTTTTTTTTAGACATGAATCATTGTGTGATCCTGTCGGGCTTATCGATGTCTTATCTCAATGAACCCTCGACTCAAAATAAGTTTAAGATCAAGTCCATCGAGGCATGTTCCATAATCATCATCGCTTGCGCGACATGCCCTATAGGTATGTATGATTGAAGGGCTTTATCTAATTGATAAAATAATTAAAGATAAAAAAATACTTATTAATAAAAATTATTAATAAGATTATTTTTATCACTAATTAGCTCATCGAGCACAATTCTAACTGAATGGACACATAAGACTCTATTCCTTCTTTAGTTCCCTCTTCTTTTGGGTGATGTCCTTCTAATCTAAGTACTCTTCAATCCTTCCACCTTTAGAATTTGGATTTCTAATCTAATTCTTAATTGGATCTTGATCCCATCAAATTCATAATTATTGGACTTAGGCCTAATTAATTAATTAATTAATTATGCCAATTTAATTGATTCAATTAAATAAATACCCACTAATTAATTGATCTAATCAGCTAATTAATTATTCATTTTGGCATTCCCTAATCTTACTAGGTCCAATCAATTTATCCATCAATTAATAAATAAATTCAACACAGGAATTAATTGAAGCCATAAAACTAATTAATTATATTAATTAATTACTCAATCAACAATAGGATTAAATCCTAAGCAAGAAACGAGCTTTTTTAAATTAGTGTGTGACACCTTAGGTTCACCAATAAGCTACTAGTGGATTCACAACTCTTGTTACTAAATAAATAATTGATATTATTTTGATTAATCCTCTTAAATTTAAGTCTCTAAGAACCCACCAATAATTGTTTGTGTCTAACAACATGCCATAATGACTTAGGTGAAATAGTGAACTTTTTCAATTACGTGAACAATGCATGGTCCTTCCATCAACTAATTTTCCGATTGGATCTAGGGTATGACTATTAGTCTCCTACACGGTTTTATAGGCTGATTATTCATATTTTTTGCAAGAAAAATAATATTTTTCCTCCCAAAAATCGTCCACCCCTCCTTTGTATTCCTAATTATAACCCTCTTTAGGAATACAAAGTCTTATACCTACATACAAAAATTATTTTGTATATTGTTCCAATTCATAATTCTTTAAGTTAGAATTATCGAATTAGTTCAATTAGCATATAATTGCGAGTGGATATCTAAGGTGTGGATATATTTAGAGAATATACAATTGGAGCTCTAGGATGAACCAGTTCATTGAATTTGTGAAAATTTAAGAAATTCTAATTTCAGCATCAAAAGATACGAATAATTTGGATCGTTGCATGTCTTCTGCAATCAATCAAGGCTTGTAGGTAAAAACCCTATTATTCCCATATTGGAATTAAATATCACACACTCGATCCAATTATACTAGCAACGGGATACATATGTTTATAAATTATGAATGTATTCATGATTTATGTTTTATGAAAATTTTAAAATTCAGTTGCACCATTCATGTTGGGGTTATGTGAACCCAACAGTCCCATCCCAAAGTATAAAATATACACATACATCTACATGTATATGTATACATACATATGATATAAAATATATATGTACACAAATATATATATATATATGTAATAGGTTTGAGATGGTTTTAGGGCAGGGTAGGGTGGAGCGGGGCACGGGTGTTGTCAATGGACGATAGTATGGTGCGGTGAGTGGGGCTCCGTTGATGGCAGAGAGGTTGTTTGGTATGGGCGAGGTTTGGTGGGTTGGTATGGGCACTGGATTGGCGAGGGTAGGTGTGGCGAGGGTAGGTGTAGCGGGAGATGATGAAAAGAATACAAAGAAAGAATAAAAAATATATAAGGAGTTGTTTTAGTTTTAGTTTTAGTTTTAGTTTAAATTTAAGAAAAAGTAATAACTTTGTAGTTAAATTATGTTTAGCCCCTCTATTCAAAGTGAATATAAAAAATATTGAGTATATTATTGAATATTATAAAACATTACATTAGTTTCAAGAGGATCTTTGTCTCAAAATATTTTGTAAACAGTATCTCCGAGGGAAAAATAAAATATTTGTATCTTTTTTTTATTGATATCAGTATTTTTTATGACGTTCAGTGACATTAAATGCAATCTGATGGAGATAAACGTTAGGACGATAGGTAAAATTTTAACACTAAGAGGGATAATTTTTGTGATAAAATACTAATTATCAATAGTTATTAACAATCAATAACCAGTTATTAACAACTATCAACTATCCAACTATTATTAAAGTAAACATATACCTATAGTTTTTGTGGAATTCTAATGTAATTTTGGACCTTAAATATTAACAAGGAAATGAAAGAAATAATAAAAATGAAATATAAAATTATATAATTTCGTGTGAGTATAATCTTTTATTAAGAATGTTTTTTTTTTTAACTAAAATACAAGATCCAAAGATTGTGGAAAGGAAAATAGTACGAAAAAGAACCAAAATTCATAACCCCGAACTATTTTGGTTGCTTAGGGAAATTGAGTTTGTTAGCATTTTGCTTAGCCTGGTTGTCATGCAACACCAATCACGCTCCCTAGTCCCTACGTACCTCTCCTCATCCGCCTCCCAACACCCCTGGAGGCTGGGGCACCCCATTCTTGCTGGTTGGCTCCAGCAAAATAAGCATGCATTTGAGTACATAACAGAGGAAATTCTTGCGAGAGCAATCAATGTATCAATGTGTGTATTCACAAAATCATGCTTACAGACTAATTAAATAGTGATAAATTGCAGTTTTAGATAATGCAAAGCCCAAGCTTCTGCTTTAAAAGTTGTGGGGTTTTTTTACTCTCCTCTACTTTCCATTTTCTGTTAATAATTCTGTTACTGCAATTCTATTGCAAATTCCGTGGAGCTGTATAAATTTGATTCCAGTTGTATAAAAATGATTGAGCAAATTCAATTTCTCTATATCACTTTGTGAGCAAAAGTTCCTCGTTCAGGATTAGCAACTCCTCAAATTCCAGCCAGTCACGCGGCTATACGGTTTGCTTTATATTTCCTGTTATAATTCAATTACTGCAACTTCCATGGAGCTGTATGAATCTGATTCGACCTGTATAAAATCCATTCAAATTTTGATTTTCCAAAATTCACTTTGTCTCTGTATAACTCGGTGGGTGAAGGAAATCTTGTTTAAGATTGATTCAATTCCTCAATCCTCGAGGAATTGTCTTTCTTTCTTCTCTCATTATAATATGATCCCATCACAAACCCACAAAAAATTTCAGTCACATTCACAGCTATTTTAACTTGGTTTCTCAAAGTGGGCCGGTAAATTAGACTGAGTGATAAGCTGTTTGATGGCTGCGGCGATAGGGAAGAGAGTGCTGGACAAAGGGTGGCTGGCGGCACGGTCCACTGAGGTCGACCTCACCGGTGTTCAGCTCACCACCACTCATCCTCCTTCTCATCAGTCCCCATGGATGGAAGCTGTCGTACCCGGAACGTAATTTTATTCCCTCTTTCCATGAGATTTCTTTTGATGTGTCAATCATTTTGTCAATCATGATATATGCATAATCCAATGAGGTCTTGCCTAAATAATATTACTGGGGCTCAAAAATTTGTGGTCTTAAGTTCGAGTTCAGGTAGCTATTTGTCTACTTTTATAGTATTTAATTAGTTGATGTAGATTATTATTTGTTATTAAAGGTCTATTGGTTGATTGTCCATTGATTAGTTCTTGATGATTAATATTCCCGATGTGATATGTACACATTGACATTGCATTTGGATGCATACAGTTAGAATTGAACTGGAATGAGATGAGTCTACAATATAGTAATAGTATTCTTTGGCTCAATTATAGTAGAATTCATTTGGGACTTTGTTAAATTACGAAAATATAGTGTATCTAAGTCAATTTATTGACTTTTCTGGTTCTTTTTAGTTTGATGGGAATGAGCTTATTAGGTTTCTGCTTTGCATTAACCGCCACTAATGTATTCACTTTGTTAGTCCGCGAAGCGGTCCAACATTTCTTAATTCATTTCTTATATATTAGTAAATAAACGGAAAAGGTGGATAGTTTCTCTTTTCTTCTGAATGAATTATAACAGAACTGCCTTCACCTCCACAATTGAAGTTGGCTGATTTTGAATGTCAGTGTCTTGGCAACCCTTGTGAAGAACAAGCTTGTGCCGGATCCCTTCTATGGGTTAGAAAACGAGGCGATTATAGATATTGCTGACTCTGGGAGGCAATACTACACTTTCTGGTTTTTCATAACGTTTGAATGCGAGCTGGTAAGTGGTACTTTGGCCTAAATTATGTCCGGTAATATTTCGTTTGATATACATATCTTCTTATGATTGTAGTATCACTATTTTATGGTTTTTATGCATACTATTGATGTTTATTGCAAGCTTTGGTCTTCTGTTTATGGATTTTCTACTTGAAGAATCTTTGATATATGCTGAAATCCATTCTTTACCTTGTCATATTGGTGGGATAAGTGACAATTTACCATCTCTTGTCATATGCTCTAATTACTGTTATTATCTGGTCAAAGTATGCAGAGGCATATACTAACAGGGACTTGAAACAAGTTTTGTGCTTGAAACTAATAAGATTTAAGCATTGGCCATCAACAGATGCTCTAACTTCCCAAAATACAAAAAAAAAAATTATTCAATGTAATGCACAGGGAAACTATTTTTCCTTGTATTTGGTGAAATCTGTTATTTCTTACAGCTGTTAGAGAAAAAGGATGCTGTTAACTAAAACTGCAAGCTGGAAAATTGCGCGGTCCTTCAAAAAATGATAAGTGCGTAGCTGTTTGTGTGAAAGTGACTGATAATATCTGAGAGATAGCAGAAGAGACAAGAGAACTATCAACCTGCTTAATCAACATTACAATCTCTATGTCAGACCTGATTCACTGATCGTTAAAGCTTATTTTTTTTTGTCAGGAATTAAATTCAGTAATAATCCTGAAACCGAAATCAAAATATTTAAGTATTTTGTTGTCAATATTGGCTTCAAATAAATTTCAAATTTCCTTTTGCTAGTAGCACTTTGTGAGGAAATAAAGTTGAAAATGGATGTTACCAATAAATTTTAGGCTATTTATATTGTGCCAAAAAACCAAAACATATCTAATTTGTAATTCCAACATTTGTATCAGTTATTGTAATAATGTTTAGAGCAGATTAATTAGAGGGAACCATAGGATTTCGACGATGTTTAGGTATTGTTTATGAAGTACCAGAAATTATTTTGATACCATTATCCACAATACACCTTCCAAAGGTCATAATGAACTAAGATAAAAATGCAAATTCTGGATGAGTTGAGGCAGATAAATGACACACCATAAACAGATTTGCTTATTTGAAGTGAAGATGATATAAGATTATTTAATATGCATATAATCAATTAACTTGAGGAAAACGTTGCTCATAAGTTGAATTCATTGTTTAATAATTGATGTCAAAGTGCTGTTAGTGGTACTCTTCATACATAAGTTATGATTAAGTATTGTATTGCCAAAGAAGGATCTCATCCTGATAGTTACGGACCAGTTTAGGATGGTCATATTTTTTCTTGAATATATGTTGGTATTTTGAATTTTCATTATCATGTCTTCCTCAATCCCTAAGTAGTTCAATTCACATCATGCCTTCTTAAGATCTTCGCTTTATGGAAGCTCTCGGGAGCAGTGATTATAGTGCAGAAGCATAACAAAGTTGCTGCAATTTTAAGTGGCTATAGTCTGTTATAGCAGAGTAATTTAGATGATTGTGTGACATTAGGTCTGCCAGGTCAATGTGCTGATTGCATTAATTATTATAAAACATAATTCTGAGAAAATAAAGGTTCAGTTAAGTAGTTACACATGAAATAGTTCTGAAGTAATTCGTTGGCGATCATTAACCACAACTCCTTCAGGTCAGTATATCAAACCAGAGAATATGCAAAAGCTCATGAGAAAGTCCCTTCTGAGTTTACTCTAAGTTTGTGTATGATTAAAACTCTTCTAAAGATCAGCGGAAAGCATTTACTTTCAATCAAGTGATTGATTGCTAATAAATTGAGCTCTCTGTCAATAACATCAGTGGTTCAATCAGTTTACATACACATGTGATGTACATTTAGCAATCTCAACATCAATGATTTTCCGGCATTCGGTAGCTGCATTTAACACATTTTATATCCATCAAAATGGGGGAAAAACAGAAAGGCATGTCAGCTGTGTGCTTGACCTGCAAACCATTAGGGCTTTGTATTAGAGATGAAGCCATAACAAGGTAGGTTTTGTGAGGTTGTTATTACTGTCAGTGGTGCCATTGGTAGTATCCTTTTGCAATTTCTTTTTTCAGGGAGGTTTTTACTGGGGTTGATATTGATAATGGTGATAATAATATTATAGATTGTTATTACTGTTGTGTACAGGGTTTTTTTTGCACTGCACTGTTGGGTTAAACTTATAATTTGATCTCCAGTTATGTTTTACTTAAATGCAGAATTAAAGTCGTTAAACCCCACCCCGTCTGGCTCTTTTCTGATGAACTGATCTTCTAAATTGATTTCAGTCAGCCAATCAACATGTGGATCTAAATTTTCGTGCTATAAATTACTCCGCTGAAGTTTATTTAAATGGCCAAAAAGAGGTCCTTCCAATGGGGATGTTTCGAAGACATTCTATTGATGTAACTGATATTGTAAATCCCGATGGTGAAAATATGCTGGCTGTCCTGGTGTACCCTCCTGATCATCCTGGAAGAATTCCCCCGAAGGTGGTCAAGGGGGTGGTCATGAGGTATGACTTAATTTCATGGAAAAATGCATTTTTTTTTTATTTTGAGGTAACTTTCCCCGTTGTTCACAGTAATACTGGAAATAATTGTCACTTATAGATACAGTATGATGAGATAGGAAAATTGACTCCAGGAAGGAAATCTGTGGAAGATTTTAAATACCCTTTGAACTATGTTACTTCATATTTACCACCTTAACAGGTCCACCCCAAAACCCGTAACAAAAGATACATTTTTTGTGTTTGTAGAATCTACTAAACAAAGCTTGGAAAGTGGTTGTAAAGTTGCATTATGTGGAAGTTTTTAGATGACAAATCAAGGAAAAACTACTATATATATTTAGTTCACTACCCTTTTGTTGAGTTAGAATTTATGAACCATGGGTGCTACCTAATGAAATTTATCCTTATTCTTATCCTTATCATTTCTTGGAGGACTCTTGATGCCTGAGCTTCTCAGGCCTCGAGTGGTGCAGTTAACATTTTAAAATTCGGTTCAATAGTATCAAACCTATGGTACCATATAATCATTCATAAACCATGACTTAATCACCTTAAAATATAGGGCTAATTACAATTTCCCTATGAAGTAGCTAATTTACCATCTCCTCTCATCCATCGGACAAAAACCTCCCTTTGAGTTTGCTCCATTGAAAAATCTAAAAGGAAGTTTAAAAAATTAAAAAAATGGTAAGTAGAGAGGGATTTATTTGTAATGTTTATATAATTGAAATGATGTCTTTCTAATATACCATAATCGAATTTTATTACCTTGAAAATTCAAATTATCTTACAATGCAAATATTATTCCACCTACCTCCCACCCCCTCCAAATATATAGAAAGTGTTTAGATCTTGGAATTGAGTTCTTAGAATAAACACAACTTCATTTTTATTTTATTTTTAAATAATTTAAAGATGCCCAGCCTTATCAAACTTTAAATCGTCTCTTTACCTTCCCCACTCCACCCATCCCCTCCTCTCTCAATCTCTCCCTCCACCCCCCTCCTCTCTCTCTCTCTGGCTTACAACTATCATCACCTTATCTTTCTCTCTTCCTCCACAACGCTTCCTATCCCCTCCTCTCTCCTGTTCCCTTTTTCTCTCCCTCTTCCTCTCTCTTTTTCCCGTCGCTTCCTCCCTCGTTTCTTCGTCCACTCTCTCCTCTATCTCTTCCCTACATTGCCTCCAACCTCTCGCCCCCCCTCCCTCTCCCCCCTCTTCCGCTGCCCATCCTATACTCCATTTCTCCCTACTTGCTGCCATCCTCTTCCTCTCTCTTTTCTCTATTGCCACCCTCAAGACGAAAAGGAAAGTAATGACTAGAAAAGAAAAAAGAATTGGGAGAATAAAATAGGGGAAAAAAAGAAAAAATAATGAGAAGAAAAAAAAGAAATATAGAGAGATTATTTTAATTATTCTATTTAAATTTAATTCTAATTATTTTATGAGGGCACATCTCGTTTTTATATTTCAATCTTGCAAAACTAGAAAAAATACTTGAACAAGTTATTTTTCTTTGAAAAATGCAAGAAAGATTGTTAGTTTATTGGCCAAAACAAAACAAAAAAACAGCCATCTACGATTAAGTTTTTGGCCTCAAATGACTTTCTTTTCCACCCAACACTAATATTATTGTAAGTGTTTCATTACCTTTTCCCCCTTTTATATATACACTTATTACATTTACACTCCCTCTAAATTTTAAATTTTACCAAGGGTATTTTGGTGACAAAATATAAGGACGATTTGTTTAGGGGTAAAATAGAAAGTTCACTAAAATTATATGCTGAAGTCATCATTTTTCATTAAAACCCTAACGACAGTGGTAAACTTAGAGGGAAGTTTTTTTTTTATTATTGTAAAAGGAGGGGAGGAGTGTGAGAGAGGAGGTAAGTGTAACTAACCCTGTAAGATATAGAATCACTAGATAATTCTAAGATGGTTATATATATTCAGTCATTTCCTAATCATGTCACTTTTTTGTCACCATCATTCCCTATTATAATTAGGCTATGTTACAATATTAATGTAATCTTAAGAATCCATGTGAGCATTGCACCATTAGTTGTCTGCAGCCATGAGCAACAGGTTTCATGGCCACCTGATGCAGAAGTCCTTTTTCATCTTAACATTGCCAATTTCAAGCATGTATTTTACTTGGAAACAAAAATAAGGAGGGTTTTTTTTCTTTTAAATCTTCAGGATGAATTTTGCTTTAACCTTAAAGAAATAACATGTGAATTAATTAGGTTAATAGGCTAGGTCTTTCACTTCTTCCTTAAGGGATTTGATATGTACTCCTATTTATGAAATATTCCATTATCCTAAATTTATTCTTTAATTACTCCTTGCGCGCCCTAAATAGCATACAATAATTATAAAGGTTCTCAGTATTCATGTATTGTAGAATCTGGGGTATCAGAATATCTCTGAACATTACTTCAAGGACTGTTTCAAGTGTTCTAATGGGCAGGCTGAGGTTTCTGTGGCGGATCTTAAGCTAACCTACTTGAGTAGGTTTACTCATCGTGGATGTCTGACAACTGTTGATAATCAGATTTTATGGTTTGATCAATTGTACATTCACTAGTATGTTTGATCAAATATATGAGAAGCTATAATCAAATTTACAGATAAAACATCATGATAAAATGGGTTTTGAATTTCGTTGCAGCTTTGCAGCTTGCATTGCCACGGGGTGTGAGGGGGGGTGGGTGTGAGGGTGGAATTTGCTGCTATTGTTTGCTTCCTCACTGTCCTTAAATTTGGCCAAACTATTTGCATGTTCAAATTTATGCAATCTTCTAAACTCTAATCAGAATGGGGTGATACCTGATTATTTTCTATGTCAATGCTAGATTAGGAAAGATGTTGCAGCACAATATGTTGACGGTTGGGATTGGATGGTTCCTATAAGGTAATTTTTTCTGTTCTCACTGAGCACACTGGATTAGTTGGCCTCTGTTCCAACATCAAAATGAAGTGTTTATCTATTTATTGAACAGGAGTTTCTCTTCATGTGGTATTTCATAACAATTTTCTGTGAGCAAGAGTATTATGGTAACCATGGTTTACTTATAGCATGTACTTGTTTAGGTGTGTGGCTTGGCTCATCAATCTGTCTTATTCTGAATTCGCACATGCAATGAAGGATATCACTAGTTTTATTGGAATTAAAGTAAATCTGAAATGAATGCTAACTCAGGATAACAGATTTAAAAAAATTCTCATGTTCAGCACATCATGAGACTCTCTTTTGGCGATTGTCGATTTTATAGTTCAGGGGTTTTCCGCACTGTGCATTTTTACATTGTTCAACATCTGTTCTAAAGTAAAGCATCTTGTTGCTGGCGTTTTCCCTTTATTTGCAAATCTCAAAATTCCTGACAAGAAATAACATAGTCCACGGAAAGGAAAGGTACTTTTTTTCCCTATGACTGGAGCACTCTGATTTTCTTGAATTTTGATTGTTCTCCATTATAGAGAGAGTATTCTTTTTCACCAGACACCATTTATAATTTCAAGATCTGTCAAAGGGAAGCTACTGCATCATATAATTTATCAGAAGATATTCAGATCCTATCAACATTTCAATGAGTTGAAAAAATCAATTCCCATGACTAATGGAAACTAGAATCTTTGTTAAGCTATTCTTTGTTTCCAATATTTAATAGATGCAAAAGCCAGGACTTCAAAAAAAAAAATTCATTGTTTCAGGGATAGAAACACTGGCATCTGGGATGAGGTTTCTCTTTCTGTTACTTGGGTAAGTTATGCAATTCAATCTTTCAAATTCTTTCTCATACTATGCAGTTATATCAATTCTTATTGTCTTTTCTTCTATTTTCCCTAATTAATGCTGCCTGACTTATTTAAATTTGTTATGAAACAAAATCACCTACGAAGGTTACTATAACATTGGCTGGTGAAAGTAGAGATATTGCATTTATTTCTCTACATCTGGTGGATGTACTCTAAAATCCTATAAGGAATCAGTATTGCAAGCATACATGTTTCTTTTTATTTCAATGATAAATTTTACATTTGCTGATTCTATTACTCGTGGCCATAACATTTCATGCAGCCAGTGAAAATAGTAGATCCTCACTTAGTCTCGTCATTCTTTGACAATTACAAGAGGGTCTACCTTCATACGACATTGGAGTTGGTTAACAAAAGCGACTGGGTTGCAGAGTGTTCTCTGAATATCCAGGTTGGAACTGAACTGGAAGGGAATATATGCCTAGTAGAGCATCTTCAGACTCAGAATCTGTCCATTCCTGCTGCGTCCCAAATTCAATACACGTTACCTGAGGTTGGTGTCTGAGTTTCTTTCTGTGACAATGTATGGGGTGTAACTTTTGCTCTTTCCTCTGTGCCTTTCTATCTAAATTATGCTTACTGTTCCCTTTACTTTTTTATTTGGTCATGATTTTGAGAAACTTCCAAAAATTGCGAGCAAACCCCAATGGGTATGGAATATAAGAAGCATTCTCAAGGCTTTATGAGATTAGACATATGAACCGGGAAAAAAAATCTTTCAAATGAATAACTGGCCAGGAAGTGATGAACGAATGTGTGCTATGAAGCTCATCCATAGAAAAAATGCTCTGAATAATTCCTCACAGAGGATTCTCCTTACACATTAACAGCATTAGTACAGTGCTCGCAGTTTTAATAGCAAACAATGTGAATTCCTAACTGCTGATTTCTTGAAGATTATAGAAGTATAAGATAATATATTTTCTGTCTAGAGTAGGAGAGATGCTTGGCGTTGACAAATGATTCAACCATCTGTCATTTTCTTTTTTTTTTCTTGGGAGAATCTTCACACAAAGATAAAGTAACAGTTTCGATAACTCTTGTGTGCATTGTAGGGTGGATTACCCTCTCTTCAATTTCCATTCTTCTCACTATCCTTTCCCTCTTATTTTTCCTTTCAGAAAAGTTGTGATTCTTTAATGTTTTCATAAAGATAACTGCTTGATAAAAGTGTAGAAGCTCTTGCTGATCTTGACTTGTGGTCATCTAGTTGTTCCAAATTTGAGTTGTAATGGTGCTAGATATCATATAAAACAATACAAAATCACATGTTTCCTGAAACATGTTAGTATAAGAACTATAGAAGGAATATCATATAAAACAATACAAAATCACATGTGTCCTGAAACATGTTAGTATAAAAACAATAGAAGGAGATATGTTGAAAATTCACTTTCTGTAATGAGAGACTGTCAACCATCCAGAAACGAAACAGATAATGCTGTCTCTTTCATTCGGTCTTCTTTTTGCTCTGGGGAGGTTGATTTCCTACATATCCTGCAGATGGTAGTTTTGTTATCATGTTCCTTTGACTTTTTTTATGCATGGTGGGACAAGATATCCAGTTATTTATAATGTTGTCAAACAGTTGCTCTTTCCAAGCATGAGCTATTTAGAAGGAAACTGAAACAATTTGTTCCAAGTGTTTTGGTACTCATAATAATTTCTTTGCTCGCAGTTGTAGGATTCCTGAGAATACTTTAAATCATTTTTTATGCAGATATTCTTTTATAAACCCAGTTTGTGGTGGCCTAATGGCATGGGAAAGCAATCCCTTTACAATGTAGAAATAACTGTTGATGTGAAAGGTTATGGAGAGTCCGATTCATGGCGCCAGCATTTTGGGTTTCGTAAGATTGAGAGTCATATAGATAGTGGTACTGGTGGAAGGTATTAACATTTCCTGGGTTGATGATACAAGTAACAATTAATGCATGTAAAACCAAGTTGACCTTATATTTTTGCAGGCTATTTAAGGTCAATGGCCAGCCAATATTTATCCGTGGGGGTAATTGGATATTGTCAGATGGATTACTACGGCTTTCAAAGAAACGCTATAAAACAGATATCAAATTTCATGCTGACATGAACTTCAACATGATTCGCTGTTGGGGTGGTGGACTTGCTGAAAGGCCTGAGTTCTATCACTATTGTGACATTTATGGTCTTCTGGTTAGCTCCTCTCCTCCCACTGAGTGTGTGTGTGTGTGTGTGTGTGTGTGTGTGTGTGTGTGTGTGTGTGTCAATATTTGTATGGGTGCATCTGTCGTTTTGTCTTTACAGAAAGTATTTAAATTGCAGTGGCTGACTTTACAGTTTTACTACCCAAGTTGAAAGGTGACTAAGACTGAGTACATGATGATTTTAGCAATTATTTTGTAGGTTTGGCAAGAGTTCTGGATAACTGGAGACTGTGATGGACAAGGCGTCCCAGTATCAAATCCAGTTGGTCCTTTAGACCATGACCTTTTTTTGCTATGTGCCAGGGACACTGTGAAGTTGCTAAGAAATCACCCTAGTCTTGCTCTGTGGGTTGGAGGTAATGAGCGAGTTCCACCCGTTGATATCAATACAGCTTTGAAAAAGGATCTAGAACTCCACCCCTATTTTGTAAGTTGTAGCGACTGTACGTATTCCAAGGAGGAGATCTCCCTATTTCTGAAGGACCCAAGTGAATATCTGGATGGCACACGTATTTATGTCCAAGGATCTATGTGGGATGGCTTTGCCAATGGGAAGGGGGACTTTACTAAAGGTCCCTATGAAATTCAAAATCCTGAGAACTTTTTTAAGGATGACTTTTACAACTATGGTTTCAACCCTGAGGTTGGTTCTGTTGGAATGCCTGTGGCAGCTACTATCAGAGCTGCAATCCCTCCGGAGGGATGGCAGATCCCTCTGTTCAAAGAATTACCTAATGGTTATGTACAGGAAGTGCCCAATCCTATATGGAATTATCACAAGTACATTCCACATTCAAAACCAGAATTGGTTCATGATCAGATTCTACTATATGGAACACCAAAGGATCTTGATGACTTTTGTCTTAAGGTATACTTCAGTATTCTGTGATTCTTGAGTTCATAGACTGCTGTCCATTTTTTCTTTTGTCAACTTAAATTATCTACTTCAGGCACAATTGGTTAATTATACCCAATATAGAGCACTCTTAGAAGGATGGACCTCGCGCATGTGGAGCAAGTATACAGGTGTTTTGATTTGGAAAACCCAAAACCCTTGGACAGGTCTTAGGGGCCAGTTCTATGATCATCTCCATGAGCAAACGGCAGGTTTCTATGGCTGTCGTTGTGCTGCAGAACCAATTCATGTCCAATTAAATCTGGCAACATATTTTGTAGAGGTAAACATGCACCCCCATATGTTTATGAATATTTAGGATGATTCTAGAGTCTCTCAACACTCTCTTTTATTAATTCCAAAACTTTCTTCCATCTGCTACATTATGCATTTAGTATAAAATACAAAATAGCCAAGTTAAATTCTATTGTACCTTCTTAGGCATAGAACGTTTTGCATGCAACATTTTTGAACTACCAGTGCCTATATCCATTAAATGATTGTTGTCCCTGCCTTTCTCAATTTGGACATGGTTAAAAAAACTTATTTTATCAAACAGACTTATCAATAAAGTGTAGGAGTTTATGAAGTGTACACATTACTACTTTAATCTTCCTATAATCAGTATATTGTAGTTGTAAAGAAATATTTACTTAACATAAGATGCATTCTTTAAGCCGTGGCAATTTTCATCATGTGTCGCAATTCTAATAGATGAGTGGACTCGTTTTGGTCAGAGACTACGGCGTACCTTGTATACATGTTTTCATCCTTGTATACATGTTTTCATTTTCTTGTTGATAAGTTGACTTATCCAAATGATTAAATTTACTATGCAGGTAGTCAACACAACATCGGAAGAACTATCTGATGTGGCTATAGAAGCCTCAGTTTGGGATCTCGAAGGATCATGTCCATACAACCAAGTGTTTGACAAGCTCACTGTACCATCCAAACGAACACTATCTATTTTTGAAATGAAGTATCCAAAGTCTGAAAATCCTAAACCCTTATATTTTCTTCTTCTTAAACTCTATAAAATGTCAGATTTCGAGATATTATCCAGAAACTTTTATTGGTTACATCTGCCAGGAGGTGATTACAAGCTCCTTGAACCATACAAAAAGAATAAAATTTCCCTCAAAATTACTTCTCTAACTTTCATAAGAGGGTCCACCTATGAGGTCAGGATGCACATTGAGAATACTTCAAAGAAGCCAGACTCCAGAAGTATACTCTATAATAACAATTTCTTCAGAAAACATGGCAACAGAGATTTTGATATGCCATCATCAGAAGCTGTAAAATGTGTGCCTGAGAGAGAAAAGGAGCCAAGTTTGCTTCAGAAGATACTGAAGAAGTTTTCTATGAAAACCAGTGGTAAGAGAGTTACTGAAATCAATGGATCTGAGGCTGGAGTTGCTTTCTTTCTTCATTTCTCTGTCCATGCTTCAAAGGAAGATCACAGAAACGGTGAAGACACTCGCATTTTGCCTATTCATTACTCTGACAACTATTTCTCATTGGTACCAGGGGAAGTAATGGCAATAAGCCTCAACTTTGAGGTTCCCCAAGGTATTACCCCTCGTGTTAGGCTTCACGGTTGGAACTACCAGGATGGACATACTCTTCTTTAGCTGCAGCTAAACCAGTACAGTTAAAGCAACTTGTTTTGGTGGATGATATCTTTCATCACTCTACTTTGGATGCTGTTATTAGTCATTGTTTATTCAGTACATCAATAACTCGAGCCAGGATCTCCCAGCTTGATACAGGTTATCCGTCCTGGTCCATAGCATGAACTATAATTTCTGAATTATAACTTGTATATTGCTTTATGAACACTGTGTAATATTATCTGTAATGTATTAGGCTGGCACACAGCTGAGAATGAACAGATTTATGGGCTTCTGTTGCTGACCATTTCATATGCTTACGTAGGACTGCATTGCAGTATTTTCTGTTTGATTGTCTACTTAGAGCTTTTCACCTAAACTAGGGATGGCAATTGCTCCGGGTTTCCACACCTGCCTGGTATTGGACCCATATAGTGGGTACGGAGTGGGGTCTTGGGTTTTTATATTTTTGACCCAATGTATTTAGTATGGGTTATGAATTTAGTTTAATTCAACAATCTCACTCAACATATTATATAAATATTATATAATATGTTGAGTGAGATTGTTATTATATAATATGTTGAGTGAGATTGTTGGATTAAACTAGATTTATAACCCATACTAAATATATTGGGTCAAAAATATAAAAACCCTTATATATATTTTATGTTTGTATATGTGTGATGTTTATATGAAAAAGTATTACTATATTACGTATACACTCAACATGAAAATAAATAAATATGCATTTTTATAAATTAAAATAAGAAAAAACTTAATAAAGAGTTTATGTTTTCAATATACACAGAAGTGAAAAATGAGTTCAAAAATTAGAAAATGAAAGGATGCATGCATAAGCTACAAATAATTATTTTATTTTGTAATAATATTATGTTTTTTATATTTTTAAAGTTACGATGATATTTTATTAATAAATTAATTTTTTAAGTATTTTTAAAATTTTAAATTAGGTTTAGCGGTTCCAACCTATCAAGTTTAGATTCGATTCAAAGCAGGCCGATTGAGTACGAAGTTGGGTGGATCTGGATCCTTAATAGGTCTGGTGGGTCAGGATTCGGGTTTTACCAAACTCACTCTAATTTAGAATCACAATCAAGTTAGGAATTTTTTATTTATTTTTTTAAAATAGTTTATCATATCTTAATATCTTATTAGCTTATAAACATTTTATATGTTTCTAGTTTCCCTAGTCCTGATCCTCTTACACAAGATTAACCAAAGACATGGCGAGAATTACAATGGGACTTTTTGTAAGATAGGGAAGCCATCAAATAGACAAGAGCGTGTCAGTCTGTTTAAAATTGAATGACTGCACAGACAAACATTAAGTGATATATACGTACTCTTCAAAACATAAAAGTAGATGAATAGGGTAGTAAGAGAAAGAATTAGATTAAGAAAACTTCAAGTGCAGGATTTGTTGGGTCGAGATGGTTGTCTTTCGGTATCGTAGGAGATGGATTTTGATAAATCACCATAAGTTGGCAAAAGGGATCAATGTTTTGTTTTGCTGAACATATTTAAGTCGGGGAATTTCGTAATGTGCAATAAATTAGCATCAGAAAAAAGCTTTCGTAAGTAGAAAAAACACAGCAGAAGATTTGAAGTAAGATCAAAGCAGATTGAGGTTTATTACATATTGAGAATTCTCATTTTAGGCTTTGGTTTCATGGTCCCTTGCCAATCACCCTTTCTTGCTCTACCTCATTGAAAGATGTTTCCTGCACTATTTGTCCTTAACCAAATAGCTTCTCAATAAAGTTGAAGCACTGATCTGATTATATACCACAGAAACTTAACATCATTGTTGTTATTGTGTTTGGTATTATGCTGAAGTAGTATCTGAATCAATATATATTTCAATCCGCTTTTGGATAGTCAAAGGCAAGCTATGCACACCACGGCTAGGATATACATAACCAACTTACAATGTATTTCTATTAGCAAGACAATTTACTTTGGTATGGCAAAATGAAGTTGGCAACATTGGAATTCAAAACTGCAATCTTACATGCACGCCTAAGCTCACATGCTCGTGTCAACCACAATGCCAACCATTTATAAATCATCACCTCTTTTTTTTCACCGCAACTAATTTTGCCACCAAATTGTTAATCAAACATACTAAGATGAATTCAACTATTTAGACAATCCACATAACAAATGATATTCTTAACATAAAAATTTCATGTTGTTAAAAAGGTAATTCGAAAAAGCCAAACTTTGGCCACTGAGTATTACTGGTTGAGTTTTTAGTTTACAAAGATAAATTGCCTGTATGAAACCATGAAGAGCTCTTGCAAATCTTCTGAAGGTAAAACCAACCAGCTGGTTCAAAAGAAACATTTGTGGGGAAGACAATGACAGGAATTTCCAGATGTAGAAAACAAGTTCCAGCAAATAAACCAGTTGGACATAATTCACCCATGAAAACATGAATAAAAATCGCCAAAGTACAACCAAGGTTGAAATTGCAAAAAATGAGTCCTGAAATCATCAGAAAAGCTCCTCTCTCAGACAAGATATAAGTTTGTCACAAACCGAATAGTTGCATTTCCTCACTCCCCAGTAGAGAGAAAAAAAGATGCCCGCAAGAAGTAGTCCATATCAAATCTTACAGCAAACAAATAGTAGGATGACATTTCCAAACCAAAGTTGGATAAAGCATACATTAATGAATGATAAGCTGCTTACCTGACTACCATGCCAAGAATAAAAACACACAAACAAATTGATTGATATTGCTATGTTTAACAAAATACAATGGAGATTTACACACTACTTGTACAAACAAGACAATTAAGAAATTGTAGGGCAAGAGAAATGAAAGTCAAAGAATATCTTTTGCTAGCCTCACTGGTTTGTCTTTCAAAAATGCCATATCACTGTTTTGTGTGGTAAGCAGATGATGATCTATATCCTCCTCTTCACTCTCTCCTGTTACAGATGATGCACCAAAATCGGTTCCATCTTCTGTTTAGGAAAATACAAAATATTACAAGAAGTTAAACAGATAAGATTGAAATATTGAACAATAAGTCCCTCTAAACACAGAGAAACAACAGTGCAAACAGATAAAATTTTGATTTGACCAAATCATTAGTGCATTTGTCAGAAAAGGGCTACAACGACAAAGTTTGTTTACATATACACATTGTTGGACCTAAAAAATGAAGCCACTTTGGAAGCCAGAGAAAAAGGCTCAAACAAACTATTTCTTATGTTACTGAAGTAACAAAAAAAAAATTAAAAAAAAAAATCAGCTCTTTCCTTTAAAGTTATTCAAGAAAAATCAAGGTTTCATGAAGTATCAATACAGTATCAGTATCAGTAAGATTTTAATTTGACCAAATCATAAATGGATTTGGTAAAAGAGCTAGACATATTCTCTAGATCTTGTATTTGATCACACTATTGGGACCTATACATCAAAAGCCCTTAAAAAGCAACAGAAAAAGGATAAGCCAAAGATTTATGGCTACCAATTAACATTTTTTACATTATTCAAAAAAGACACCTTCAGTTCTGCTACTCATAATTATCAACAGGAATTTAGAAGGTATCAAAATAATAAAGGGAAGAACAAAAATGAAACACCTCTTAGAGGTGTCATGCTTGTATGACCCACATCCTTCGAGAAGAATGGAAGATAAATTCCAAGGTTATTTGGTGACTCGTGATAGACAAGCTAATGCAGATGCCAGGATTGTCTATTTCTCCCAAACAACTTTAGTTTCTATTTTCAATCGCCGATCATGGAAATTAGCATAAGGAAGGTTTCCAAACTTTTTAATCCCGTATTAACAGAAAACGATGAATTGTATGATAAAGCACATATACCATATGGTCAATATCTAAAAGAACTTGCCTGAATACATTTCAAGATCAGGAAGATGTGTGACTGAAGTAGCCTGGATACTTTCAGGCAGCAGACAATTACAAAAAGAACCTGAAATTACAGATAAATAATGTAAGATAGTGAGGAAGATTGGAAATAGTGTAGACCATCAGCACTCAAAATAAAAAATTTATACAATAATCTCTCTCTCTCTCTCTCTTTAAGGGCATAACAGCTAAATGATTTGTGATTTGCACCATAAAGACTCAGAAGTATTTATTATGTGTTTAATCATATATAATACTGATAAATACTAGAATTTAAACCCTGATAAAATATGGGTATCATTTCAATCCTGGATAGGCATCATATTAAACAACTTAGCTCCAAATATTGACATAAGAAATGCAAGAAAAGATGTTACTCCTCACCTAACCGAGCCAATCGATTCACCCACCCAGGTATAGGTTTTCCAGTGAGACGCAGGCAAACTTCATCAGTGAAATGATTGCAATTCTTAGAAATCAAATTGTATGTGTCCCCATGATATTTGTTGGAAAGATGCTCCATGAATGAGCGAAATTCTGAACGAGACATGACAGTGCTTCCCAAAATGATTGTGCGCCTAAAGATAAAACCAGGGCAACTTCTAGGTTCAACCTCAAACACTCCACTGGTGGGGTACTCATGAGCTCCAAAACCATATTCCAGGCCATGTGCTATTTCATAAAATTTAGAAAATTGATTACTAAAGGTATAAAAGTTCCTCAGGATGACAAAAACATCAAAGACAAAGGGCCATCACGTAAAAGTGACAAAACAAACAGTTCAAGAAAGTGCGTATAGAAAGGCTATGTACCATTTTGAATGAAAAGGATGACAATAGTTCCATTTGGTATGAAGTGGTTTGCTTTATAATGGATTGTATCCAATAGCAAAAGATTGTTAACCAAATACAGCTACTAAAAATTCCACCCATTTTAGGACTTTTGCTATGGTCACCAAAGATGGCACCCAGATAATTAATATAAAATGATGAAGGAAATACACAACTACAACATTAACTCAATGCACTACCATTGTGATGTCAGACATGCAATTTCCAGTATTTAGTAGTTCAGATACAATATACTAGTTGCATAAAACATACACTTAACTCTAAACACATAAAGAACAATTGCAATGGATATAGCTACTTTCATTTCATAAACTAACTAAAAGAAGCAGTAAATTACCAAGTTAACATAAAGAGAAGGTTTCTGCCAAGTATAAACTAAAGAAATAGTTAATGCAGAGTTCTCCGAAAATATACCAGAACACCCAGACTAACATAGACATACTGATTGTCATTAGCTCATCACATATAATATCTCCTCACACTTTGTAGTTAAAAATAGGGAGAAAATAAAGTTTTTATGGGATACAATATGATATGTCTAAGACCAAGGCACCATGAGGATTCACACTGAATGTAGCAATAACTGCCAAAAGGTTTCTGAAGCTTTAGATGTATAATTAAATCCTTAAAGAAATCTAGTGGAATCGCATGTGAATTTCATGTCAGAGCTATACTATCTCCAACTAAATGGATGATAGAAGAGTTGATCTTGGGGATTTTGAATGCACGACTCTCACTTAACATGCTTGTCGTGTTATATTATGATCAAAGCGAATAATAAGCATATGAATGATATCCATTCAAACAATCTTTTTCCTTCGAATGAGGAAATTAAACTACCAAATTTAAAACAGGCAAAAAAGTGTAAGTCACAAGCCTTAGGGACCACGTGGTCCTACTGTTCATACTCAGGTGTACGCAGAAAGCAGAGTCGTGATAGCATTTCCTATGATGATGAGCAGATTTAGAAGACATGTTCGCGTTAATAAAGATAGATAAGATTCATGTTGTTTCTCTTCACAGACCATAAAAAATTGCAGGAAGCAACACCATTGGTAGAACAAATTACAGACTCCAGGGGAATTAGAAGGGAAAATCAAGCAGAGCATATTTAGAACACCTAAAAAATGCATAGCCAATAGCTTCTTCAAAACATTTTGGAAATTTTTAGCAGAGAAAAAGTCAGATATTGCCTTTTCTAGAATACTAGTACAAAGATTAAGGGAAATAGATGGCCCAAGAACAAACTCTCCTAATGAGCTATGCATATACCTGATGTTAAAAAGTAAGAAAAGAAAATTGTAGAATTGGGACCAAATCAAGAAAGAGATCCTGAGTTGCGAAGTCAATCAGCTGATGAGTATGAACAACGAATTTCTGGGACACATTTATGGTTCACTGTACATCATGGGCACAAGTATGTCACAGGTACAGAAAAATATGTCTACATAATTTCCAGATTTATGTTGAACATACATTCCATTTGTAATCCTACCTTTTTTCTGAAACAGATGAATACATCTATATATGTTGAACATACATTCCATTCCATTTGCTCAAGGGGTTTCAACCCTTTTTTGTGGGATCAGAGGAAACCATCAACCATATATAGACGTATTGTTGAAGATAAGGTAAGATAAGTCGGTGCTTATAGTAAGATGGACTTCAAAGATTACATTTATTTCCAGAAGGTGAAGATGATGGGATCGAAGAAGATTCTATCATTGAAGACCAAGGTAGCTGAAGATAGTGCTAAAGCAAGTACGCTATTGGAGTAATACATGGAGTTCCAGCAGATGCAAAATAATGGAAAGCATATGCATATAATGAGATCAACTGCAGTGCAAGTGGAGATAATTGCAGATTCACCAGAACCAATACGAGAGTAGAAACTAATTTGCAAAAGCTGAGGCCAATTGGAAATCTATGCCAACCCAGATCTGATGAGAAAAAGTGTTCTTCAAAATGAGTTGAAGGGGTTGAATAAATTTCATGAGCTCATGAACCATTGCCATTTCCTTGGTCTTAGTTTCCAGGGCCTATCTTTTACGTGGACTGCCAAATGGAATGGATGGACAACTAAAGGACATATAGACAAAGGCAATGCCAATACTTCAAGGAATATAGTATTCCCTGATGCTCAGACCAGACGTCTCCCAAATACTCAGTCAGACCACCATCCCCATCTTTCATACTCCATTTGTTAGATACATCACTAACTTATAAACTCTCAGGAATTGAATTATTTTGTTGCGGTCACAAACTTTAATGGACCTTCTAAAACAAACTTGACCTACAGTATGCATTAACATAACAGAGTCAGTTAAGCAAGTGAACATGTAAAGAGAGGAACAAGGACTGATTTGGTAATGTTTTGCAGAGGAAACAAGAGAGGTTGCTAGGATTAATGGGATTCAAAGTCTCCTCATAGCCTCTGATGTTTATGAAAAATATAGAATTTTTTCCAGTCATCAAAGCCTATATATTCCCTAACCTGGCAGGGATCGTGAATGGTTTCTACAGGTCAAAGCTGGATTAGCAAAGAAGTGGGGAAGAGCAATCAATTTTCTTATGGTTCAATGTGGATGTTACATGAACCTATTTGTGAGCTAATTGACTCCACCCCTGAATTGCAAAGTCTCTGAAATTGCAAATAACATATGCAAATGGAATTTTTCAGATGATTAAGCGCCAATCTGAAAGCGCATTAAAACAAATAATTCATGGTGTACCTGTTTGTGAGGATACAAACAAGCAGCAGTAATGACACATTAGATTCATATCCGGTCATCATTTCATTTCACATCACTCTGACAATAAAGAGAAAGCGATAAAATGGAGTTGGATTGGTCACTTATCTGGGCCCAGAAGCTCAATTTTCTTTTGACTAATCAGACATAATCCGTTAGTTACTGGAACTATTAGAAAACCAGAACTTAAGTGAAGGAGAAAGTTTTGTCAGTGTGATAGTCCTATGGAGGAGATTTTGCGCACTTTGAGTTTTTAACAGATCATCCAAAAGCTGAGAGCATCTAAACTTCTGCAGAGGAGATTTTACACACTTCGAATTTTTAACAGATCATCCAAAAACTGAGAGCATGTAAAATTCTACAGTGGATCAAAGTTACATCTGCTGTCAAATAGATGTGGAGTAAGTAAAAGTACACATTTACCAAGTCTCTGCTCACCCTTGTGGCTCCAATATCTTGGTCTTGCATCTACATGGCATATTTGGAACAGAGATTCACTAGTAGAAATATTCTCTCCTGAAGCTTTACACACAACCAAAATTATCCCTCATGCCATGAATCTAGCCTTTCTTGTGAAGCACGTGAGTCAAACTAAACCAAAGACTTCTTGTTTGTTATTTCCTCAAAGTGGGACTAAGGAAATAGAGAAAGCCACTTAAGAACTTAAACTCCATCAAGTGCTGTTGGACGGCGAATGGGAGATGACCAAGGCAACAAGCTCAAGGATTTTTTGGGAGTATTGGTTAATGCTGTAATCTTTGGCCATTGGGAAGGAAAGAGATGGCATGGAGATGGGAAATCGCAAGGTAATAAAGCTCCAAGCAATCAACGTAAATTAAAACCTAAAAGGAAGTACAAAGCAAGTTACATGAAAAAGCTTAAGCAATGAATAATGCTTCAGAACCCTGAATTCACTAGGGCATCCGGATGGTGACTTCAAAGCAAGTTCCACAAGAAAGCTATGAGCAGTCGACAAAAATTAAAAGCTAATACAAATGCTAACAAGTACTTTCTTAAAAGGAAGTAAGCACAAATTATGTTGATGAAACCCTGAAACTTCATTTTTATCAGAACTTTGAATAGATGTGCAGGAGACCACAATCAAAAATCAAGTTATCAACCATTGGTCCATCATATTTGAGATTCTAAAACAACTCAGTTCAGATATGGCACAAAGGAATTGGAACCCTTCATAAAGATGCTAAAACTGAAGCATCAAAGAATAAAAGTAACCGTATCAACTTAAAACAGAAAATTAGGAATCAATGTAAAATAGAAAATAGCAGTAATCATTCTAGCTCGTACAACAGAACAACAGTTCCAATACAAGCATTTTTCAAGACTGATGACCACATGGTAATTGATGGGAATTAACTGTAATCCCTGCACTAAGAAGCAGCAAATAGTAGAAAATGTAAGATGTTTTCATTAGTATATAAATATCAGGGGCGTATAATGCTAGTTTCCTTATCTTTTGGTTTTTTCTAACTGTTGGAATACATATACAAACACATTGGGTATATATGTATCGATCCACATTTGTCAGATCAAGTTCGCCTACAAGCTTCAGCTTTGAATGAATCACAAATATATCTCCAAGCTCCTTTCCTTTGAATCAATCACGAATATGTACACGTAATACACCTACTAGCTTCATGCATTGAAAGAATCACACCTTGATCACGTTTGTGGATTACTACCAGGGTGATTCACACGTTTACACACCTCAAATCCATGAAGTTTTTGGTGAATCTCCGTGGAAACTTGTAGAGAAATTTCAGGAGAGTCGTAGAGAAAAAAATAAGGAGAATGTGTTTCTTTTGAAAAGAACACATTAATTGCCTCATGCAATTAGGATAAGGATTTGGTATATATACGTATATATATCTTCCTACACAAGGAAAAATCCCAATCCAATTATAAATCTAATCCTATCCAAATTGTAAATTGAAATCAACTAAAATATGGATGTCAATCGAGACATAGGTTTGAAACCCGAGCGAATTTCCAACATTAACCTTCCTTGACATCTATTGGAACTAAGCCTTGAGCAATAGCTCCCAAGTTGCATTACCAGATGCATCTTAATCTCCAAGCACATAACTCTAGTCATGTGAGATCTAAATTAAACCATTCCTAATCATGAGAAGATTTGGTGTATCACCTAGTATTGTGCTACACTGGTGGTAACCAATTAGATTAGCAACCGAGGCACAATTCATGCATGTTGATACCAAAAACAAAAAATAAAAAATAAATTGTATCACAAAAATTATTACATAAAATATGAAAGATGCAATAAGAGGTACGTGAAAAAATGCCTAAGTCAATTTTGAAGAAATTGATGAAAATAGAAGTTTCCTTCCATTAGGTATGAGAAATAATTGTATTAAGGTTAAATCCAAAATGAAAAAAAAAAAGTCAAATATTGTAAAAATAAAAACTAGGTTATGTGAAACTACACGTTGTTAATGATTTATAAGTTAAATCCAAATTCATGGTGTTGGCAAAATAAATGAGGTACTAACTGCAATGTTTATGAGATGGAATTAGTGATTTTGTACTAAATAGACGATCAGGCAATAGTGATTTTGTACCTTCAAATAATGGAGAGAAGGCAAGAATTTGAAAAATACCGAACTTTTGAGTTATGGACATCATCTTTGCTGTTGCTCGGATCTTATTGAGGGGAAATGTTAATATCAAAAGCTTATAATCTACTTAGATTCCAATCAATCTGGATCTTTTATGGTTTCCTATGGTCAGATGGCAAATATTTATCATCTATTTACAATAGCAAATTACCACCAAATCTAAAATATTGATATTTAAGGCAGTTTCCAAGGTAGAAGAAGTTATCCAAGCTATCAAGCTGTAAAATGCTGGATTTAAGGCAGTTTCCAATGCAAAATAGGTTGTCCAAGCTGTAAAATGACGGAGCTTATTAGAGGAAAGGAATTTGGGGGATGAGAAGTCAAATCCACCGAACGGATGTCTTCATCTAACTGGTTGTAACAGTGACAGACAAAAGAGACCAATTAGGCCCCCTTCAATTATATTAGTGTATTAATGGCATATAATGTATGTTGTTTTCTTATAGGTCTACTCTTTAACCTCCCTTAACATCCAATTGGAAAACCAAGATTTGAAGCCTTGCAAGCAGTTAGCTGCCAAGTCAGAGCAGTAGATGCATCTGAGTCTCCAAGCATTCAACTTTACTCATGCAGAGATATAAATTAAGCCACTCCTAATCCTGAGAAGAGTTGTGCTATCACCTTATTGCACTAAACTCATTTAACGTCACCAATCAGCCTATTATATATTCAAGTTGTTGTAAAGAAGAAAGTTAAAACAATTTCTAGCATTCATTATCCGCAAAACTTATAAGAAACCAAAACATGCAAACCCTTCTAGCGGTGAATATTCCTTCTTTATTGCCCATGTTCAACTCAAACTGAAAAAGGAAAGTTCTTAGTATAATTTTAGCTTTACCACCAGATGAATAAATCTTTAGCAAAATGTTACAACCATAGTATTGCATCTCATCAGTATCCAATATCCATGAAAAAATTCTGCCACTACTACTTATAGCATAACTACCAGCCAACATGGACAAAAAAGAGAACTCAAAAATCAGCTAAAGAGACACCAACCGACAGTCATCAAACGGAGTAGACCAAGTGCCTAATTTACATAGCATTATACAGTAAAAAAGCGAATCTCTACTAGACTCACCCTAATACAAGCAAAATCTACATAACAAAGTACTCGATCATTGAACAATAAATAGTCGAAATTACCTTCAATGCCGGAATGATAAATTCCGCATCCAAACCAATAAAGATAGTTGTTAATAGGAGTGAGATCATATATATTCAGGTACAGCATCGCCCCACTTTTCTCCGAGTTGCTCTGCTCCGTAGGTGAACTATCTGAGCTGGATGAAACTGGAAACAATCGCATTGTATCTATCACCCCCTCCCTCACCAACAATGCTCCAAACTATATGTATATTAATATTTATATTTATACGTATTTGCTATATCTCCAGAGCTCAGCATCCAAATAACTCCAAAACCCTGATAAAGAAAAGGAAAATTGGGAAAACAATTAGGTTAGGCCTTGAGCTAAAACACTTGAATTATCAAAAGAAAATAGAGAAATACCAGTTTTATGCAACAAAGAAATCAGCTACTTAGGAAAAAAGAGTTCAAGAAATGAAAATACAAAAGAACAGTTAACATCAAAATGATGATTAAGCGATTGTATGCCTAGAGCCAATGTATATTATATATACATATGTACACATACCTTCAAGAGAATACATGCAAAAGCGTGTGTATATACATATAAACATATATATGTAGGAAGAGAAAATTTAGAGAGAGAAAGAGAGAAGTTACAGAGGATTTGAAGGGGCAATTCGTAGATGTGATGTCGGAATGATGACAGCTTCGCATGAGGGAGGGGGAGGGAGGGGGTTGATATCTTTTGGGGAAATAAGGCTATAAGAAATGGCATAACTTGGGGCCCAAATGGAAATTTCGGAATTTTGGGGGCCATTTCCGTCAAAAAATTTAAGGTATCCAACATGGCATATGGGAGCAAAGCAGTCAACCCGCAGGTATTGGGTCCCATTTTCAAATTGGACCCACGAAAATGATGGCTTAAAATTTTTAAGGTGATTTGAGTTAAAAAACAAGTTAGAAATGAACATCGATAATGAGGTAAATTTAAATTTAAATTCATTTTATTTGAAATATATTTTTAAAATTATAGATGAAATTGAAGTGGATGTAGATTTTTTATTTTTAAGATCTTCCTATTTAATTTTGAGTTTATTTTTTGTTTTACTATATATGTATTTATGTATTATTTTTTTTCAATATATTTTTAAAAAATCTTTGGGTGTTATTTTTATAAAATATATTTTTTAATATTTTTAAAATTATAAAACGAGTCTTACAGGTTGGATTTTAAAAATTTTAACAAAACAGGTTTCAAGTTTTGATAAATCCACACTAAATTCATTCTTATGCCATCTCTAATGAAAGAAGGAAATGTTTTTTTTTTAGGTGCCTTGATCGTGTTATATTTATACTAGAGACTACTTTCGTCATGAATTAAGGTGGAAAAAGTTTGGATTAGAGCTACAAAGTAAAAAAAAAAAAAAAAAAACGAGATTTTGTCAAAACAAAAAAAAAAAAAAACATGTTTTGATTTTTAAGAAAAGAAGGTAACAAAAAGCACAGTGCATGAATTACCTAAAGAAAATGACACAATAGACATGTTTTGATTTTTTAAAAAAGAAGGTAAAAAGAAGCAAAATGCATGAACTAAAATAAGAAAGTGACACAATAGACCTCTTGTGACCGCATATTCATTTTCTCTTATCCTACAATGTTCAATTTTAAGTAATTTTTGGGTCAAGATATTTCTTGAAAAGTTTTAATTTCAAATAAATGTGACTTTTTATTAATATGTATTTTATATTTTAATATATTTTCTTCTCCCTACTAAAATTTAAGTTATGAATGCATCCTAAAAATCCCTCTAGAGTTGGCAATTGGCATATACTCCTTGGGATTGTGCACATGCAATGCGGTTGTTTTTATGATCCACTCCAAGCTTATGAGAATAAAACCAATCAACTAATCAAATTCGACAAATAATTATTTGAGTAAGCTTTTATCATATGAATGAAAATGCTTTTGAGCATATGAATGAAAATATGGTGAAAATATAAAGTGTGAATTCCAAAAGGAAAACGTGGAGATCAATATATTATCAAAGTATTCCATCCCATGTTATTTCAATTTTAAAACATGATCCCTTCAAATTTTGAAAGTATTTTTTTTTATCCAGAAATTAGTAAATAATGAATAAAATGAAGCATGAGAAGTATTGATGGAGATAAGATTGATTGTCTAAAATTTGAATGAATTTTTAGTGGCTCACAATATCATAATCTAATAAGTTTTATATATGAGTCTTGCATGATGTACAACGATATTCTCACAAAATTTAAAATACAATTATAAAAGGAGACTTTTCTACATTGAGCCCATTGTAATACAACCATTTACAGATAAAGGAAGAATAGTTGATAAAACTATGTAATTTAATGGTACTAGTAACTAACACGTACGTCGCATGTGATTTATATGATTCTAGTAAATTAATGATATTATTTAATAATTTATTTGAATAAAATTAAGATATTATAAGATATTTCATAAATTAAAAAATATTAAATAAAAATATAATCAATAAAAAATAAAATATTCCAAAGTATTTCATAATTAACTATTGATCGATATGATATTGCAACAAAACAAGATATTTTTTTTCCACTCATACTTTGTAGGCGACACTTGTTATCTAAAGATTGAAGAAATAATGACAAATTGAAAGAATTTAAATGTTAAGTAAGATAAATAATTAATAATAAAAAATTTCCCTTTTACAAACATTAATAAAACTACAATTTAGCTATATTTCTTCTTTAATGACAAATATATGTGGAACTAAGTGAAATGATTAGGGTATAGTATTAAAAATTAAGTAAAATATAATCTTTAAATGCTAGAATTTTATTCACATTACATAATTGTTAGGTATCAGAACTTTGTACTAGAATGAATCTTGCTTCAATGTTATGTTTTCCTAATAAAAATAAACTACTACTTTTCCACCAAAATCCTCTACATTTTTTATTATGTCTTTCTATGGTTTATTAACATTTTTAATAGCCATCATTTCGTCATTGATGCTTCATCCCATAAAAATACTTGTATTTTACGTAATAGCTCTATAACCCTATTATGCTTAGATACGATGCACTCACTTGATTCAATTACATCTGATTGTATTTTGCAGTGAGAACATGTTGTTCTAACCTCTGTCATTATTGCGACAACAACTCTAAATATTGCAATTATAAGTACTATTTGATTTTTGGATCTAAAATGAGTTAATGATGCATGGTATAAAAGTCTTTTTCGAATATTTCACCTGACCCATCAATAAAAAAATTCTTACCTTTTTGGATGTAATCTAAGATTATTAAAAAAGTTTTATGCTGTACAAAACTCATCTTTAGCTGTACTTTATAATCTTTTAGAGGTATTTCTACTAACAGTTTATCTTGTATCTCTCTTGAAAAATTATTGTTCATGTTATCTATATCAATAGGAATATTTGAAAGATCATATAAACTAATTCTCTTTTTTTCATGCTCTCCAATATAAAATTCAGACTTTTCAAAGTTTTGACAACTTGCAGTTCAATTGAGATTTCTAATTCTATTTTGAAATCTTTAGACATTGCTATATATCTCAAACAACTCTCACATCTGTTGGTATACAATATACACCTTTATTGACTTTATGGTAAATTTTAGATAGGTCGATCAGATATTTCATAGTAAAAGTGCATACAGAGCTAGCAATATCATGTCCTCCAACAAGCAAATCTAAAATCATGTTTAATGGTTGATTGTGTTTTATTTTTCAAATTTAGCATATTGATGAATATCAATAACTATGAAATCATGCAGTTAATGCATATACATAATGATACTTATAACTTTTATAATTTAATTTGTTGTAATTTTATTAATTAACAATATATATAAACTCGAGAAAAAAAAAAGATGAATTGAAATTAAAATGAAAAAAATTAAATTTTTAAAAAAAATATAAATTAAGGTATTACAAAAAAAAATTGCAATTGAAAATTTGATATGTACCGAAGTCGAACAAAAAAATTGGATCTGATATTTAATTTTACTTTGATTTTATTTTTTTATTCTAATTTATCGAGCTATACCAAATATCGAATTTAATTTTTATAAATTTTTAAATAATTTTTATATCTTATTTTATATTTATTAGTTAATTTTGTACTTTTTTTTCTTACTCTTGACTTACCAAACTAAACATAATAAATTCAAAATATAATTAGATTTTGTAAAAAAATAAAAATAAAGAAGAAATTGAGCTGAAATTATGTTATATATAGCTTTGTAGTACTATAATTATAGACATAATAATATTTTATCTCTATTAGATTATATTAAAAAAAATATTGTTAATTTAATTTTACTACCCCTACATATACTTTTTAAAATGCTCCAATTATCTATCAATTTTATAATTTATTCAGTAGAATAATATGTAAAAGGATAAAAAAATACATAAATAAATGTAGTATAAAAGTTTTTTGATCTTAATGTAATATATTTTCTTTTTTTAAATATTTATGTTGAAATGCAGTGATTCAACATAAATATTTATACAACTTATTTTTCCCATGTTTGATTTTATTTTGTTGAAATAATTTAGACTCTATTAGGTTTCATTTCCAGTCATTTTGAGAAGAGTATTCTAGAAAAATATGTTATGAGAAGTGAGTTTGGAGAACATGTACAAAATCAAAATGTGTATATTTTGTTAGAACAAATGATACAATGTATTTTGAATGACATTTTCAATTGTAGATCAATATTATTTTATTGTAATTAATGAGAGATATTTAACTATAAATATTTTGTCAATGTTATTATATTGTAATTAGTGACAATTTAGAGTATATGATTATCTCCCTCTCCAAGTGTGCTTGTTCCCCCCTTCTTCCTTACCCTGGCAACTCTAACTGGTGGAGTATACATAAGAACTTTTATTGTAATAAATAATCTAGTATTATGGGGGAAAATCTCATTCCCAAAAAATGCAAGGAACACTTTTTCATATCCGAAGAAGGGAAATAATATTTGGAAGAAAAGTAGGAAGAGAAAGCCAATCAAAACTATAATGTTGGAACTCACAATAAAATATTATAAATAAAATTTATTAGATTAAATGATCAACCCAAAAAAATTACTTTTTTTCATGAAGTGATCAATGAGTAATTTAACATAAATTTCTAAAGTGAATTTTTTTTATTAAGTCAAATATCATATGCAATTGCAACCGGACGGACTACAATGATTGCAATAACAAAATATAAGTTAAATGATTAAAATAGATTTTGAATTTTATGCATAAAATATGTGAAATATAAGGAATAACATCGATTTTAGAAAATGACCTTATAATTGGTAAACATGTATAAAATTTAAATGTGAGTGGCTTGAGAAAATAAATGTTAAAAGAATCAAATATTTTTATCAATTGATGTAATTATTTTCATATTCCCAACATAGAAAAAATTCACTTTTAGTCTGATAGTTTATGGAGGCCTTGCAAATTTAGTCCCATGATTCGAAAAAAATCTAATTTTAGTCATAAATGCATTTTAGGTTTTGCTGTATTCTATTTTTTTAGAATGTAGAATAACCAATATTATAAATATAACAGTGGAATGTGTCTTTGAATTAATTTATTTTCATATTAATTTTAATAAATTCAATTAGACTGGACATTGTGATGTATATTTTCATAAAAATGTAATATTCGGTTTGATTTTGGTTTTTTATTTTGATTTGCTGACCCATACAAAATATCGAGTTTTAATTTTTATAAATTTTATAAATAGTTGTTATATCTTATTTTATATTTATTAATTAATCTTATACTTTTTTTTCTTAATTTTAACTTACTAAACTAAAAATAATAAATTCAAAATACAATTAGATTTTGTTATTTAATTTGAACATTTATTTTTTAAAAAAATTATTTAACAAAATCATTGAATTGAAAATGGACAAAAGATCAAACAAAAGGTAAAATAGTTATAAATAATTTCCACACATGTTTTCAAAAGAAATTAGCAAATTGGTAAAGATAATATAAAATTTAGCTATGGATGGCTTGAGAAAGCATATGTCAAAGGAATTAAATATGCCATTAATTGATGTAATTATTTTTATTTCTCCAAGCACAAGAAAATATACTTTTAGTCTCATAGTTCAGAAGGTCTTGCAAATTTAATTCCATAATTTAGAAAATATCCATTGTTAGTCATGAATGCACTTTAATATATAGGTTTTGCATTCTTTTTTTTTTTTTTTTCAATAAGTGGAATAACCAAATTATAAATACAATATTGGAATGTGCCTTTGAATTAATATAAAAAAATAGATGTTATTTTTCACATTAATTTTAATGAATATTAGACTGGATATTGTGAGGTATATTTATTTTATTCAAATATTTCACAATAAAATATTTTTTATATAGTGTGTCATATTTTTTTCTATTCTAATTCAATGTGACTTTTTATAGAGGGCGACAATGATTCAATAAACCAACCTAATCAAATCGAAACTGAAAATTCGGTATTTATTAAAGTAAAAGAAAATTGATTTATTATTTAATTTTTTATTTTCAAAAAAATTGGTATTTGGCTTAATTTTGGTGTTTAATTTTTTCGATTTATCGAACCACACCCAATATCAAATTTTAATTTTTACAAATTTTATAAATAATTTTTATATCTTATTGTAAATTTATTAATTAATTTTTACTTTTTTTTTAATTTCAACTTGCCAAACTAAAAATAATAAATTCAAAATTCAATTAGATTTTGTTATTTAACTATTAATTTTTTATTTTTTAAAAATTCTTTTAACAAATTAATTGAATCAAAATATGAACACATAAATGGGCAAAAGAGAAAACAAAAGGTAAAGTACTTATAAATATAATTTTCACACATATTTTTGGAATATCAAACAAATAAAGTAGATTTTGCCTTGAACTCTTAGTGTTCTCTTATTGCAATTATTCTATAACCTTATTGACCAATTAAACAAATAAGCATTGTTTATTTTAAAATTATATAATTATTAAATTACATAACTACCATTAAAATTAGTAATATTAAAAGAGTATTTTAATCTAATAAAAAATTAGAAAAAACATTCACATTGTTTAATAGTATAGATATAGATAATCACCCATTCTTTTTTTATCTAGCTATCATAAATGGAATAATGTAGTAATCCCTCTCTCCCTTCCCTGTTGAGGGTTTGAACTTTACAATCTATACTATTATAAAAGTGTGAATGTTTCTTTCAATTTTTGATCGACTAAAATACCCTTTTGATATTATTAGTTTTAATAGTAGTTATGTAATTTAATAATTACGTAATTTTGAGACAAATAATATTTATTTTTTTAGTTGATCAATAAGGTTATATGATAATTGTAATAAGAAAACAATAAGAGTCCAAGTCAAACTCTACTTTTATTTGTTTAATATTCTGAAAACATGTGTGGAAATTATATATATAAGTACTTTACCTTTTGTTTTCTCTTTTGTCCATTTATGTGTTCATATTTCGATTCAATTATTTTGTTAAATAATTTTTTTAAAAAAATAAAAAAACTAAATAGTTCAAATTTAAATAAGAAAATTTAATTATATTTTGAATTAATTAATAAATATAAACCAATATATAAAAAATATTTATGAAATTTGTAAAAATTAAATTTTGATATTGTGGAATGGTTCGATAATCTGAAATAAAACACCAAAATTAAATAGAATACTATTTATTTATGAAAATAAAATTCAAATACCAAATTTAAATTTTTGGTTCGACTTTAATAAATATCAAATTTTCAATTTTGATTTGATTCCATCGGTTTATCGAATTGTTGTCGCCCCTATAAAAAAGTAATATTGAATTAGACATAAAAAGATATGATACACTATGAAAATTATTTTATTGTAAAATATATCTATTTGAATAAACTTCATAATATTCAGTCTAATCAAATTCATTAAAATTAATGTGGAAATAATATCTATTTTTTTATATCAATTGAAAGACACATTCCACTGTTGCATTAATAATTTTGGTTATTCCACTTTTTGAAAAAAATAAAATAGAGTAAAACCTATATATTATGACTAAAATTGGATTTTTTTCAAATCATGAGATTAAATTTGCAAGAATTCATCAACTATGAAACTTAAAGTATATTTTCGTATGTTTGAGAGATACGAAAATAATTATATCAGTTAATGAGATATTTGATTAACATATGCTTTCTCAAACTACCCACATCTGAATTTTATATTATCTTTACTAATTTACTAATTTCTTCTGAAAAAAATTATATTTATAAGTATTTTACCTTTTTTTTATCTTTTGTCCATTTTTTATTCTATGATTTTGTTAAAAAATAAAAAGAATTAAATAGTTCAAAATTAAATAACAAAACCTAATTGTAATTTGAATTATTATTTTTAGTTTGGTAAGTTCAAATTAAGAAAAAAGTGTAAGATTAATTAATAAATATAAAATAAGTTATGACTATTTATAAAAAAATTAAAATTAAAATTTAATATTTTGTACGATTCAATGAAGTAAAATAAAAAATCAAAATCAAAATCAAATCGAATACCAATGTATAAAAATACACCTTACTATATCCAGTTGAATTAGATTCAATAAAATTAATATGAAAATAACTTCTATTTTTTTATATCAATTCAACGGCACATTCTACTATCATATTTATAATATTTTGTTATACACTTTCTAGAAAAAAAATAATATAACAAAATTTAGAGTGTATTCATGACTAAAATTCAATTTTTTCTTAACCATGAGACTATACGAAAATAATTACATTAATTGATGGAGTATTTGATTGCTTTAATATTTACTTTATCAAGCCAACCACATATGAATTTTATATTATATTAATCAATTATAAGACCATATTCTAAAAGTGATGTTATCCCTTATATTTCATATATTTTATGCACAAAATTCAAAATATATTTTAATCATTTAACTTATCTTTTGTTTTCGCAATCATAGTAGCCCGATCGCAATTGCATATGATATTGGACTTACTAAATTTTTTTGACTTTGAGAATTTATGCTAAATTACTATTTGAGTCACTTCATGAAAAATTAGATCTTTTGGGTTGATCATTTAATCTAATAAATTTTATTTATACTATTTTATTGTTAGTTCGAACATTATAATTTTTATTGACTTTCTCTTTCTATTTTTCTTCCAAATATTATTTTTCTTCTTTGGATACAAAAACGTATTTGTCACTTGTATTTTTTGAAAATGATATTTTTTCCCAAAATATCAAATTATTTATTACCCTATTTAGATAATCATATACCCTATACTATCACTAATTACAATACACTAACATTAACAACATATTTATAATTGAAAATATCTCTCATTAATCATAACAAAATAATATTGACAATATATCTACAATTTGATAAAATATCTTCCAAAATACATCATATCATTTGTCCCAACATAACATACATATTTTTTATTCTATACACGTTCTCCAAACTCACTTTTCAGAATATATGTTTCCAAAACACTCTCCAAAAAAGATTGAAAATAAAATCAAACAGAGCCTAAATTTTTTCAACATAATCAAACATGGCCAAAATAAGTTGTATGAACCTTCTGTATCACCACATTTCAACATAAATATTTTAAAAAACATATATTACATTAAATAGAAAATAATTTTATACTACATTTATTTGTGTATTTATTAATCGTTTTACATATTGTTCCACTGAACCAATTGTAGAATTGATAAAATAGAAGAATTTTTAAAAGTATATATAGGGAGTAAAATGAAATTAACAAGAATTTTTTTTAAGGTAATCCTATAAAGATAAAATCTTATTATATCTATATATTATTACAGTATTACAAAGCTATATATAACATATCTTCAGCTCATTTTTTTCTTTATTTTCATTTCTTAAAAAATCTAATTGTATTTTGAATTTATTATTTTTAGTTTGGTAAGTTAAAAAGTAAGGAAAAAAACCTTCAACAAGTATAGCACAAGCTCTCAAAATCCGATTGGTTTGTCTAGCATCTCCAGAGGGGACTGTTACACTATAACTGATTTCTGCTACATCTGGTATTCTACCCAACCTCTTCACGTACTCAGTGGATGCAAATGAATGCGTGGCTCCAGAATCAAATAACACAAGTGTTGGAACACTAGAAATATAAAGTTTACCTGTTACCACCGATGGATTTGCCTCTGCATCCGCCCTGGTTATGGTGAACACCTTGGCTGGTACATTCCTTTAACTGGTCTAATTTTGTTTACCTGGGCAAAATTTAGCAATATGTTCCGGTATTCCACATCGAAAATACGTCCTGGTATCTATATAGCAGCCTCCAGTGTGTCGATTACCACATTTCTGACACACAGCTTCTGGCATCGGTGCTTTTCCTTATTCGACCTGTGGCCTCTTATTTTGACCTTCTTGTTGTTGGTCTTGTTCTCCTTGAAATTTAAATCCCGGCTTCTGTATTTGGATCGGCTTCTGCATTTGGACCGGCCTCTTTTGCCCCACAGTCCATCTCTGTCCCTGTTGTCTAAATTGCTGTCGAGCCTCTTGTGCACGAGCGATTCTCAATTCAGCCTGTTCTACCACTAGTACCCTCTCAGCCACCTGTGAAAATGTCACCCCTTGAGTACCCACCATATTCACATCCCGGTATAACTCTGGTCTCAAATCCTCCAGAAATCTCTCTACTTTAAGTGCTTCAGTGCTGACCATGTGCGTAGCGAACCTGGACAGTTATTCAAATTTACGAATATATTCCCCAATAGTCATCGCTCCTTGTCGTAGTTGTATAAACTCATTCATCTTCATCATGCGAATTGGGGCCGTGAAATATTTATTTCGAAATAACTCCTTGAATCTGTCCCATCTCATGGTAGTAATGTCATTTATACTGCTGATCATGTCCCACCAATGGCCTGCACTACCGTGAAGCATGAAAGTGGCACACATTACCCTCTCCTCTACTGGTACCCTACTATACTGGAACATGTTTTTCAGGGTCCTCAACCAGTCCTCTGCTGTGGTAGGATCAATCGCATCCTCAAATGTTGGGGGATCCAACCTCCTAAATCGTTCTCCCACCATATACATATAGTCCACCCACTGTTGGTTTACTTCCACCCGCAGTTGCTCACCATTATCCCTCTGTCGAATCAGTTGCTGAATTTGTTCGGACTGTCGTTCAATCAACTTTGTTAATCAGTTAATCATGGTATCTTGATCATTAACCGGGGTGGGTGTCTCATTTCTCTGCGCTCTGGCACCACCACTGCTCTCACCACGAGTTCTCACCATTTTGCAGCGCTGTTTTACACAAGTTTAACAACATATGACCAATATAATTCATGGAATATATAATGCAATATATGATAATGTAAAACTTACTGGCGTGACTACGCTCCGCAAGTTCTAAGATCATGTACATGGACAGTCTACAGAATCAAGACCTGGGCTCTGATACCACTCTGTAACACCCACTACTCGACAACTAGATATCTAGTATAATTTGACATGATAGAACTTGTGTGCATGCATGGAATTTTTTTTTTGTAACACTTTAAAAAAGATAAATCACTTCTTACATGCACAATCCTATTTAAAATACTTTCTCACACGTCATGTATATAGCAAGATCAGTATTTATATAAAAGCACAACACCCACAACGACCCAATATTTACATATTTATTTACAGTAAAGTTTTAAAAACAAAATATAGTACCAGTTTAAAAATACAATACAACAGACTCAAAATATAACAAGCCAACAAAATAGCCCAACAGGTCATCATCCATGTACACACTCTCTTAGACACCTGCAGGAGCTCCAACCGCCACCCAGCCAATAAAAGATGCTTCAAGCATCGTCGTACTCACCTACAATGCATAAACGATATGAGCTAGTGCTCATCAAGTAATGATTATGCATGTCAAAGAATAATCCACAATATCAAGTCATGCATCTCAAAATGATATGCTGCATCAAATATTTCTCTCAAAATCATTTCTTTCTTGGGCCCTTGACCAATGCTACTATCCCATACACCGAAAAAGAGCTCTGTACACGTCCATAGTCCAATGGCCAATAATCATATAAGCATGCAAATCCATGCATACTCATATGCATGCAAATCTATGCACGCGAAACCCATGCATAAAACCATGCAAATCCATGCATGCTTCGGTGCACTAGTAATGGTCAGCAAAATATTTTCCTTTCTCAAACTCATGCCGTGCAATGCAAGATTTATCATAATGCTCGTATATGATGCATGCACGTGCCAATGCCCATGTATGTATGCTCAATGGACATGAATGATAGTAATGTGTGTCCTTTGCTTTGCACATATGATCTATGGTATTACATATAAATCACACATTTACTATGTCTATGCATTGTAGTTGCAAATGAATCTTTACTTACCTTTCACTTGGTTGGTGGCTTAGTCTAGATTTGTTTATTGTTCTCCTCCAATCTTAGATGTAAAATAGCCTGTAATATTACCAACATCAAGCACCATTCCCAATTTGACAAGTTGAAAGCACAAAATATCATACTAAGACCTTAAACACCAAGCTATCTAGGTTTTATAAACTAGAACCCAATCTAGTCTCTCCAATACCTTAATTTCTCATCTTAGATACATATAAACATCATATAATTGAAGTATTATAACTCTAATATCATGTACCTAATTGTTAACACTTAATAGCAACATGTCTAGGTTGAAATATGCTAAGTTATCAAATGGGACAGATTCACATTTTCATATTTACTTGCTATCCAATTTAGTTGCATGATAATTTTGACATCCCTAAATATATCCAATCACTCCCAAATTTTTACCACACTTATATAACATATACATAGAGACAACCAAGTTATATTCTTGCCAAAACTAATGGATTTAACTCCCCTAATTTAGTCTCCTTCACAGCACACCAAAACAGATTTTGCTACTTTGGCAGTTTGAGTGTTTCTCAAATATCATTCTCTATTTCAATTTCTAACCAATCAAAATTCATTCTAATACTCTTAACTCATATATAAACATGTATATGATGATAATTATAGTTTTTATTCAACATACCATACACTTTTGAAACCTAAAACACAAGAATACATCATGGTGACAGTTTCTAGCACAAGTGTTCTCTATCAAATATTTCCAACTACAAACTCTTTCTTTATGCATCAAAACCTATCTAATAACATCCTAACACATTTATAAATAATATTAAAAGCTTAATAAGCCAATAAACCTCAAAATAAATATAAAAGTCATGCCAAACCCGTAGGTTAAGCTCACCTTGCACAGTTTTCTACTTGAACTTGGTTATTTCTCCTTCCCTTTGCTTGTTTTGCCTCCCTTTTCAGTTGGAATCACTTAGGACCTATTTAGAGATATTTTTACATGTATTTAGAAGATGAAATGGTTCAGAATAAGGTTCAATTCGTGGCTGTTAGCTTAAGAGTGAAAAATAGGTTGAGGTGCTAGCTTGATAAGTCTAAGCATGAGGTGACATGTAATGGTATAATATGATTTTCTTCCTTATCTTGCAACTCTAATCTTGTGTGTCTCACATATTCTTATTTGGTTGCAACCTATCTTCATCACCATTCATTCCCGGAGCAAATTTCTATGTCTGTTCATTAGGTTCTTCACCCGAAAAATCATCGGTTCTTGCCCGATTGATAAGTTTGTGCAGCGAAAGTGTTACAAGCCTATGAACCTAGTTATATAACATTTAAATTATAGTATTGTATGTCTAGTTGTCCCAAGTGTATGATTTAAATATACATTTAATATTAAAATTCATGATCGAACCGACTCCCTTTCTATAAATTTTTCGGTGACACCTTTTGAACTCCTAAGGTTACCACGTGTAACCTAGCACTATTCACTATATTGATATCTAAATTTCTTCTTATCTCAATACAAAATCAACCACTTAGGTTAGGAGATTCGATAATCAATACCGCGTGAGATTTTCAAAATTAAGTTTAATGGTTAACAACGCCGTATAAAATGAATTATATGATGTCATATCAATGAAAATAACACGTAATTAACATGTAATGCATGAATCATATGTGGCCATGTGAGTAGTAAGAGGCTCGTGTATCACAATCTTGCATAGCTGCTTGAAATCTATCATGGAGTCGACAAGGGTATATATTGTGCACAACAAATGTGAGAGTTTATTGGAATACATAGCAATGTTTAGGGATTTCGAAAGAGAATCAGAAACCTCAGTTGAATACAAGTTGCCAAAATTTTGAAAAGTTTGAATTTTTTCTTGCATAACATGGAAAAAAGAAATAAAAAGTATTAGTTCATATGATCTTCTAAACATTTCTATTGATATAGATAACATGGATAATAATTTTTCAAGAGACATACAAGATAAAATGTCAAAAAAAAATACCTCAAGAAGATTATAAAGTATAACTAAAGTTGAATTCTGAATAGCATAAAGCTTTTCTAATGATTATAGATTGCATACAAAAGGGTAATTGTTTCTTTATTGCTGAGCCATGTGGAATACAAAAAAAAATTATACCGTGCATTGTTAGCTCATTTTAGATCCAAAAATTAAATAGCACTTCGAACTACAACATTTGGAGTTACTTTTGCAATAATGCTAAGGGTTTTGAAATATTTAGATATTGCTATGTATTCTAAATAACTCTCACATCGGTTGTATACAATATACACCCTTATTGACTCCATAGTAAATTTCAGCTAGCTCGACCACATATTTGATAGTAAAAGTGCATGTAGAGCTAACAATATCATTACTCCAACAAGCAAACCTAAAATCTTGTTTGATAGTTGATTACGTTTTATTTTTCAAGATTAGCATATTGATAAATATCAATAACTTTAAAATCATGCAGTTAGTGTATATAAATGATGATACTTTTAATTTTTATAATTTTATTTGTTGTAATTTTATTAATTAAATTATATAAACTCGAGAAAAAAAGAAGATGAATGAAAATTAAAATGGAAAAATTAAGTATTTTAAAAGAATATAAATTAAGATATTATAAAAAAAAAATTGCAGTTGACAATACAACAAAACAATGAACTCTCTTTCAGCTCAATTGTTTATAGGACAAAAATCTATCAAACTATTCTGCAAGTTTGGTGAAATAATATATTTGTAGCCCAAAATAAAAAAAAAATAATTTATCAAGGAACATGAGTCGAGGAATAATCTAAACTTTAGTAAGGTTTTATTTAGAGTTAGAAAATGTGAGAAACCAAGTGATACTAAAGGTAATATCAAAATTCTAGAAAAGATAATTATTGAATATGATAATGAAGAAAACTCAATATTAAGACTAATTAGGGCTATTTTCCCAACTTTAAATAATAATGCACATTCAATTCATTACATGAATATGAACCCATAAAATGAATTGAATAATGGTACAAAAATGATATGCATGACTTTAAGAATAATGTAATTGATGCAAAAATTGTGTTTGGACAACATACTGAAAAGCTTCTCTTTATATCTAAAATGCCACTTTTGCCAACTGAAAATGAAAGTTATCAATTTCAATTTAGATATAAACAATTACATATAAAACTTTGTTTATGACAATCAACAAAGTTTAAGGACAAACAGTTCCAAATGTTGGTATCTATTTGCCTCACTCAGGGTCTTTTCAATGCCAATTAGATATTGCTTTTTCCAAATGAACTTCAATATCTATAACTAATAGTTGATTAAACAAGACACCTCAAATGTAAGAAGAAGACATATATTAAAAATATTGTGCATAGACAAGTTTTGATTATAGGTACAAATATTTTTTTGTTAAGTAATACATTATATATTATTAGTAGTAACTAAAATTTTATTTTTATTAGAAAAAAAATAATATTGAAGCATTATTCACTGTAGCACAAAGTTTTAATACCTAACAAATATGTAATGTGAAAAAAATTCCATCATCCAAGTACTTAAAGAAAAAATAATTTGATTTTTTATGATGGTCATACTCAATTAAAGTAGTTTAATACTATTATGTATATGCCGTATGTACACCGAATAATATGTAAAAATTGAAAAATAATTCTGTAGATTCTTAAATATTGGATATGTATTTTACTTAATTTTTAATTTTAGACCCTAATCCTTTCACTTAGTTTCACACGTATTCATTATTAAAGAAGAAATATAGATAAATTGTAGTTTTATTTATGTTCGTAAAATAGATATTTTTTAAATATTAATTATCTATCTTATTTAACATTTAGATTTTTTTAATTTGCCAAATTTTTTCAATCTTTAGAGAACAAGTATCGCCTACAAAATATGAAATGAAAGATAATTTGTTGCTTTATTGCAATGTTATATCGATCAATAATTAATTTATGAATATTTTAGAATATTTTATTTTTTATTGATTATATTTTATTTAATATTTTTTAATTTATGAAATATCATATAATGAATTAATTTTACTCAATTATATTATTAAATAATATAAATAATTTCTTAGAATCATATACATTATGTTGGTTGCACATGTTACTTGCCAGTAAAAAAAAAAATTGGGTAGAAGAAAAAAAATTAAAAAACAACTCACTTGTGTGCTCTTTCTTTCCCCATTTTTTTGCCACGAAATTTCAGACAATACAGAAAAGATCCAACGACTTTTGTGAACCGAACCCAACTGAAGTCCACTTTTCTTTCTTGATTGTTGGAAAGAGACGATAAAAAATGGAACCAATTTCACTCTGCAACTGTAATACGTTTGTAACCTCACCGCTCTTATTCTGCAACGCCGTTGAGAAGAAAAACAGTCACACTTTTCCCACCAGCACCTGCTACTGCCCATTTGTTTCTGCTTCTAAATTCAAACCCTCAATCTCTTCTTCTTCTTCTTCATTTAGAGTGAGTTGCAGTTATGATAGTGGGAAGAATGGCGATTCAGATGACGAACCCCTCACCACTTCTTGGGCGTACGGTGTGCTGGAACTCGACCCTCAGTGCTCATCTGAACAACTCAAAGCTGCTTTTCGAACCAAAGTAATCATTTCGAGAACGTTTTTTCCGTTTCTGAAAGTTCTTTCCTTAGGTGCTTTTGGTTCTTGTTGAGGTTTCAAATTTCGAGTAGTATGGGTTCTTCAGGAGTAGAACTTGTTTTACTTCATATACTGATTCCATCATTTCGTTTTTTCTCTTTTTTTTTTTCTCCCTTTTGTGGGATTTGTGTCTTGTGTGTGGGTTGGGATGGGGTTGCAGGTCAAGCAGTTTCATCCAGATGTAACACAAGGTGGGCAAAACTCAGAAATATTGATTCGGCGTGTGATTCAAGCCTATGAGGTATTGAATCTTCTCGTCCAGGATGAAAGGCTCATTAGTATTTGTATTTCATTTCGTTTCTATATTTTGTTATATCAGATCTCATTTCATGATTTTGAATTCATACTGCATTTATCAATTCATTTTCTGGTATCTGAATGCCTTTTGAACACATTTTCAAGTAGAATTTCTATGATGCAATCGACTTGGTTCCTTGGCACTTCTGTTGCTATTAAGGTCTTATGAATCCAGTATCATTGATATTGATATGTTGAAAACAGTTTGGAACTTTATAACTTGTAGCTATAAAAGTTTTCCACTTAAGTTTGAGATCTTCTTTACTCTAATATGTTGATTTCTTTTTTTTTTTGGTAAGCTAGTATGTTGATTTCTGTTTCTCTAAATTTTGATGGTACAAAACGCTTTTGAACCTGTCACTGTTCCCCATGCTAACAGCAATCAAATGACAAAAAAAGAAATAGGGAACCTGTTACTGGATGAATAATTCCTATTTCTCCCCATTGCTTTAGACTTTGGCTAAAAGACTACCATTGTATTCTTATTTCTTGATTAGAGGATGGCTAACCAGCAGTTATTTGCTATATCAAACAGATTTTGTCCAACTACAGCAAATCAGCAATTATTGAGAGGTAAACAGAATATCTTAATGCATTACTTTATGGCATAACAATTATATATTGCAGTTACATGATTATAATATGGACTTGAAAAGTCCTTTGCTGGACATCTATGAATAAGGCTCATAAGTTTTATGATCCTCTAGAGCACTATATGCTATTTGTGACCTGGTATCAATTGTGCTTGCCTACCTATTGTGTTACAATCAAGTTCAGAAATTTCTTTTGAATGATATAATATTCCTTCTTTTAAAAGCACTAGAAAGAATCATGTGTGCGGTAGCTCGTGGCAGTGACTGTTAAGATGATATGCAAAGTATAGGATTCAAAACATGCAAAAAATTAATGAAGACTTACTCGGTGGTGATAGTTATAAGTTTGAGATACTAAATTATATTTTTTAAATATTAACCTCTAGATAATAATCAGAATTTGCTAAATCTGGTAATAGAACTGCATTTGTATCTAATGACTGTCTTACATGATAGTCTCAGTTCCCTCTGTAGTCTATTGTGTCTTCGTGTCTGTAAATGTTATAGGTATGATTTATATTTAGTTTTATCTTGAGTTAACTATTTTGTGGATTTCCCCAAATTGAGCCCTAGCATCGTTTTTTCATAGCAGCGGGATCATTGTAGTTCACTTCATTAAATTCATTTCGATAAGACTCAACAGATTCACCTACTTGCTTTATCTGTACCACCCTTCTTTTTGGCACTCTGTAAAAGGAGCAATATCATTAGCTCTAAAATACAATACTCTAAACACCAGAAATCTTTAAGTAGGTGTGCAGAAGAATACTTTTATATCTCTAGGATAGTGTATCTTATCCTTTCAATACTATTTCGTCATCCAACCCAGAATAATCCTCATTATGCCAAGCGAAAGCTATGTTTGGTTTTATTTTCTCAAAACAATTTTACATTTTCAGTCACCAAAAAGGTGAAATGTGTTTGTTTTACATCGTATTCGGATGGCTTATTCTGAAAGTATTTTTAAAATTTATCCTATTTTCACTAGCGCCATATTTTCAAGCCCTGTCCTCCCATTTTCAGATAACACAAGTTCATTTTTGAAGTACATTATTTCCAAGCTTTTGAAATTGCATATCTAATTTCAAATTATCACATTAACATTCACATCAACTAATCCAAACACATTCCTTTTCACATATTTCCCAAGAAACTTTTAGGTATGTTTGGATTCATTTTCTCAAAAATTTCACCGTCAAAGCATGCTTGGTTTTCTCATTTTCTACAAAAATTTTCAAAGAACACCACCTATTTTCAACTATACTTTCGAAGCTTATAGCCCATTTTCAAAAACAAGGCACATTTATGGAAAACACTCTGTTACATATTTGAAAACAAGCAAGCCAAACATGTTGTCTCATAAATGTCAAAATAACTATTCAGTTGGTCGGACTTTGAAAGTCACATTCCAGACACATTTTCATTTTGACAAAGAATCAATGGAATCTTATTCTTCCCGTTTTCACAAAGCATTTGCACAAAAGTTTTCAAAAATAAATCCAAATATGACCGTTATTTTCAAATTTTGTCAATAGTAGCCTAAGTTTGTAAGAATTTCAGACCTGATTTTATATTAAACTTTGACTTTTTGAAAATACATGGATGAATGATTGGATATCTATGTTGTTTCATTTAAAATTTGAGTAAATAATGAAATAAGTTAGTCTTTATTTTCATATTTGAAATGACAGTCTACTAGTTACAAACTTCCATGTTAGAATGTAGTGGTATTATAAGTTCAGCAACAAAAGATTTTAATGCTCCAATTCTAATTTTTGTCGGATAAGCTTCAGTTGTTTTGGTAATTTATAGTGGCAACACAAAATTATTATTCTTCAGTTTCTAGATTTCTAGATTCTATAACCTCATATATATGTTGACACCAATCCTGTTTTAAAAACTTTGTGTTTTTTTACCTCTTTGCAACTTGTGTAATCCTGTTCACCAATATACCATGGAGTTAATTGAAACAGTCAAATTTATAGAGCGTGACTCAGATGTGTTTCTATGTTACTCAAGCAGTCATTGATGAAGTGTACTCAGTTTGCATCCAGCTCTTTTAGATCACATATTTTCTCTAATTTTCTCAATACACATCTGGATATGATCTCATAAGTGGCATTATTTAATTCACATTTCTCAAGTTCTCCTCTATAAACCCTTGAAAGATAGACATCGCCTAAGTATTTTTATTCTAACTAAAGATAATTATATTGAATAAAAATTAATTATGTGTTGTCCAATACAATTGTATGATTTTCGTCGAGTAAAATCATTAACCAAAGGAAGCTTTTTATAATTGTTTCACTAAAATCATTATTTAATTAACAAATCTTTATGTTAAGAGTAACATAAATTCAAGAATATAAAGCAAATGAAAATTCCAGGCACACAACCTTACTGTTACCACAATAAATGACGCCATCTGTATTTGTTTTAAATTTACATATGTCCTAGTTATGTATAGCTGGATTAAGATCGGAAACTTTGGATAGTTGGGTGGCAGAAGTTGATAAAACTTATCATTTGGCTAGAAAATAGAATTCTAGACGAAGAAAGAACCTTGGTGTTGACTTTTGAGAGGAACATGGCATCATGTCAGTTGGGAAGGTTGTTTTCCTTCCTGATTATGTGGGGTAAAATTAAGAGAAATAAGTCCTTTTACAATTTGAACAAACACATTGACTAGTTAAATTTTCATAAAAGTAGTGTAGCTTACATTTTGCCACATAAGGTTGTCTGTTGATTTCAATATCTCTCAATCCCTTTGGTAAATGTTGATTTTGCCATAACATATTATCTTCATCCACCTAATGTTTCGCATGTGTAGAGAATGTATGGATCCATTTGACCAACCAGAATGTGAGGCATTTGATCTCTTTGTCAATGAGGTTCTTTGCATTGGCAAAGGTACCAGTTCTTTCATTATTCTTTCCTATTCCAAATATAACAAATTTGAAGTACTGGACTTTGGATGCTGTTTTGCTGCTATTTTGCGAGTGTCCGTGTGTTTTTATTTTTAAACCTTGGCCTGCCAAGATTAAAGCAGTATTCTTAGCATCTATATTCCTAGTTATTATGCTGAACATGTCTTCTTTGACATTAGCAACCAGAGTAACTGCGTGAAATAAGGATCTTTATTAAGTATTTTTCTTGCCAATTGTCAGAAATTAGCCACAAACCAGCAGGTCTAAGAAGTTTAACATTTCAGACTCTTAGATAATAGAACTCTGAGAAGTAGTGTAAAGGACCTGAATGCATATGATTTTGTCTAACAAAGGTATCAGTTGTCCTATGAATCAGTATTAACAATCATTTATCAGTAAGACAATTGCTTAAAAAAACAATCCATCTCAAATTATTTCATCTACAAATGGATACAACACTTTGATACATTTACGTATTCCCCCCACAATTTTGTTGATGCCATTTTTATCAAGAGGCATTGTTTGATCAAAACAAACAATCTGAAACTTTTGATTGTATTAAGATGATATTTGAGATATAGTTCTATATTTCTAGAAAATTACTGTGATATTCTGATCTTGTAAACATAGTTATGCAACAGAAGCATGCTGCTGCAAATGAGGTAAGGATTAGTATTTGATGCACCATCACTGTGTGGTACTTTTGTCGAAGTGGGCTTAATAGTACATGTGTATAACTTGCTGGCCTGCCATGTAATGATTGAATAACTGGTCTAATATGGTATAATTTAATGCCTATTTTGCAATTTTTTATAACACTGCCTGTATATTTGCTTCCAAAAGGATAATTCTCTTCTTTCAGTACATTTCTTTATTGAACTCTTAAATGAGTAAAATTTGAAACATAAGTTTTGGCGCCTTGAATAGTTTTCTATCCATATCATGATACATCATGGCTTTGACCCTGCTAAAGAAAGGTAGAAAAGAGAGAGACTCTATAGTTGCTACGACCTCTTTCTTCACCCTCTTACTTCTGTTGATATCATGTTGGCATTTAAATATGTAAATACTTTAATTGGATGCATAGAATCAAATCACAAAAATTATTTAAATCTAATGAAAGTATTTCATTTCTTATCACAAATTCTCAGCATAGAGCTATATGTCGTATATTTGTTACAGAAAAACTAAGCCATAAACCTTTTGCATATCACTTTGTCCTTAGAAAAATGTATCTGCACTTACTATTTTTAAATGCAAGAAGAATATGCATAGAGCCATGCCTGTTTTATTTTTCAATGCAGACAACTTTCATAGTAACTTGGAAGTTGCAATTGCCAATGAATAAGGATCTTCACTTACCTGAGTCACTACTTACTTCTTTTATTGTTTTTTGCTATTTTCTTAATAGAAGATAGACTTGTTCTTTCATTCACACTCATGTCAATATCTGCAGGTTGTCTTTATTCATGTGTAAATACGGCACCTCATGCTTTTAAATTTTCTTCAGTGACAGGGACTGCGCGTGCAACTTCTCAAGGTTCATTCTGTCCTCTTCATTATTGCGAAAAGTACAAATAAATCGAGGTTGGATTTTGCCCAACCAAGGAAAAAGAGAAAAAGAAGAAAGAAAAATAGAAAAAAAAAAACAAGGAAAAAACCTGTTGAATTGGTATTTCTGAGAGATGAAATTCTCAATTTGAGTGGTGATATGTCACAGAAAAAGCTTTTGATCCCCTTGGATGTTTTAATGGATCTATTCTCCTTTTCCCCAGGGCATGCTGATGACTATCAAGTTCACCTTGCAGTCGGTCAGTGTCCAAGAAGTTGTATTCATTATGTTACACCATCGCAGAGAATTATTCTGGAGGAGCTTCTTGATAGGTTACCTATTATATTCCTCTCTCTTCTCTCTCTCTCAAACTTATTCTTTATTTTTCTTCTTCTTCTGAATTCCATCTCTGCTTTCTATGCTATTTTTCGCAGCATCCTGAACATGCCATATGATACTTCAGCTGAGGCCGAGTTGCTATATTCTCTCATCGTTAAAGCCAACTATGAGAATAATCGATATCAAAATCCTAAGAAGAATGCCAAGGTCTCAAGCAAGCATGTTGATTGGTTCTAAATACAGCTCAATCACTAAAATCAACAAAACCGGTGGGGCCACTATGCATTTGAAATGGTTAGATGCCTATTAATCACTGTTACATTGCAATATAGATTCACTGTACAGAAAATCCCATGTACTAGGACCGACACCAAAGATTTTGCTGAGATGATGGTTGTATATTACTTTCACACCATTGTCCATATTTCAGTCAGCCATGTGAAGCATTGTAGAGCAAAGCTCTCCCATTCTTTTTGTGCAGACAAACAATTTAGCTACTAAAATCCACCTGTGACTAGTTGTATGCTTTGTTATTCATTAATCCTTGGTCTGCTATATAACTACATTTGTTTATGGTGCATTTTCCAGTTAAGGGTTATGATTAACTGTGTGAAAATTATTGCAGTAGCTTGCGCTACATACACAAACAAAAACTTTCAACTGCTCTTTTGGTGCCTGATTATCAAAATTAGAAGATAGAATGTTGCAGGTGAAATTTGTAGAATCCACTTGTGAAACTGTTTCAGAAACTAACAGAACTTGCAAGAATTCCTATTTAGCCATGTCCGTAATTATTGTTGCTTTCCCAATGAGCAACTTGTAGAATTGTATATATCACTAGGGAAAATAGGAAGATGTCTTACTTTTTAAATCAGCTGAATTTACTGCAGCTTGTTGAACAGCCTACGTGTTATGTTCATAATGTCATTTTCCAATCTTTCCCAGTTTTTGGCTATGTTTGGACCTTGGATATTGGTGAGGAGGAGGAAAAGGAATAGGAAAAGTATAAAAAAAGTGAAGCACTAAGTACTATTATTGCTATAATTTAAAGGATAGAAAATTTTTTCACTAGTGTTTTCCTCGTTAAAATCCCAGAACTTTTCATAGCCATTGAGACTTTTGCAGAAAGAATGTCACAATGCTGGATGGAAAAAGCAAATGTGTTGGATGTCAAGGTAAAATAAGCACCAAGAGAAAACTGTTACAAGCACTCATCTTATATTTTTCTTTAGGAATGTGATCTTGCAGACAAGACTCGTTTTACATTTTCTAGGAATGGGATCTCATAGACACGACTCGTCTTACATTTTCTAGGAGTGTGATATGTAGATACATAATAAGAATTTTATATAGAAATGATACAGATAGATATTTGAAATTGATTGTCATACACAACTAAAGTGCAAATATGAACAAGAATGAAAACGAAATTCATCTTGAGATGACTTTCATGAATCGATTCAATGAGGAGAAGATGCCTGCTGCTTGATCAAACAAAGATGGTCCCTTCTCTGATTTATCTTGCCCACCAAAAATAATCTGCCAAAAAAACGAAAAAGCAAATTAGCAGCATTTTCCTGACAAATCCTCAACCTGAAAACTATCATGTTCTCAACCCAACATTTGTATTACAGCTTCCACAGTTAGAGAATTCAGTACCCATTCAAATGGTGATTATTAAGTGGTACCACTTTTCTGTTCTTTTTGATAAATAGGCATTGTTTAGGTACATCAACACAACCATATCCCCAAAGAACTGAAAAAGAAAAGACAAGTTTCCATTTCTTCCACTAATCAGTAAACTAGTTTTTATCCTTTCCTGCTATGTGAAGATTTGCTTCTGATAGTTTCTATTTATTTTCCTCCTCCTTCCAGAGGCATGGGATTTGACTAATAAAGTATCTGTTTACTGTCACAGAAAAGAATAAGAGTGTGTGGCCTTTTTTGAATTATCTAATGATTTCAGCTTTCAACATGAGAGAGCAACTAACCTCGAGTTCTTCTATATCAGGACGTCGTATCATTTCCCTGGCAAGCAGATACCTGTTGGGCCTCTCCTTATCATCATAAAAGACCTTCCATAGTCTGATGAGAGACCACAAATATTTCAGTATTCAGATAGTCTTACATGCCCGAAGAACAAACAATTAAAGTTGGTCCTATGATAACTCTCAAGAGCTTTTAGTTCTAGAAATGGTCACGTGAAATGCATGTGGATGCACATTAGATATCTAATAATGAAAACAACAATAAGCATGTATGAGAGGTGATTCTTTCGTAAAGATGGTCTTGTTAGATTTCTTGTGTTGCTATCCATCTTTCTTAGTCTAGTTTGAAAGTTGAAACACAATTTTTCCTTGTTAGAGAGTATGCAAATGTTCCACATTAATTTTAATATGCATCAAAGTATTCATAAATTTCATGTGTATTAAGAACTTTTATTGTCTATAAAAGCCATAATTTATCTTGATAGTTAAAGTCTTACAACTTCAGTTATATGAAGTTGTCACAAATGATCATGTTGCATATTTAAAGCACCTTTTCATATAACATACTTAGAAATTCAAAAATGATATGACTATTTGGATGGAGTACATTCTAAATTACATATACACACACATATATTTGCTAAGTAAAATATTAAAGCATATTGGTATATCAATTTCTTGATTCAAAAAAATGAAAAATAAAAAGTTAAAATGATCCAACATAAGTTGCAAGATTAAGATTCCAAAATTTTGTAACCATGAGGTTATGGTTATAAATCCCACCATAAGATATCTAATATAATTTCAGATTCTTCCTATAAGCTGGCCTTTGTTAGATAATTACTCATTCTACATAATTAATTATTATTATTGTTCATCTGAAAAAGTAAAAAACACATTGAAATAACCTGAGCTTTGTATATGGATGCACTTAGAATCTCTCTTTTAATCGGACGAGTTGCAAGTTGCAACACTTCTTCCCTAGCCTTCTTTATCAAATCTCGACCCGTTCTTATTTCCTTTTCTAGGTCATCCTTTAACTTTTCCACCTATCTTGTTTTCTCCTTCTCCATCATCTCCTTTCTTATGTCCCTCTAAATTATACTCCTCTCCATGTATGCATATTACATACTAACAGTTATTACCAAATTCATATATCTTATAATGTAGATAGTCTTTAAACCAATACTCCATCTATCCAAAAGTGCAAGTCCATTGGTGATGTAGACAAGTCGACTTGACTAATTGTTTTAGTGCAATGACAAATAATTTAGTCGATTTTTTAAAATCTAGTTGACTAGTATTAAAAATATAATAGTTTTTATGATTTTAATACTGTTAAAATTATAAAAAAAAACGATATGATAAATTCCGTCAAAGATATAACATTTTAACATTGTACTAACAAAATGAGAAATACTTTTGGAATTGATGGAACATCTCGTTGTCCCACAAATAATTACAACTTTTTTATCATAGAAGATACAATCGTCAAAAATGAAATTTAGACATGATGTACCGCCCTAGGGAAATGTGAGCAATGCCCTCTGATGAGATTCTGACATAACAAGCCTGCTAACAACAATTCTGTATCTTTGCTTTTGTGAAAATAAATTAATCTAACTTGTCAGGTAAACTTAATGACTCATTTATAAACATATTTAGATTTCCTCCAAAATCTATATAAGACACTATGTGGTGATTACTTATATATACAATCTTTTCTTTTTCGAATATACATTAAGAAGCTATAATTTGAGAATATGATAATGTTATTTAATTTAAAATTTATTTATTTTAAAATGTAAAAAAGGATCAGTATTCATGCATGCCAAGGAGACGAGAATCAGGCAAATCAATAAAAAAACTTTAGGTTTTGACTTAAAAATATTGTATAAAATCCCCATTTAACCACAATACAATCGAAAAATATGAAAAAATCTGTTCATAATCTTACAACCATAGTACCACACCATGAACTACAAGAACAAAAGGCAAGTACCCTCCACCAAAGTATTTTAAGTAGATTAAATCTTGATTGAGCTCCAAATCAACAAATCAATATTACTAAGTTTTCTACTTTCTCCTTGTAAAACATTTCAAATAAAGACACTCATTCAAAGCACAAAAATTTCATCACACGAATATAATAAGTTTACGTATCATGATTTTCATTCATATTATTAATTAGTTTGAATTTATTTTCATTCATATTATTAATTAGTTTGAATTTATTGAATTAGGTTTTTGAGGCAAAAAGATCTTTAAGCGGCCAGAATTTATTTATTTTTTTGTCATTTTTTCTTTAACCAACATACTAAATCCATTCTTTTCCGAGAAGAAGATTGTGGTGGCATATATTGTGTTATTAGTGTATATGAAAACTTAATGAAGTTATATAACTCATAAATGTTGGATACAAAAAGTCAAAGTTGATTTACTTATAATAGAGATTCTTCCTCATTATACCAACTTTCTGGGCTCGATCATTTTTTAAACTAGCTCCATAAGAATTTCCTTCAATCTATCCAACCTTTGGACTCTGGTCGATAGCTTTGATAGGGATTAAATGTGTGCTTTCATTTATAATTCTTACACAAAATAATTTGTTGCAAATTGATTCTGTCCATAGGGTTTGTGCTCTTTTCTCCTCATAGCAACAGTTAATCTAGGATTATGTCCAAGTAGTTTAGAGGATTCTTGAATCTAAATATTTTCTTTTACTTAATTACTTCCTTCTCCAGTAGAACTTTGTTCTTCCCTAACTAACCTTATTTGTTAATAATAATTGGAGTACAAAGGTACGGATATCTTTTCACAATGGGAAGAATCCACACTTCTATTCTATATATGATATAAATTTAGCAAGGGCAAATAATATGGCTGCTTAAAATTAACTTTGTACATGTCAGAATTTTAGGTCGATCCTGAAGATAAATAATTTTTGTTGTAGTTTGGATGGAAATTCATGAAACAATAAGACACAAGAAGAAAGATAGACACTTCACTGCAACCAAAACTCCTCGTGTAACAACTCACAAGGAAAGTAACTTTGTGAATTTGGATGGTTTGCTTCACAACTGAACTAAACTACGTAATGCAGGTTTGCTTTAAAGTCACTATAATGATCTCAGAGATTAGATGAACACATTATAAGAGGGTTTTCAGCACAAAATTCTCTATTGGCCACATGAAAAATACCATGAAATAGTTAAATAGTTACTTACCCTGGGTAACATCTAAACACAGCACCAGATGGAAGTGGCTTCATTGAGTAGACAACTGTAAAAGTGCTGTATAGAAATCATGCATGAGCACAAGACTTGAACAACTTATCTCATGATAAAGAATATTGTGATTATATAAACAACATAAAGATTCGGTCTCATGCTAACAACACACAAGCATCACATTGTTTCAGCAGAAAACTAACAAGAAAATATCCTCCAAACCCCAAATAAGCAAAAAAAATACATAATTAGATTAATAAAGACACATCAATACTTTCTATAATCAACTACTTCTGATGGACCATTCTTACCAAACCCTTTTTTACACATGCCAGTAACTACAGAAACTGCAGAGACACTGAAATAAATGAACTGGATGAGTAGACAGGTAGTAGCATAACACATTAGAGAATACATTTCTGTTTTTTTATAGAAAGATGTAGAGAAGAAACAGAGAGAATTTATATTCTGAAGCAAACCCAAACACAACTAAATTTAAAAGATAAAGATATAATGTCAGCAAGAACTTAAAGTACCTTAAAAAGTTCCGTCGTAACCGGCGAACATTGATCCCAACTCCAACATCCTCACTAACAAGGCGTGGGTTCCACATGATAAGAGGCCTAGGCTAACAGTATTATGTGAACTTATTTCAATGAATGGTCTTAGCTGACTATATTTTGATATAACCAAAGTTGATTAATGTAATGCTTGTTTGGACCCCATGGAATGCTTCTCTATAGTAAAGTAACTATTGAATGTAACAAAAGCTCTTCTCATTTGAATTGTTAGGAATAAATTATAGAGACTTTGAATATGAGTAGGTTTAATTTAGAAAATCCAAAACTCTTGTAATTGTATTTTTGATAGGAAAATCTGTAGGGGCCATTTTCGATAATGACTTGAAGGAAGCAGCTGACTGAAAGAATATAAGAAGAAGAACTGGTAGAGGAGATGGAAAATGCAATCCAACATAAAGAGTGCAAGTATGTGAAGCTGACAGCAAATTTGAGGAACAATAGAAGCAGCAAACAACGAAGTCCAAGCACAACTGGCTTGCAAACCAAGAGGGTGAGGCAGGCAGCAAGGCGAGAACAAGCAAGGTATTTTTTGGAAGGAAAGGACAAGTGTTGGAGTTTACAATAGTCCAAAACAAACGAATAATTCCCACCTACCTAAAAAGGACAAGTGATATGAAGAAGGACAGAAAGGACGCTAACCAAGAATGAAAAGGACAACTTGAAGATGGACAAAACTCTAGGCATAAAAATCAAATGGGTAGATTTTAGCAAGAGAAACTGCAACAGTCAGATTTTCAAAGGCTCCTATATATAGGACTTGAAGACTTCAGATGAAGTTAGAGAGAGACAGATATAAAGAAGTGACAAAGATGAGAATAAATGAAGATGCGGAGTTTGAAGCAAAAACTTTCTAAGTCCCAAAAGCGGTCCTACGAACCTAGACATACACACTTTTTGTACTTAAAAAAAAAGAGTTTAGACTTGGAAGTACAAGATGGCCAAAAACCAACCTTTCTAACCAAGTCTGTGTAGGCTAGTTAAGTCCGGGCTACGTCTTATATAGACTTGCATGAAGTAGTTGAAGCTCACAGAGTTCAACTAGGAGTGAAGACTTGTGTAGTCTTGGAGAGTTGTTTGTGCAACCTAACGTTGCGTCGAACACTTGTGCAGTTTTGAGGGAGTTGTTGTTTTTGTAACCCAACTGTATAGAAAGACTTGTATAATCGCATTTCTATAGTGGATTCCTCCAGTGAGCAGACGTAGAAGGAATACTCCTGAAGAAACCAAATATATCCTATTCGACACTCCCCCTCAAGCTTGCCTATAAATGTCTCCCATAGCTAGCTTGCTTCTTAAAACTTCAAACTGTCTCGTGTGAAGCCCTTTGGTAACGATGTCTGCAACTTGCTCAGTAGTAGAGAGACATAGGGAATGCAAACCATACTACAGTCAAGCTTCTCCTTGATAAAGTGTTTGTCAACTTCCACTTGTTTCGTTCTGTCGTGGAGAACTGGATTATGAGCAAGTGAAATGGCAGCCTTGTTGTCAAATCTTCAAGCTGGGAGGAGAAACAGTAACCTTCAAATCTTCAGACTGTCTTTTTAACCACATGGCTTCGCAAATCCCATGGGCAAGAGCCCTGAACTTGGCTTCTGCACTACTCCTTGCTACTACATTTTGTTTCTTGCTCCGCCAAGTGACTAATTTTCCTCCAATGAAGGTGCAATATTCTGAGGTAGATTGTCTATTAATTGTACTTCTTTCTAATCAATTGTATACACCTCCACTTGGGAGATTTCTATGAATGTTCCCCTACCTAGAACTATTATCTCACATTCTTTTTAAACAGGAAAATCATGTTCTAGAGTTAGGAAAACTGGGGCATCTTAGTCCAAATCTGCCTGACCTTACTGTATCTCCAGCAAGGGGAGATATCCTACCAACAGTTCCAAAAAAACCGAATCTTGAGCTTCTGGTTTATAGTAGGTAAAAGACTCATCAAAAGAGTAGAGCCAACTATTGTACCTGAGCACGGCCAATCTGAGGTCCCGAGAGATGACCTATTGAACATTCAAGGTACTCTAAATTCTAACGTACCTGCAGTTGCCCCTACTATGTCTAATCATACAGAGTCACCTAGCCAAGTTCTTGTAGACCTTGATATTCCTATAGCTATTAGAAAAGGAACCAGAGCCTGTATCTAGCATCCCATTGCCAAATACTTATCTTATGATAACTTTCTCATAAATATAGGGCCTCTACTTCAAATATTTCTCACTTGTTTGTTCCAAGAAACATTCAGGAAGCACTAGATGATCCGGATTGAAATTAGCAGTGTTAAAAGAGATGAATGCTCTTAAAAAGAGTGAAACATGGTAGATAGTCAACTTGCCCAGGGGAAAGAAAATTGTTGGGTGTAAATGGGTTTTAACTGTTAAGTACAAAGTTCATGGTAGTGTGAAAGGTACAAGGCGAGACCTGTGGTGAAAGGTTTTACGCAAATGTATGGCAATAATTATCAAGAGATGTTCCAGCATCCCATTGCCAAATACTTATCTTATGATAACTTTCTCATAAATATAGGGCCTCTACTTCAAATATTTCTCACTTGTTTGTTCCAAGAAACATTCAGGAAGCACTAGATGATCTGGATTGGAAATTAGCAGTGTTAAAAGAGATGAGTGCTCTTAAAAAGAGTGAAACATGGTAGATAGTCAACTTGCCCAGGGGAAAGAAAATTGTTGGGTGTAAATGGGTTTTCACTATTAAGTACAAAGTTCATGGTAGTGTGAAAGGTACAAGGCGAGACCTGTGGTGAAAGGTTTTACGCAAATGTATGGCAATAATTATCAGGAGACGTTTGCTCTTGTAGCAAAAATAAATTCTATCCAAGTCTTACTATCATTAGCAGTTAATGCTAACTGGCCATTAAACCAGTTGGAAATAAAAAATGCCTTCTTAAACGGAGAATTGGAAGAAGTGTTTATGAGCTTGCCACGTTTGTTCGAGAGAAAGCACGGACTTTTTTCTGTAGACTTAAAACATCCCTATATGGTTAAAACAGTCTCCAAGAGCATGGTTTGAACGCTTTGGAAAGCTATGAAGGGTCATGGGTAATATCAAAGTCAGGTGGACTATACCATGTTCTACAAATACGGTGAGAAAGGGAAAATTGTTGTTTTAATTGTATATGTGGATGATATTATTTTGACAGGTAATAACATTGAAGAGTTGATCAGACTAAAAAAGAAACTTGTTGAAGATTTTGAAGTAAAAAAATTGTGACCATTAAAATACTTTCTCAGAATTGAAATTGCTAGGTCAAGAGAAGGAATTATCAAGAATCAAAGAAAATATGTGCCTAATTTACTTAATGAGACAGGACAAGGCGGGTGTAAAGCAGCAGACACTCCAATTGAAGTCAACATGAAGTTAGAAGCTGCCAAACCCGAGAATGTGGTTAATCGAGAGTGATATCAAAGATTGGTGGGAAGACTAATTTACTTGTCTCACATATGCCCACATGTAGCATTTGCAGTTAGTATGGTGAGTCACTTCATACTTTCTCGGACAGGAACACTTTGAAGTAGTGTGCGGGATTTTGAGGTACTTAAAGGGCTCACCAGGTAGAGGACTTATGTTCAAGAAATGAGGACATTTGCAAGTGGAGGTGTACACACATCTTAATTGGGCAGGAAGTACAACCGATAAACAATCTACCTCAGGATATTGCAATGAAACCTTCATGGAGCAAACTTAGTCACTTGGTGGAGCAAGATACAAATGTAATAGCGAAAAGTAGTGCAGAAGCCAAGTTCAGGACTCTTGCCCATGAGATTTGCGAAGCTATGTAGTTAAAAAGATCAGTGTTTAGAGTAATTGAATGTGAGACAATAGTTTTAGGCAAAGGAATATTAGTAGAAATCTCCCAAAAATTTTCTTCACTTTTTTTCTCCCCTAAAGAAAAGTTTTTTGAAAATAAGGTTAATTTTCAAGAAAAAAGACATCCAAAAAAATTTTTTGTTTTCGGATTGAAGCATTTGTACCCTTTTTTATTTGGGGCATAACCAACAAATACACATTTTTTGTCCCGAGGATCCAATTTAGACCGAAGCATATTAGGTAGGTAAATGGATAGAGACAGTGCAACTGAATACTTTCAAAGGTAGGTTGGAATAAATCCGAGTTTTAGGAAAAAATTTTTAAGACTTTCAAGGGGTGTAACATAGTTAAGAACACAAGTAGGCATCCTATTAATCAAATATGACGCTGTTAAAAACAGTGTCACCCCACAAATATTTAGGAACGTTCATTGAAAAGATGATAGGACGAGAAACTTCAACTAAATGTGTATTCTTTCTTTCATCAATTCTGTTTTGTTGAGGCGTATCAACATAAGTGGATTGGTGAATTATTCCTTTTTTTTTTGTTAAAAACTTCCTAAAATTTCATTAAAGTATACGGTGCCATTAAGAATGCCAATTTTTGTTTAAAGTTGATTTTTATTCATCACATAAAAATCCTTGAATAATTTTTCAACATCAGATTTTTCATTCATTAAATACACCTAACACATGATCATCAATAAAAATCACAAACTATTTTTTCTAGAAAACATTGTATAAAATGGTTTTAATGCTAGGTAAGGTTTGGGAGAATACGTAGTATGATGACTTTTTGATTAAAAAACAATTCTCACAAATAAAAAGATCAGCAATCCAATCCTTTAAACAAAGTAGGAAATAATTCAACATAGAACCTAGCTTTGTAAGACTTTTTCTTATTGTTAGTAGAATACAACCAAAGTTGCAAGAAGGGGGTCTGATGGAGCAACCTATCTTTGCAAGTCTATCTATCTTTTATGAGTTTATTTATAAATACCAGCAGACAGTATATGAAGGTTAGCTGTGGGATTCCGTTATACTTTTGGACTTTAAAGGGACTATTTTAATAACCAGCCCACCTGATAACCAAAGAAACAGAAAAAGAAACCACCCCTCCAAAAGATTCCGTTTCCTTCCCCTACTGAACTTTTGCCTGTCGCTCTGTTTGCTAAAGCTATGCATGATTCTATGTATATGAGAAATGAGGATGCATCAGTACCGGATCATCTGAGAGGTCAGATGCAATTTTTTCAACATATTCCAACATCTGATAATCAGGAACCACCATCACAACAATCTCGTCTTCACTATTCACAGGCTTCCGGTCACCTAGACTGGATAAATAAGATCAACTAGTATTACATAAAAGTAAAAGCATTTCAAAAGGAGAAGAGAAAAGTTATAGACGCTGCTAAGTAGCACTTTAAATTTAGATTCACCACTCCTATTACCTCTTTTTTCAGATAAAGAAAATAATGATCCTTCTTTAAGGATACGTGAATATTTAAGCAATCATGGCAAGAAAATTCTTTCAAAATCAATAGGCTACATACACACTCTCCTAAAGATCTTTTTGTTCCCAGAGCTTCTTCAGAGAGTTAATTCTTTACATGTCAAGTTATCCAAAAGTATGGAATATAACAGAATTGGTTCAACTGCATCTGAGGTACAATCCCTACACCTCCTTTCAAAAAACAAAATTATGGGGATGCTACCCTGTTGCTCCACCATGGAAGCAATGTGATGAAATCCAACACAAATTTATCTAATTTCGGAAATCAACAATTGCCAATTAAAAATATATGCTTTTCACATTAAAACGAATCAAATGGCTAAATTGAATATGAAGAGGAATTAATGTCCATTTACAATCAAAAAACAGAGAGCACCAATACTGTTGCCAAGAACATATATGACAATCTTATTTAAAGCAAATTAATGACCTAAGGAGTTGCAATTAGATTGATTCAAGGACTCAATGGAGATTCATAATTATATTATAATTGCAACTGATGATAAGAAGAAAAATGCTTATGCATGATTTACCTGGAGAAACCAAATGCAGCATCTTTCCACTGATATTTTAGTAGTGCAGCAGCACCAGCATCCGGAAATATGGCTTTAACTCTCTATAACCAGAAAGCTTTTACATCTCAGTATTTGAAATTATCTCAGAAAAAATAAGGAGATAAGTTGCATGCCATGTGGAACTAAACAAAAAGTGCACTGCTTGACTACATAAAATTGGTTATGCAAACCCAGACAGTTGAACATAGGACCGCCTTTCATAGAGGTGGATGATAGTGCACAGAAAAGGAGAAAAACATATAGGCTTTGTTTGGTTTCATTTCCATTCTAGCATTTTCCTTCTCCGGAAAAGAAAACGCGTTTGCCATTTATATTTTCTAGAAATGGTATTTTCATTCCCCAAAAATATCAATCATCCATTACAATATTTAATAATTCTATATCCTATTATACTCCTATTAACTACAACAAAATAACATTGACGAGAAATTTACAGTTGAAAACGTCTCCCACTAACTACAACAAATAGCATTGACAAGACATTCCAAATACATCACATCATTTCTACCCAACAAAATATCCAAACACATTTTCATTCTCCACACATTCTCCAATCCCACTACCAAAATACATTCTCTCAAAATAATTTCATCAAAATAACTGGTAATAAAGCCAAACAAAGCCAAAGATATTCAGGGACATGGATACTTTGGCATAACAGATCCTTCAATCTCCATACTGGTCAGTTACAAGCTTCCTCCTCTCTAAAGCGCTGATGAGGATGTATATATATACCTATATATATGTATACTTGTATATATATATATATACATATGTATATATACATGTATTTATTTTGCGCTAAAAGACAATAATATTTATACATAAGCTCATAATCTATCACCACGTGAGTCTCAATGCTAGTACTACAATTATAGAAATATCACAAACCGACCTGGCCTCCTGTTTCTTCAATAAGCGTGTCCAAGAAAATCTTTGACAGCTCCCAAAGTTCAACTTGTGCCCCTTCATCATCAAGAAACTGCAACTGTGGAATTAATAGCTCCACCTACAGAGAGAGAAAAAAAAAATAATGAAGAGAAATTTGAAAATCAGAAATATACTACAATTACAGACATCTTGCAGTTAACACTGCCAGTTACACATAAGTGTAAAATGAAATAGAATAAGTTATTCATGGTCATGAGTAGTGTTGCTCTTTTCTTTTTCTCTTCCCAAGAAAAGAGTTACTATTAACTGAAAACAATTGACAACTCAGTTTAATAGTTTAAGAAGCTAAAAAACCAAAATCAGGCACCAATTGAACAACAATCCCACAATCCGTTATTAAATGTGCATTCTCTATGGTTCGAGCATTAAATAAGCCAATTTATAGGAACAAAAGGTGTAAAACAGCAGTTTGTCTTAAGTTCCAAATATAACAAGGTTTTGAACTTGGAAATTACTTTTACTATAGTCACAACAAGCCCTTGTCTACCATTTCATCTAACAAAACCAACTGAAACAGAAATGACAAATCTGCATATACTTACTATGGCTCTCATTCCTCCCGAAGAAACAAACTCTGCACTTGCTTGGCCTGATTGACGAACTGCACCCTCCAAATCAGAAGGCAGGCAACTGAAACACAAATTGAATGAAATAAAGCTTACTTAAATCTTGTTGCGTCCAGGGTGAATTGCTAACTAATGCTGTGGAAAGGCATTTCGGGATGGATAAAATAAGTTATAACTAACCAAAAAGGTCAAAATTTGTATGTAAGAAGGAGAGGAACTTCCAATGGAAATGGTTCCTATTTTATTTCACTTGAATCGATACCATCCTCTCTGTTTATAGATCACCAGTGCAAGAAAAGGTTGCCATGCTTTAGTGATAATATAGCATCAGAAACACATAGTTTACATTAGGCTGGGGCCAAGTTCCATGAAACCATTATGGAACTCAGATTTTTGCAACTGTTTAGATATAGAAGCAATGGCAGAAACCTGAACAGTTTATGTGCTCTGGTTAACATAGAAAAGAACAGATTTGGAGTGAAAAGATGGTTACGGAATCAGCTCTGAAGCTGGAAAAGCCAGATGAGGCTGGCGAACAAATTCAAATTGTAGTTTTGTGGCAAATATCCGATCAAGAAATGACTTAAAAGATGTCTCAGCCAGCTACCTACTCCAGCAATTAAACAGAAGTAAGGTCAAGCTGCGGTCAAGCAAACTTTGCCATGTAACATGTAAAGAAAACTGCTGCTAGCTGACTTAGTAAAATACCAAAATTCCAGCATGAGCTAATACAGCATCAACAAACTTTTCGATATGTATTGCATGCTTTTTATAGACCTGCTCCTTAAGAATCAATCATGCTATTTCAATGTACTGGCCATCCTCATTCTTCAGCACATTCCTTCATAATTTTAAAAAGAAAAGAAAATAATCAATGCATCAGGATAATTGTCTAATCAATAAAAATCATTTTCATTCAATACTTCAACAGATTGCAATAATTACAATTGCAAACAACTGTTGTAGCCACCTTGTTAGGAGACTTCACCATTCCTACCCACCCACCCCCCCACCCCCCAACCAACCGAACGAAAAAAAGAGAAGTAAGAAAAGAACTCTTGATATTCCTGGTGGCATGCCATGTTACACTTTTCTTGTGCCTTTGTTAAACTCCAGGAATTGGCCTCCACCTTCATTTTGGTGTACTTGAATTGAATCATGCCATGGGACTTTTGCTATAAGCTTCAGAAAATTTGATACCTGTTATGATGGTTTGTCTAAAATGGCAGAAGGTCATAGAACTTTATGTCAATAAGAGATAAAACATGCCAGGATTTCATAAGCGAACAGCCACATGCAGCACTGGAATAACTCTGAATCTGCAAATGTAATTCTGCCACTTCTAATTTATTGACAGAAATAATTCTGCCTCCCAGTGAGCTGATAAGGCATGGCAAGACTTTTGGTTTGTCGTGGGCAGTGATCGATGGCAGTGGGAAATAAGTTCATGAGCTCCTCAAACCCAACCCCACAACATTTGATCCTGACTCCTCACCAATAATGCACCAGAAAACTGCAGCTATAAACTGTTTGCAATTACTCAGCTAAGATACATTAATTTACTCATACTAGTAGCAAAAATCCAAATCTTCCCCTAAAATGCCTTCGAAACCACAAGTTAATTGCTGGAAGTGCCTTTAGTCACAAAGCAACTAAAATGTCACCCGTAAGACAACAGAAGTATGGAGGTTGTTCCACGTTGTGCGAAAGAATTTAGTGTAATTAATACTCTCTATCTCACATCTATCGTGAGTGGAACATTGCAATTGAGTACTTTGCCAATGAAGGATGTCATTCAATATATAGTAAAGTTCTCCAAGATTCTGGGCTTTCTAAAGTGATCTACGGCTTCCGCAAACTAGATTGAGCGGCAGTTCCTTATGTTATTGGTTGATTTCTCCACAAGTTTCTGTAATTTGTTTCTCCTGCTTCACAGTTTGTCTTGTGATCGAGGTAGTACATATTGTAGGAGCTCATTGTCATTGTATCTCGTTCTTATTGCAACGAAAGTATTACTTGTTTACTGTTTTCTAAAGCTGACTGTAATTGAGGTAGTACCTCCCTTAGAATTCTCATGTCCCTCACTCAACATATTTGGAGGTCCAATTCAACCACTCCCACCATGTACTTGCTTTTAAATCAAATAAACAGATACGGGCCCATGTCAAACCTCACCCCAACCTAAACACACGCAAACAGGTGGTTTATTTGGGGGTGGGCGGGGGTAAATTGCATCTAAGCAACAAACTTAAACTTCAATAAAGGCAGATGCTAATTGTTTCCAAGAACGAATTCCAACGATAACAGATTAGAATAACATAACACTGACTTTAACTATTCAAGTGAACAAAGTGTTACCAAAAGTAGGTATTAACACCAAATAAAACTGCACCTGTCATCCTCTTCAGTTTCTTCGACTTGTTGAATTGGTTCTTGTTGTGGGTCATCATCTTCAAGGTTTTCTTGGCCTTGAAATTTCTCAAACTTGGCATGTGTTCTTGAGTTGGAAATGAGTCTGAGACGTGAAATTCCATTGAACCCACAAGCATGGGAGGGCTGGAGGATTGAGGAAAAATGGGAGGGGGAGTGTAGTCTGGGAATCGAGGCCATGTAACCAAGCGGGTTTGAAAATGTTGCAGAGGCCATCTTTCCTTCCACACACAGTAACACACTGCTCTACAAGATAGAATAAAGTAATCGGGTGTGAAATGCTGTAACGAGGCAACGGTCTTATCTGCCAATCATGGTGTTCCACGTATGTCCACAAAAACCAAACCTTTCGGCTTTTCCCGGGGGTTTTATCTCTGTTCAATCAAGGACACTTTGCCCGGTGCAATATGAGAATTCTTTGCGCTCTAAATTCTCTATTCTAATTAGTATTTTAAATGACTTTTAAATTTAGTGTATGTTGGGAATACTTTTGAAATAAAAGTTCATCTATAAAATAAATTTTTTAAAAAAATATTTATACATGTTTGACATCACTTTTGAAATAAAAATTCATCTATAAAATAAACTTTTTAATATGAATTTTTTTAAAAAGTGCTTATAAGTATTGTTAAGTGTTTTGTAAAAATATATTTTAACGCCCATTTAGTAGAAGTGCAAAAAAAAAAATTCAAAAGTTACAATTTTACACTTCCCCAAAAGTTCATTTTGGAGAAATGACTTATTTTAAAAGTCCATTCAAAAATAATTACCAAACACGTAATTTTTTTACAAATGGACTTTTATATTTAAAAGTCCATTTGGAATGAGTTTCCAAACACCCTCTTAGTTTACATTGATAAAGAAAAATATTTTTCGCTAGTTAATTTTGTGAAAATGGGAAAAGAAAAAAGGTACTTCTACAATTTAGGCGGTATAATTTGAGAATAAATCCTCAAACCTTGTTTCACTTTTAGATTAATCACCACTTGATTTTTTTTTAGTGTGCACTCCCCAGCCAAATTTCAGTTTTTGTTTCCAATCCTCATTTGCTATAAAAGGTCTAAAATACCTCTAAATTAAAAGTCAAACACCATTCACCCTTACAGATAACACCCACCACTCCCTCTCTCCTATTATTTTTTCTTTTTATTTTATTTTTCCAAAAAGAAGAAATGACTCTCTCTCCCTCCCTCCCCCCTCTCGACTTCAACTCGTCATTTGTGCCTGTGAAGTTTGCCTTCGCCTTCCACTGTCTATCATGACCCTGAAATATTGATTCCCTATTTCTTGTTTTTCTTTTTTCTCAATTATTGGAGTTCTCTCCATCTTTGAAAATCATTCTCTGATTTTGTCCATCGAAACCACATCTGTTTTCATCCACCTCCACCAAGACTTTTTTCTCTCCCCTTTTCCCTAATTCTTTTTTTTTGTTTTCTTTTTCTCTTTTCCCATTAAACTTAACACTACCCACAACTCTGCCGCCCGTTTTTCCATCACAACACCTACTTCGAGAGTAGAACCACCCCCGCCACTGCTACTGTCAATTTCTCTACTCATGTTTTCAAACAATCTCTTTCTCCGTGAGTTGTAAGTTTTGTTTAGCAAATTTATATGCCTTAGATAGGTAATTCCTTTAAATTAGGGTATAATTTTTATTTGTTGGTCCTTGTCTTCTAAATCAATAATGACAGATTATATTAGGTTTGCGTAGGTCCGGAACACATAGCATAGTAGATTGAAACTTTTTCACAAATGAAATAAAACATACACCACATGTAATAATATTATCTCAAAACCTATGTGTTGTTCAAATTATGCGTTTAATGCGTAGTGTGGATAACGTTTAGAACTTATAGCTTTCTTGCTCCTATTGTAGAAGATGATTGCAGTGACTCAAGTTGTTATCATACCATGATTATATGGCCAAGTGTGATTCCAAACCCTCTTTATGGAAATGGTTAGCTTAGAGTTCCAAAGTATTACTTCTTCAAGAATTATTGATAATTCTACCTTAGTAGTGTTTTAGTTTGGAACAAGATACATGATAATTAACATGTACTAGGGAGAGCAAGTAGGCTGCTTTGGGAAAAGGAAAAAGGACGGGTATTGTTGATTTTTTGCTCTCAAAAATTGTGTGCTATGATAGAAGAAATCTATCCTAGTGGCCGGCTATGAGGGTCTGGGTCTTTTATAAGCCCTCAAGTTCCTTTCCTTACCCAAACCTGTAGTGTTCATGCTATGTTAACACTCTTGGATAGTCTTCACATCAAATGGGAATCTTTAACCCTATTACATTTAGGAGTTCAATTCCTAATCTAATTCTTAATGGGTTTTTACCTCGATTAAGCCCACATCTAACGGACCTATGAATTAATTGGACTTAATTTAATTAATCCAATCGATTAAATTAACTTATCTCATGAATTAATTAGGTCATTTATAATTAATAATCTAATTAATTAATCAATTATTCCAATTTGAGCTTCTTATCCAATTTGGTATTTTAATTAAGAAAACCTCATTAATTAATTGCATTAATTAATTTAATCTTTAGAAAAGAAATGAAGCTGTCCAAAGTGTGTGGCCCCTTAGGTTAACGAATAGGCTAGTAAGGGGCTCTCAATTCTTGTAACTTAAATAATTAATTATTTTAATTTATTATTTAATTAATTAATCATCTTAAAAATAACTTATTAATTTCAAAAACTCACAAATCATGAATAGCATCTAACAACACACTATGAAGACTTAGATATAAGTGAAATAGTAAAACTTTCTAATTATGAATACCATACAAGTATTGTCTTTTCATCAATTAATCTCCTGATTGAGTTTAGGTTATGTATTATTAGTCAAAACTCTAATAGCTCAATTACTTTATCTTTGCTATATATGGGTAGCACAAAATGACTCCAAGCACAGAAACATGACATTTTCGTATCGGCGCATCATCTCAAAAATTTTGAATCATTTCTCAAATTTTAAACTTGGAGCTGATTTTTGGAGAGGTGATTCACATATTGCAGTCAAATGGAAATTCCGTGGATATGTGCCAAAACAGTAGGTCAGCTTTAAGTTTGTTTAATAAGCTTTCTCTAGATTGGGTCAAATTAAATTGTGATGGTGCTAGTCATGGCAATCTAGGAGTTTCGAGCACTGGGGGTGTGATTCGTGATCATAATGGGCAACCTTTGTTTGCATACTTCGCCTTTTTGGGATTATTCCAGAAACATGTTTGCTGAATTATATGATTTGGTGGAGAGACTGGATAAATGTCTAAAGAGAGGACTTAGACAAGTTTGGGTCGAGGGAGGCGCACAAGTTTTTTTAAAAATTTTGCAAGACAATTACAAGGGAAATTGGAAGCTATAATCTCTTTAGTTTCCCAATTTCAATTCCTAAAGAATCGGATGCTGATCAAGCTTTCGTATATCTTTCATGAGGGAAATTGTGTTACGAATTTCATGGCCAACTATACTTGTGACTCTAATTCTTCTGGAGAATGAAGTGCAAGAGAATTACCAAAAGAAGTTCAAGGATACATCAAAGTGGATAAATGGAAATTGCCATATTTCAGATTCAAGTCAAGGATGATGAGTAGATGTTGCAATTTTAGCTGGAAGGATTTTCAATTCATGGATTAACTTCAGATTGTCTTAGAGTTAGGATTTATGCTATAGATTGTTTTGTAGATGTAAAAGGAGTAATACTCCTTTCTTTCAATTTATGTTTTTATTGTAAGGGAGTAAGTAATCCTTATTTCTTGCTTTTATCATGTAGCAAACTTCTTCAGATTTTAATAATTAATAAACTAGTAGGGTCCATGCCAAACCCCCGCCTAGGTACATGCGACTAGTTAAAAAAAAAAGATTCTTAGTTACTTGAAAGGCGGCTTCTCTATCTAGATATTATTATCCCAATCCCAAAGCTTCTTCACTCTTTCACCTTTTAGTTTATACATACATTGCGGGAAGTGAATCATCCCTGTTAACTTCCTTCTCAATCTCATCATCTCCTTGAAAGAATCTTCTTTATTTCCTCCAACTGAATTTTCATAGGATAAAAATTGGCCACTATGATTTATTTTATATAAATATATTTTAGGTATATATTTGATATTATATTTATCTTGATATTATTTGAAGATTCGAAATTATTAAGAATGTATGTAGATAATTTTGATGACTAATGTAATCTTAAACAAGTCCACCTACATTGGAGAGAGAAAAAGAGAAGAGTTGTTAGAAGATTTAGAATCCTTCCAAGATCAAATTTTGAAATAGTTTAAAATTGACAAAGTCTTCAAGAGTTGGAGTTGAAGAAAATTTTCAGCCCCTATATATAGGGATAAACGAAAATTACATGAATTATTTAGCAAAAAAAATATTTTTTAAGTCTTCTATTTTTCTCTCCAAGAAAAGAAAAGAAAAGAAAAGAAAAGAAAGAAACAAAGAAAATGTGTTTTCTTGAAATCCTGATTTTCTTGTTCTAGTTTCTTGATATTTTCTTCATATTGAAGTTTCAAAAACTTACAGAATCAATCTTTATTATTCATGAAAGTTTGTTTTTTATCCATAAATTGGATCAAAAGGTAAAATTTACTCCTAATCTAGATTAGTAAATGATTAAAAAGATACTAATGAATCTTTTTAATTGATGTTACTTTTTCATATTGTGGACCTGATAGAGGGGAGGCACTTGAATCCCTATGAGTTTTGAAAGTCCAGGATAAATAATTAATTATTTCATTCTCTACAACAATTGGAGTGCACGAAATATATAATTCGAATTTAATATTTATTTATATATTCACTTGAATAAACGCCATTGTTAGAATCGTTTTTGAATCGAGGGGATAAATTTATTTGATAAATTTAAGTTTTTATAAAAAAATAATTTTCCACCGCACATGCTTCTGTAATTATAGCGAACCCAAGAATGATATCCATACTACGAGCAAGATCACAATTCACTATTTTTACTAGAAAATATTAAATTCTTATTTCTAATCTAAAATTTTGGGAGTACAATTCAATTCTTAAATCAACTAGTAATACAAGAATTAAATTGATATAAAAAAGGTGGAATCTTTTGATGAAGGAATAATTCTTGTGAAAGAAAAACCTAAGAGAGAAAGAGAGAGACAGAAGGAAAGAAAGAGAGAGAGAGAGGGTGGACGATTTTTGATTGTTCTCCATCACTAAATTTCATCCCCCACCTTGAGGTGGTTCAATCCTAAGCCCATTAGGATTTGATACCTTCCAAGCTTATTTCTCTCTTTCCTTCCTATCTTATTCCTTTCCATCAAAACAAGGACTCTTTGACTTCTTGTCTTATAAAACTCTAAGTCTTAGTTGGTTTTCATCTAAGTTTTAATGGGTTTCTCCTACGAGCCCATTAACTTTGGGTTTGGTCCTTAATTGATCTCTATTAATTAATTCAAGCCCAATTTAATTAATTGATTCAATCAATCAATCAATCAATTGATTCCACATATTTAAATAATCATATTATTTAAATTAGTCAAATTCATTTAGCCCTTAAATTAATTTAGACCCATTAATTAATTGTTCCAATCAATTAATTAATTCAGTCCCAAAGAGCCCCTAATCTTTATTTGATCCAATTAAATAATTTTATTATTTAGTTAAATGAATTACATTAACTCTTTCAATTAATTCTAACTCCAAGTTAATTAATCTCTACTAATTAACTTGATCTAACTCATTGGATAATATTCTAGATAGAAATAATCTATCTCATTTTATGTGTTATCCATTAAGATCACAACTAAGCTAGCAATGAACTTGTAACTATTACAACTTAGTGAAAAAATTAATTTTTGATTAATTAATCTAATTATTTAATTTATCTTGGAGTTTACTCCTTAATTTCAAAAATCTCACAATTTAATAAAAACACATAATAGTGCATCTTGACTACTAGTCTTAGGTGAATTAGCAAGCAAACCTAGTTCTGTCATGAGTACCATGCAAGTCCAATATTTTCGTCAACTAATCACCTGATTAAATCTAGAATATGAATTATTAGTCAAAATTCTATTTGACTTAATAACTATGATTCTATTTTAGTCATATTGGCTTGTGATGAATCAACAAAAAACCTTCATCTAATATTTATTCTATTTTGGCCAAAGACTTATGAGTCAAGGACCATAGAATGTATACGAGATTCATCTATTCTACAAGATAGGTGATAAATTTTTTTTTGGATACTCATTAACCTCCATGCATGAAGATCTTACACCCAACGTGAACCCTTTGTGATTGTTATGCAATCAAGAGATACATCAAAGCATATAATATCATGCACAAGGCTAACAGATGCCTCAAGTCAAATAACTAATTCATATACTATTGTAATTGGGAAATTCTGATTCAACAAAGAATGTTTTCAATTCAAAATTTCCCACGTGCTTGTTTGGTGTACTCGTTTTCCAACAAGCACCCACACGCGTGCACGAACATCACTATACCGATGCTTATGGAATGAGATATCCTCCTTTCGAGCATGCGTCATGTGCACAAGTCTAATAGGCTCATCAATATCCTGTCTCAATGAACCCTCGACTTGAAACTAATTTAAGAACAAATTCATAAAGGTATATTCTATGATCGCCATCATATGCGCGATCATACTCGTAGCTCTGTATGATGTAGGGACTTTATCTAATTGCTTGAATGCAATTAAAGATAAAGAATTTCCAGTTTATTAATATATTTTGAATAAGATTGTCTATTCGCTAGAGTATGAAACGACCATTAATTAGCACGTCGGGCACTACTCTAATAATCTCCTAGTTTCCCTAAAGTCAATTACCCAATATCTCAGTCCCATCTTGTAACACCCCCATTACTACTCAACTATATATATAGTATAATTTGACATAATAGAACTTGTGTGCATGCATAAATTTTTTTTCTCCCTGTAACAGTTTAATAAATAATAAACTATTTTTTTCATTGATAAACTAATATATATATACATGCAGAAGATTCATAACAACCACAATATTTATATACTCATGTACATTAAAGTTTTAAAAGTAATACATAGTACAAGTCCCAAAATTTAATACAGTGGACTCCAAAATCAAATAAGCTAACAACCAGCCCAACAGGTCATCATCTATGTACACTGATCCTCAGAATTTGTAGGAACTCCCAGTAAGTCCATGGTTTCAAATATCACCAAACTTACCTACAATGCGTGAACTACATGAGTTAATGTTCAGTAAGTGAAAATCATGCATGCTAAAAGGATAATCTAACACATATTTAATGTATTTTTATGAGATCATGACAAGAATGCGAACTCATAAATTAAAATTATTTTCCATCATTGGGCCTTTGGCCCATCAACTATGTACCAGATAGAGATATCAACAATCATATGGCCATAAACAGATCGACACAGTTTGGGGGCCATTTCCTGGGATCACTAGATGTTTACCCTTTGTCTTTTCCTGTGACACTCCAAAAGTCTTCCCACCAGCGGTGTTGATAAGAGTACAGTCAAGTGGTTCACCCTCTTGTGACCACTAGAGGCACACTCCCTGTCAACCCTCAGGATCATCCGAGAAGTAATACTCGCGGTGCTACAAAATTTTATATAAATAAGCTACACAGGCCTCGATACACTACTAGTGGCCAACCAAAATATTTTATTTATGAAAATAATATCATGCATGCAAATATCAATTATGAGCACGTGTTATGCATGAACATGTAAATGTTGATAAATAGCATATCCAATAACACAATAGATCTTATATCCCATCATCCAAGCAACATGTGTACTATAGGTATGTATAATACTCACAATACACATATCAAGACATAAGGATCACCTTTAATATAGATAATGCACAAAATACTATATTCATTCATTATAGATGCAAATGGATTTTCACTTACCTTTCACATTTGATGTCCTACTGAAGGTTAACAAGATTCTTCTCCCTAACCTTAGGCAGCCTGTAAAAGTATAGCATATTAATTTTCATTCTTAACCAATAGGTTTCTATATCAAATCTCATAAGGGATCTTAAATTTTAAATTTAATTAAGTAACAATCAAACCTTAAAATTTATATTTCACCCCAATCAGAACCTTTTAAATACTTTGATTTCTCGTCTTGAATTTATTCTAATATTATTTAATTGATGTGTTATAATCCCAATAATCAAGCCCTCAATTAAATTAGCTCATTCATCCAATTAATACAAGAAAATAAAATAAAATCTTTGTAACTAATTCGAATTAAAGGTTTATATTAATTATTATCTCACAGGTAGATAACTAGTTAACTTGGATAAAAAAATTTCTTTTAAATTAAAAATAAATAACATAAATATATATTTTTATTCGTACAAAATGAGAAGAGATTTATTTAAAATTTTTTCAAATTTCTACTGTTGAAAATTTCTTATTTCTTTCTGTCTTCTTCTTTTTCTTTTTTTTTTCTTTTCCTTTCTTGCCGTGCTTTTTCTTCCTTTCTTGCTGCCGTCAATGTGTGATGTGTTGTGTGTGTTAATCTTATGTGTTGTGTATGTTAATAAATAACTATGACTTAACCACTAAGAAAATCTAATATAATATATTATAACATATGTATACTTAAACATAAACTACTATATTGTACACGTGTATACATATATGTATATATATATATATTATACTACACACATATAATTATATATATATATTCCGTACATCTACATATATGCATATATATATGTATATGTATATTATATTTTTATATATATAATTAATACATAATATGTTTATATGTATTTTTATATATTTATTTCTAAGCCCCCAAGTTTATTTTTTATTAAGAATTTATACCCTCTTAATTAATATGATAGTGTCCTTACTTTCTTTTATTATTATTATTACCATTACTATCACTATTTTCTTCCTAATTAATTTATTTACATAGTTTATCTTACATTGATAAACACAATGATGCCACATTTTACTTAAATGATATCTGATAATTGACACCTAAATCCTCGTATCTTAGTACCAACTTAACCAATTAGGTTAAAGAATTTGAAAACTAATATCGGGTGACAACTTCATAGGTTTAATTATTAAAAATATCGCATAACATATAGTGTATTATGAAATATCAATTAAAAATGCAAATGACACATACGTAGCATGAAATGCATGAACTATATTAGCCAGATGAGTAGTGCGAGGCTTGGGTATCACACATCTTCCAAATATTTCCTTCAAATACTATTTGCCCTATGGGTCTAGTCAGTGGATTTATTACGTTTTCTGCCGAGGTAACTCTTTTCACTATATGGTCACCTCTACCAACTCTTGGTCGAAGTTCCTCATCCAAACACCTTTCTTCACAGCATCGCAAGCAATGATGTATTCAACCTTGGTGGTGGAACTCACAACTATCTCAAATTTGAAACTCTTTCCAACTGAATGTGCACCATTTAGTATAAACACGATTCTAGACATATACTTCAAGTTATGTATTTTGGACTAAAAGATAGATGTAACATCTCAACTTCAGCTCTCCATAACCATACTCCTAGAAGACATCTTCAATGCTTCATAAGTATTGAAATACTTTTATATGGATTTTAATGCTTTTCATATCAAATTGACTGATATCTACTTGTAAAACTCAGAGCATTTATGATATCATATCTTGTACATGGATTTACATACATTATGCTTCCTAGAGGATACATAAAGTATGTGAGTTATTTTTTTATCTTTTCTCCAAAAGTCTTTAGGGACACAGACTTCAAAAAAGAAAAGCTATGACTTATAGGCAGAATTCTCCTTTTGGATTCCTCTATGCTAAACCCATTAACATCTTTGTACATGGATTTAGGATAGGCTAAACATCCTTTTAGATACTTATGGATCTGAATCCCTAATATCAAGGATGTTTTCCCAAACTTGTTATGGAGAACTTAGTAGATAACAAGTCTTAGTTGACCATAACATTTCTACACTATAACTATAAGTAAAATTTTATCAATACAATAATCTTTACTATACATCCCCTAACCTTCTTGTACACACTTGGTCCATCTACATTTATGAGTGAATCAAACTATTTGATTAACAAAGTGAATCAAATGTTCCAACTTTAGGAAATACATTTTGTGTCCATCAGTGGACGTTTGACGCTTACATATCTCTTGCTTGCGTCCTTTTTATATGAAGGCCTCAGGCTGCTAGATCTTCTTTCTCAATACCTTTAGTTAGGAAAGCAGTCCTCATATCACCTATGTCTTAGTAGTCATTATACATTAATATGGCAAGCAAAATAACAATGGACTTTGACATTTTTTGATAAAAGGTTTCCTCAACAGTCAGTAATTTAACTATAGGTCATCACCTCCCTATGTACCCCAAGCTTTTGCTTGTAGATCCATTTGCAACCAATGGGTACAATACCCTGTGGTGGGTCCACCAAGGTCCATACCTTATTGGAGTATATAGTGTCCATCTCGTCTGGTATTTTACTAATTTCCTGAACTGATGTCATATATTATTTCTCCTTATATTAATATCATAAAGTAGATCCTCCTTGTTGCTTTCTAGCAAGAGATCCTTTCCTTATAAGCAGCCTTGAGGTTATTTCAGATCTCCTTGGAGGTTTTGTATACTATAAGTTTAGTAATTTCTTAATGCATCCTTGCCATTCGTGAGAGAATTTATAGTTCTTGAATTTTTTCAAGCTTTATGATCTAGCCTTTTCTATCCAATAGAAACTCCTTCTTCTTAAGAAGGTGGTGTTCAAACACCTTTGTTTCTAGAAATCACAGAAATGTGTCATTTGGATTCTGTTGAATACTCCATAAATTTGCATAAGTTGGATCTTGCATCCGATTTCTATCCTACTAACTGCTTTGCATAAGTAGGCCCCTTCTTACCCTTAGGTATGATGGGTTTTTCCCGTATCATATCTAATATAATGTTTTAGGCATCGACTTAAGTAATATTGTTAGTTAATAAGAGTATTGTCAATTTCCAGGTGTATCCCTAGAATGTAGGAGGAAATTCAGTAAAACTAATCATAGATTTACTTTATGAGAATCCAATTCTCCTTAGATAATCAAGAAACTTTGAGCTCAAGTACTTGCCTCCTTGATCGAATTTAAGAGTCTTCTCTCAATTTGTTTCTCCATCTCATGCCTAAATTCTTTGAATTTAGACTTATATCTCCAAAGGTACACATTTCCATACCTAGATGGATCTTTGGTAAAGGTAAGAAAGTAGTGGTAGTTTCCTTAAGCACTAACACTTAGTAATCCATATACATCCATATGGATCAAATCTAATAGATACGTGGAATGCTCCACTTGTCCAACAAATGGTAATTTGATCATCTTTCCCATAAGGCAAGATTCACAAATTGGCATTTCAAGCTTTTCCTAAAGGTCAAATATTCAGGCTAAATCGTGAAGTCTATTCTCAGAGATATGTCCTAATTACACATGCCATAAGTATGTGGAACTATGATTATCTAATTATTTTATCTTGTTGAATCTTGTAAAAAAGAATTTTTTGGTAGTATAAATTAATTGCCAATGCATGAACATCAAAAACTATGTAACATTTCCAACCTTTGATTTTTAATGAAAACTTTTTCTGATTAGATAAGCCCACGCTTTGATGTATCCTAAGAATGAAGGAGGAAATTCAGTGAAACTAATGATGGATTTACTTTATGAGAATCCAATTCTCCTTAGATAATCAAGAAACTTTGAGCTCAAGTACTTGCCTCCTCGATCGAATCGAAGAGTCTTCTCTCAATTTGTTTCTCCATTTCATGCCTAAGTTATTTGAACATTTAAAAGAATTTAGACTTATATCTCCAAAGATATACATATCCATACCTAGACGGATCTTTGGTAAAGGTAATAAAGTAGTGGTAGTTTCCAGGGCAAATAATTAGTGCTACCTTAATTCCCTATAAAGCTAAGTGGACTATTCCTTTAGCTAATGAAGCAATCTTTGCTGCAATCCCAAGCTTAAGGATTCTCATTCCTCTTAGTCTTATTCTTCTTATCATCCTCTATAACCCTTTATAGAGATGGGATCGTATCCGGTATTCAATACCCAAAAAGAATTATCAACACTAATAATTGACTTCAACAAAATATAAATTTGAATTAAAACCCTTTTTAACTCAAAGTATGTATTATAACCCTTTCTAATCCAAAGCTTAATTTAGAACCTCTTCTAATTCATTTAAGCAAGTCCATACTTGCATTTTCTCTTTCTATGTCCTTTCATACCACAATGGTTGCATAAAACCTTTCTTGTCTAGATTAATCCTCTAGCTAATCCTGGTTTTGTATTTTGTTTCTATTGAGAACTCTTTCTAGCTCATTCTCTTAGACCTTTAGTCTTAGAGTAGGTAGAACTAACAACCAAAACTGGGCTTTGATAGCTAGAATCTCCTTTAACTCTTTATATGAGTTCTTTCTTCAACAATTGTAGAAGGTTTTCTACAACTCTTTGTAGAATGTACAATTTGGGTGGTATTTCCATAACATTTGTGGGAATTACTTCTACAACTATTGCAGAAAGTCTCTTTTGCACATTTTGTCAACCTTTTTAAAGTTTGAGAACCATTCTCAAGTTTTAAGAGCAATCTGGACAGATTGGAGTTTAGCGATGTTTATTGTTGTATAGAATAATTCAAGTAAATTTATGATAGCCATTTTTCTAAGCGAGGAAGAAAACTAAGCATATATTTGATAATATATTCATATATAAAATGTTCCTTAATTATAAATGTCTCCCACTATTTCATTTGAATCCCTTTCCTTTCTAGATGGCAACTTGGGTAATCATATTTTCTAGCGGGCTTAAGGTTAAATAAATATTTTATATTCCCAAGAATATGAGACCACATAAAACATCAAATGGTAGACAACAACCTTGTCAATTGCATCATATGCTCCCCCAATATATTTTACCTCATCACTTCCTATATGCCCTAATAATATGACGACAAGTGGTACTAAATGTCAAGTAGCACCCATCAAACATCTATGTAGATGGAGCATCACAACTTTCCATTCTTTAGGTATCCCATGACTCATAGACAATGTCCTAAATGCGATAACATCATCATGCCTTCTATATTTGATGGAATGTATGGACGATTGGGCCCAATCGAGTTTTGTCCATATTTGCTTCATATAAAAATTTTAACAAATTCTTTAAAACTTGACTATCAAGTGAGGGTTCATTTTATAATTCAAAGACATCACCTAATTTAGTCCGTTTATTTAATGTTGCACTATTCTAATGATCGCAAGTATTATCAAAAGGAAAGTGTTAAATAACCTATGCATGCATCTGCCATATATACATAATAATGGGGATGATCGTGGGCTATGCGATCCACTAGAGCTAAAGTAGATCTAGGTCAATCAAAGGTAGC